>OY728579.1:1200000-1525773 GCA_963422195.1 Carabus problematicus
TGCATTGTTAGGTATGGTCAGCAATTACAGAAAATATAGATGTTATTCTACTCTGCGATATAAATATGAAATATACATTTTTTCCTACTGTCTATCACATAATTTATCAAATATGTGCTACCCACTCGTTCATCTCTTTTCCCCAATGACACATAATCCAGAACCGTACTGATATATTTTGTCTCTAATCTTGTAACATTTTTCTATATATTAATTCCTTGGTATTTTCAATAATTGATTTATATTTAATGAATATGATATTTTACTACATATTTAATATACACAAATAATTTCGGATTCGTTGCTGTATTTATTACATATTTTTATATGCTTGTCAACATTTCACTGGATACGGTTCTGATTATTTTTCTTTTCTGTGCAGAGTTTTTAATTAAAGCTAAATGTCGAAAGTTCTCATTTATCACAAGAAAATTAATTACAGTTCCAGTAATTATGTCTATAGAGACTCTCTTCATAGTTGAGCACTGCGCCTGGATTTATTGTACGTATGCAACTAGCATTACTTACATGCTGTACAGGTTGATGCGTCCTAGCAACAAAGGAGTAATTTAGTAAGATAGGATTTCTGCAAAATATACAAAATTGCTCAATTTATACAGTATTGTATTTGTTTTCTTTATGTTTTCGCAATTTAATTTTCATCGACTAACTTGAACAGAACTGTACTGAGTAATAATTGTAATTCAATCTGATAATTTGATACATGAAAGGTTTTAAAGGAAAACAGATATTTTTGTAGCTGCGTTGTACGAAGAATGTTTTCATCATATAAATGTTACTATGTAGTTAGTGCAGTTGGCTGGTTGCGGAATGTTTTACTGCTTATTTTGACTGTACACTACCCGTCATTCCTGTACACTTCTAGCAAAAGAACGAAACTCCCTGAGGGGCGAAAATTCTCGCATAACTCGTGTGCATTTCCCGTCAGCATATATATATATATATATATATATATATATATATATATATATACATATATATATATATATATATATATATATATATATATATATATATATATATATAATATATATATATAATGCCGCAGACTCCAAGCATGTCAGGGGAAAAAAGACGAAGAACGGGTGTTCAAGATAGTAAAATAAGAGAAGACTACAAATTGAAGGACTGCGATGGTAAATACGAAAATGTCGCTAATAGAAAAGCAAGCGTTGATAATTTAGAAGCCAAACGCAAATAATAATTTCAAATATACGAAGTACTGGACTAAGAAGAAAATTTATAAATACGCATGTATATACAAATACAGCGAGACGAGAAAGAATTCAGGAGGAAAATTAGAAGGAAATGGATGGTAGAAAATTCCATAGAGTAACTCCTTCCTGACCTACATAGTGAAGTGCTTACCGACGCGCCGCAGGGGATGCTGTCGGCGTCGGATGGTTTCGCGACGCCTCGACGTCAGTGCGAATTCGACGTTCGTTACGTCCGTATCGGAGGGTGGTTTCATATCGCCTTCAACAGGTGTGCACCAGCCAGATCATAGTTGGCCGCGACGTGACAATAACACAGACGCGATGTTCAACTTTTTTCGTATTGACGGCTGTGCGTGTTTGTGAACAAAATAGTTTTATTTTTAATATGTGTGTATGGATTGTAATGTTTCTGTTTAGTAGAATTATAGTGTGATTATTAAAAACGGTGTTTTGCAGAAATTAGTGCGAAAATATATATAACAGTGCGATGTTTTGAAGTATTCAAGGTATTTTTGTCTGGTCGATAGGAGTCTTTAATATCAAAAATTGTGTACTATTACATTCTAGTCTCATTGTTTAGTTTCAAGCACGACCTTCTCGATTAAAAATGTACATTTTTAATCGAAAAGGTCGTGGTTGTAGGTATATTTTTATTAATATTTTTTTAATTACTGAAAAATATGCCCCGTGAAATTATATACGAAACAATTTTTCTCTATTAAGCACTCGAAACACATCTTGTAAAGTAATTCAGCGATAATTAACGTCAATAGCTTGATCTTAGAAACGAAAAGATATAAAAATCTAATGAATTTTCTCTCTAACCAACTCCGATAAAATAAGTATAATAATGCGATTAGTAATAATTTTAAATTCTCTCGAGCAAATGAGCAATATAGTTTCGGCATTAAACTTGGCCGTAATTGAATACTATTAAAATTATAGTTTCAATATTATATGAGTTAGGTGTGATACGGTTCTAAAAATTTTATGCTTTCTGTCGTAAATTCTGCGTTAGCAGTGAACGTGCAGGAATTGCAAGACCATGACGGGAATATGTGGGGAGCTCTGATGAATTGTTGAAACGTTAACGTTAAATTGATGTGATGTGTTATATCTCTGGATAGCCGTAGTATCACATGGGACTATCCGGTTACTTTACAATTATGTACGATAAATTATCGACGATTTGCAGCCAATACCGTTTGACTATTTGCTACTAGTTCTGCCAACATCTATCTGGTATATTATTAAAGATATCTACAAATATAATATCGCAATTCATTTATTCTCCACGTGACTCACGTTAAGGCACTTATATAATCATCGAAATTAATTACATTTCATTCCGTGCACAGGTGACTAACGTTCAGTCAATTTATAGCACATCATTCAGTCGTTAAAATCGAACACTGGTCATCAGCAGTGAAGTAGGCCTTGCGAACATCAGTAAATTACTTGTAATTAGCTAGTTATTCACTTATTTATTTAAACCAAAGTGCACATGCATGTACCTATTTTGTACAGTTAACCTAAAGCGCTTTTCATTCGTGATACTTCGTATAAAACAACAGATAATCTATTAGACCGTAACGACGTACCATTGGTTCGTATTCCCCACCGATAGTCTAATAAAAGTTAACCTCACTCATTCAAATTTCATACTGCGATGTGTTAGTAAGTATACGAATCATTGATACTAATTTAAAGAATACTATTGGCTGCAAATATTTCAATATTCATATTCGCATTTGTGAAAATACCCGCAATGGGTAGAATTCGTACTAGTGTAGTGATTTGTACCTGTAGAAAACAGAATTAGCAATGTGACACAAACACATCAGGTCGGCCTTGTGTTTTCCTGCTATAGCCTTCCATTGTTATTTCCCGGTGTACTCGCGAGATCGTAGTGTGCTGCGGTGGCTCTCTCTCTTTCTATGTGTGTATGCATGTGTGTGTGAAACAAAATGGTTCTGACGTTTGTGAAATATTGTTGTGCCACTAGTGTTGCTAATACCGTTTGTTTTCGTTCTTCTTTTATTGGTTGTTATTTCAAACAACAGAACACGCAGACAAGTTGAAACCAGTGAGCTGATTCGCGGAATGAAACAAAAGTGTTACGTTTTCTCGTGATGAGTGATTGCTGTCGTTATTTTCCAACCCATTGTTCGTTAACGTGAGTGTGTTTGTGTGTGTGTGTGTGTGTTCAGTTTTAAAAGTTATTAGTCCGGGCTGTTCGGCCCGGAAAGTACACGCCGTTTCCGGATGACACGCTGGTGGTTGTTCAACGTTTGTCATTCCGGTGGACTCCGGGACACCACCCAGGATCCAACGTCTGTGTACAGTAAGTGTTCTTGTAACTTTAGAAAACTGGTACATTATACCACATGTATCTACGATATAGGACAGTTTATTAATTGCCTTACATTTATCAGTGCTGCGAAACTTTGAATTACGTCAACAGACATGATATCCACACACGCGAATAAAGATTGTTTTCCCAATTTCGCCATGAACAATTTAATCATATTAAAAGAAGTACGGGTTTTATGTTTTAATTGAATTGGCAGAACGGACGGAAACAGAGAATCGGATAAAAACTAGAACAAAGTATGAAGTCTCAGGGGCGGGCGGGGATAGGGACTCGTATTGGCGTAGAATTGGGACAGGGTGGGATTTGAACTAAGTTATTGTTCACCCGTAAGCATCCAGACACAGGTGTAACAGTATATTGATAGTACTTGGTACCTATAACTGTACTATACTTTTTACTATTGAGAATTTGAAGCAATGACACTTTCGGTATACTGAGAAAAGTACTAATCAGTTTATAATGATTTTAATTATACAGTTTATAACATCATTGAGCATTTGATGTGATTTTCTAACTACTGGGATTACAATATTTGGTATTTAACTTTATCATTGATTTTGAAATATATTAATTATTGGCAATTTGTGTATTTTTGGTCTACAAAAATTTTAATTGCTATAAATGTAGCTCAGTGCAAGCAATGGAGTGTAAATTCAATATGCAATAAATTGCATTTGTACAGGACGAAAGGTATATGTGCCCAATATGGTATCTGTATTAATTGCGTACATCCATACGTGTGACAAATGCATCAATCAGGCGTATGGTAGTATTTTTTATCGTTATTGAAAGGACAGATGCACTGTGGGGGCCGTGTCTCTGACAGTGTCATACGTTTACTATGCCGGGCGTATCTCTGAGCTTGTGTGCCGTAAAATTGGACGAGAATTGTGTGGCGAGCACGACCTATTTCTCTAAAATACTCAGGTGGAAACTTGTCACGAACCATCGCCGCCACAACCAGACTGCACCGGATTTTCTTGTTACATTTTCCGATACAATTTTTGCAGAATTTATAACGACAAGTAGAAAATGTATATACAGGATATTTCAGCGAATGTAAAATATTACACGTAAAATACTACGGGTATTATTTTAATGCATTTTCATGATATATCTTATAAGAAGAAATAATAATTGTCACATGACATAATTATAGCACAAATGAGTGTTTATGTAATGAGATTTTTTTTATAATAAATGCAAAGTCCATGGAATAAAATTATTGTTTTCTAACTTGACTTAGCCTAAAGAAAATATAACTATTTATTTGAAACTCAGTACATTAAAAATTTGCTGTTTTGTCGTCTCTGTTTCCAAGCAGCCTAACATAAATTATCACAATTATCTTTTGGCCATTCATCAAAGTTTTCACGCCAGATTTATCTTAAGACTCATAACTAACTTTGAAACAGTGTGAGATCCATAAAAGTTCGCCACAGTTGTGCCTTGAAAGTGTCCTATGAATTCTAAATGGTGATATTTTATTCATACCGAGTTTCTTCATCGCTGCAAAACCTCAGTCCATCCTACGTTGATATTTGTGTCTGTATTTCTATACAAATTTGTATGTATATTCTGCATATGTTTAACAAAGGTGTACGTATATGTTTGTGGAATGAATCTATATGTATACCTGCGATGTGTTTGGATTCCGGACAGCACCACCCGCTCCGGTACTGACGATGCGGGTGTGATTTGAATTTTTAATCGGGCATTGCATTATCACTCTTCATTTAAATCGCTTTAAATGTTAATGAACTTTGCAATGCCCCGACCACGCGTATATCGCAGTTGGCCATGTTCCAAATTACGTTGCACAGTCGTACCGGGCACTGTTGTTGACCCAAGGTCATTGTGCGATATGCCCCTGTATCCCAGCGGCGGCACATGAAGGTTGATCAACAAGGGGTTATTACTCTACGAAGATTCTTGTCTAGACAAATATAACATCTCTCTATGTTCCAAAAAAATCGTACAAATAAAATTTATTCATGTAGCGAGTAAAGATTGGAAATTCGTGTGTTGATAATGTTGAATAAATAATCTAGTTTTATGTTATTGTTTTAATTTTCCATTACATTGTGTATACCTCTGTGCTGTTGTAGTAAACTGATATTGCTTGTATGTTATGTATGTCTGTTGACATGTATGTACCTGTTTTGTAGGCAATAGTGCATTGAGCGAGCCGGGAGCGAACACTACACTGTCCCAACACCAGCATCAGGGGGTACGCGAGGCGGCCGCACAGTTGGCGGCCCTGTTGCAGCAGTGCAGTACCGCCACACCACCGCCACCGCATCCGGATCAGACAGTCGCCCGGGTCATCGTGCAGTGGTTACAGGTTAGTCATAGTTCACATATATACATCATACTTCTGTGACAACTTTAGATTTTCATCAGCTTACAACAACCATGCCAAACAAAGTACTGATTCTGAACCAGTGATGCACAACCTTTTATGTACGAAGGGCCGTGTATGACTTCGTTTTTTAAGTCGGAAAGCCACATATAACCTGGTTTTTTAGTGGGCGGCTGCAAAAGATTTTTTTACCGTTTTTTTTTTTAGCTCATTTTATTTTGATATATGTATGTCTAAACAATTTGAAAAAGAGCCGCGAGATGTAAATCAAATGTAACCAAATTATGTTACACTTATTTCACAATGTGATTGCAAAGTGGACTACAGTTTTTGTTTTTAATGGATGAATGTAATTTTAAAAATTATCGTTGTTAAATAAAATGTATTTGATTACATTTCCTGTGTGTGCGCCCGCATATATACGGCATATAAATGAAATTAGCAATTATTTAAATCCTCATTCCAGCGCAGGAAGTTTATCATCGGGCACCCACCAGCGGGAGCATACGGTTTTAAACACAAAACAAGCAGAGAATATTCTGTAATTTTTATTCATAGTCAGCCATTTGGAAAACAGTCACAGTGTAAATAAAATGGCCATATCAAGTACCCCGTGCCGTGCCGTTATACTCCTGCTACATTACAATGTTTGCAGAAAAACAGCAGGATCCTGTTGCTTGTCCTGCTGCATATTCCTGGCCCGTGTTTGCAGGATTCTTTTACTTGTTCTGCTGCATATTCCTGCTCATATCTGCAGACGCCTACTTTTTCTGCTAATATCGACAACCATTGTTCTTAATATCTACCTGCTCATATTTTTCAGCATAATTTCTATATTATTTAGGAAAATGTTGCGAATACTCTAGAGGGCGATATTTACTAGCGATACAATTTATTACTGCAACTAGTATTCAATACTGTCAGCTGTGACAACATTAAATACTAATACTTGTTCTCAATTTATAGCACATTTAAACGCGCAAGTAAATTTACGTTCAATAATCCTGTCAGCCTTTCAAAAGTTTCTGAGACCCGCATTTATAATTGAAAGTTTCAAAGATCGATACTTTTGCGCAAACATATTTCATTATGAGTGAAATTGTTCTTATCCGACTTTGTGCTTTCATATATCTGTCATTCTGTGTGTACTTCTTTGAGCTTTATTCCATTTACGTTTTTGTTCAGAAACGTGTGTGATTTATTCTTCGAAATGTGAAAATAGGGCGGAAGATATTACCAAATCTACGGCAAATGTAATATTTCATTCTTTATGTCGCCATTTTGGCAACAGTTTATTAAATTCAGAATTATACCAAACCTGCTGGCGTTGGTCTGGTGTTTTGGTGACCGCCATTTTGAATATTCTACACGGATGTATGAAAACGGATATATGGATCCGGCCGGACTGACATGGAAATGTCACTCATGATGTGCACAATAATACTGTACCAGGGATATTTGTGAATGTGTGTGATGTATTAATATTACGTAAATGTATCCACTGTTTTTAGCCACAAAAGTGTTACACTAAATTCTACCTGACATTCAATTTAACCTAAATATATTTAAGAGTATAAATATGGTTTATAATTTTTCTTGAAACGTAATAACTAATATTCAATCTTATAGATATTAAATTTCAATCAACAGTTCTAACGTTTACATTGAAAGAAATGTATCTTGGATATTTGAAGGCAAAAGGTTGTTTTAATCAACATCTACGAACATATTTCAGTGTGTAATTAGGTATTGAGTTACAGTTTTAGGTTAGGAATTCTTTGACTTTTTCTATTAAGACAGCAAGATAATCACAATTCACAGTATTATAATTCATGTAATCGGAAACAACTCAAGCTGTTCGTATATATTAACGTGTGGGTGAAAGCGAGTATGTATGGTCTAATTCGCACGTTGTCCTCCATACATGGATGTATATCTGCGGTTGTACATATATGGTCCGTCCCTACGGTCGATCCAAAGGGATCATGCACCGTGAAACGTGTCGAGGACGACGGGAAATCTGTTCCGGTTTATCTCTACCGGACCCGACAGGCTTACACACACACACACACATACGGTGCCTGTGGGGCTCTCCCGATTGAGTATGCAGAGGGTAGGGGGATAATGGACACACTCTAAACAGTAACTATAGCGGATGACGTAACGAACCATGTCAATGCACTAGTACGCTATATGATACATGTTGAACCCCCCAGAAGGTAGAAAGAACACTAGTTCTAAATATACATCCCCTTAGACTGAATTCCCAACGGAAACTGAGCTGTTTATGTCAAAGAAATAATGTTTGAATTATTAATTTTTATATCTTTATTTATGATCTACGCAATAATGTTTAAGATACCACAGTATAGTAATCGAATTCCTATCTTTAGATATGCACATTATGTCTTATGGTTTCAGATCAGTGACATTCCAGAAGCAATTACATTGTATGTCTCTTGGATTTTAGGATTAGGAGAAGTCTCAGAAGGCATTCATACTGTAGGCACGCACATTTGGTTTGAGATGGGATTGCATTGAATGATTTATAGATGTCATCCCTTTGAATATAATACAGAATAGTACAGTTCTGATATGCACTGAAGTATTTGTCCACGTACGTACGTATGTGTGTGTATATAGGTTTATGACGTCACTAGTGCATATGTTCTGCCGTGCTGATGATCATAGCACTGGTGTAGCAATTAATTTTTCCGTTTTTCGTTTGTCAGAACGAATGTTTGATGTACGGAATGAAATCAAACGCTTGTATATTACATTTTTCTCTGTTCTAGCATACCGGAGTATGCTTAAAATTTGCTCTGTTTTCACAAATGGCAATTAGCAGATTACATATACACATTTAGCAAAACAATTTATTATATTAATGTATCTCGACACATTTTTTTAGTAAAAAGTAAAAATATAAATAAGTAAAAAACTAATATAAAGTTTACCTTATGAAATTTACTATTTATTTATGCCAGCAATCACACGGATATATTTTATGATAAAACATTTAATTTTTAACATTTTACATTTGAACAAAAATGTATGTCTGTCGAAATTCAGTCTAACCTTAAATTAAATCTTTTTAAAAACCTCTTAATGTCAACAGTGTTTTCTAAAATAACTTGAAATAACGACGGACGCTCTTAAAACGATCTCGAAGCAACAACATTAAAGTAAAAATAGTAGCGAAGTAAAAACATATTCAACATACAGATACACAGGTACACATAAATATTTCAGTAATGAAACTATTTAAACGAAATTGTAATAAACAATCTGGCAAATACAGAAGTCTTGGGAAATATTACAGTAGTTTTCAATATCTTATTTGCGTGTAGTATGTGCTGATATTAATGTTGATTTTCAAACTTATAAAGTTCATATTGTATTGATTATCACAAACAATTATTTTTCCTTGATTTCCGTGTTGGTAGGTGTTAAGTTTATTGGCTGGGCGTTTGTGTTTCTATTTTATACCGCCATTTACTCAACACTCGGTAGATATATTTAGCTAGTCGGACAGGCAAAGTTACGGCTCTCATCCGTTTTTTCAACGTTATATTTTATTGCCGAGATTAACTTTCGGTCCGACGGAGTGGCACATTTATAATTGGTGTTTATCGGAGTGAGTGAAATTATTTATTGGTGATATTCTCCATCTCATTGCACTGCATAGTTCATTAATTTGTTTTGGTTGAAAATAGAATTGAAGGGAATTGATTTGTAGAACAAGGAAAACAAATATTTATCAGACGGAAAGTATTTAACCACATATGAATTAATATAAATAGCTATTGCGATGCTCATTCTTATTTATAAAGAAATTACTTTCCTTTTCGCATCGTGATTGTGAAATACAAGTATCTATTTGCCAATCAGTTTTACGTTCTGACATTCATCTTGTTTTAATGGGTAGATCGTTTAATTATAATACAAATCATTGTTCGACGCTTCCGTTTTTAACCCAATTATGCTGGGAAATAGAATTAGCACAACAATTCGTGAACTGGAGTATTTAAACGATTTTCCACGCGTGCCAATGTGAGGTAAAACGAGCCAGATTATCCACAGTGCATCTATAGCACTACGTATGCAATATGGGGAATTCCTGGATTCGATTCCTCCAGCAAACTAAATTCAATACCGCTGATTGCAGCCTCCAATCAGGGAAACACGCATAGTGAGCGAGAGAGGAGAGTATGGTCGGTAGGGAGAGAGAGAGAGAGGAAGTAGAACCATTGCTTGATGCGTTGTGGATGCCCGAATAATTAAACATCCTACCTACAGGGTGGTAGCGGCGATGTAAGGGAGGGGTATCTTGTTGCGACAGGAGCTAGTTGTGCACGAGTTGATATCATTGAAGAGACGAGTACACACAACCTGCAACCCGTAGTGTCTCTTCGTCCCCTTTCTCTTCCACCCTCGCTTAGTCAAGAGACTAATTGGTCCCTGTAGAGTACCTAGGTTACTGGTTGCTAAAAGCCTTCGTTTTGGTCAACGAGCACAATGATGGAGAAGGCAATTTAAACCCGGTTAGTTTGAGGTAACTTTCCACAAAAAAAAAAACTACCGCTATGTATAAAAATCTTCGGGGTTAATTTAAGAAGCTGTTCACTATTGATTTGTAGACTATGATTTTCGAAATTATACCTCCATGCTAAACGTCCGTAAGGTAGAAGTTGGTGCGATGACCTTTTCATACAGAACACAAGTGTGTCGCTGAGTGCAGCTTACACTTCTTGAGGCTCAACTTTCGAGCTGCTCGGCATGGGAGATGGAAAATAAAAATCGTTAATCGATGTCGCAATGTAGCTGACAATGAGTATGTACGGGTGTGTGGACGAACTTGTGTCGTGCAACACTTAAGTGCCGTGCAGATAGACTCACAGCAGCAGAAGCACGGCGCGGGACTGGAGGAAACGAGCCTTCCACAAGTGCACATACACACCGATGTATATTCAAGTGCATGGACGCCAATCCACGTGTACACGTGCACAAACATGAACAGCGGAGTATATGATGATCATCAGTGAACAGATCGATAGACTCTGTCTGCTCCACACCGGGCCACAAAGTCGGAGACAAATAACGAAATAAAGAACTATCCAACTATATGAACCACCAGCAGCTTTGTTATTTAAAATCTCCTGTATTTCCATAGTAGAAATTCCCTATTCTATGATAGTTATTACTTTCCTAATAAAATAAATCCAGCTACTGTTAATATCCAAGAGCGTCCATGGTAGCCTCTAATATTTTTTTTCCAGGATAGAGTTCGTATCTTATATTAATAAATTTTGATTAAAATAGAGAAAAAAATAACGCGTGTTAGCGAACAGTGCATGAAGATAAAGCTGTGTAATTTCCGGGGCAAAAAGAAAACTCATCCAAGCGGAAAAACAGCAATACCGTTGGAATCTTATTTTCTCCATCGATGCCAAACTCACCGAACCTTTGAATACATCTATAAATATTAATTTGACTAAAAAAACTATTATTCATATTTTGTCGGCACAGAGAACGAGCTTCTATATAGTGTATATGTTGTCCATTTCACTATTTGCCATTCCTGCAATACAATATTCATTAATCATTTTCCAATATTTGCGTTTGAAGTAGTGGAGCATTTCTGATTTATGTATTGCAATTTTGAATATTGAACCGTTCCGCTGAAACTGGATAGTGCAGTTACGTTAAGTACATTGGTGGCACCAATAAATTTCGCCAAAGTATGATCAAATTTTGCGCACAGTACTCTATGGAATTATAGAGTCTTCAAAGTTAAAATTAAAGTAATATTTTAAAGTTTTGTGGTCGGTGCCATGTGAGTGGATATAATGTTGATTAATAATCTTTAATTAACACTGTTGGAGTAGTCTCCCGTCAGGAGGATCCTAAATCTGTGGTTCCTTCCTCGGTTAGTAAGTAACTCAATACTCTTAGTGGAGTTACGGCAGAATTATTTATAAATTTCCGTGTTCTTGCAAGTATAAAATTCAGTTTAAATAGAACTGCTTATATGAGAGACAGTTGTGATGAAGTACATAATTCTGTTTCTATATTTGGTACAACATTTTATACCTAAGAATAAGATCTTATATTTTTATTTGAATTAATGAATTTACATAAACCCACAATAACGTTTCTTACAATGGCTAACTATTGCAACTTAAAAACAAGATTTATATTCCGTGAGTCAAATGTATATGTTAATATTACAGTTAGGTAAATAATAAAGACACCTACATATAAACTTTAAAATTTAGATTAGACTGAAATTTAAGGTTATTTTAATGTACGTTTATGAAATCTGAAGTGAGCATTGACAACTTTGTACAGCCCTAGCGGGTAACAGGCTTGTGTAAAACTCCCGCACGTAACAAGAATCTTATTTCCGATTCACACTCTCATATCCATGTTTGCTAGAACACTTCTCATGACATCTCGTTCATTTATCTTTCTCCACGGATCCAAGACAACATCTGTACTCTATGGTCTCTATTTTTGTCCAATTTTTTGTTTTATTCGCGTAAAAAAAAAAAAAAATCTGTCGAAAGAACGAAGTAACGAAAAGATAAGTGCTTGCTGCGTTGAGCCAGGGAAATCTTTTTTTAAATCCCTCCAGGTTGGAAATTTCGTTTTTCTTTACCGGTTCAAGCACTCGAAGGTTCGACTGTGCTCAAAGATTAACAGAAAAGGGTACAGTGCACTTCAAGTTTGAGAACTACCGTTCACAACACACAAGTGTAATGTGAATCGCAATGTTTCTTGGTAGGCTGTGATAACATTCGGAAGCGCAGCAAGATTTTGTTAAGCGATAGAACAATACTATATAGTGTATACTGTACCGTAATCATATCTATGATTTCACAAATACGCTAGAGTATATGGATATTGTGAATATTGTTAATTTCATTGTATCGTTGATACAAGCAACATTTCGGGACGTAACGGCTGCAAGATGTGCATTTGTATTACGTAGGGAAATTACAGTGTGGTTATTCGGTAATTTCTACAGCATGTCCTGAATATATTAATTCCTTCGGTGGTCCTGTTACCACATCTGCCGGCTTGGACTACACACTAATTTCTTGCAAATTAAATTAGACCCAATTCTGATTTCCGTTATTTTCTTACACACATATATACAAGATCTTTATTAATTTTCATTAATAAATAAATAATATATACTCTTTCTGAAACTACCGAATAATAATTAACCATACTTCTTAATCACCATGCAACTATTCATGGTACCGAAATACTACAATATTTTATTAGTATAGCTGACACAACACATGGATATTTTTGACATCCCTAGTGTAAAGATAGATGCAATACCAGGCGACAAGTTCGACCGTGTTGATTAGTCATCCGTCCACGCTGCCACAGAGTTCGTGCGTGCACACGCGCGTCTCTCTTCATACGTGCACACGTGCAATCGTCCTGAACGGCCGGTACATTATTGATCAAGTCACGCGTGTAAGTGAGTGATTGTCAGGTGTTAACAAGACACTGATGAGCAGTTGAATGCAGAACAACGAATGTGAAGATTCTAGAGATACAAGAGAATCTTTTATCTCTATCGTGTGGTGTTGATCTCAGAAAGCGGTGTTGCTCTGTGATGGTTATTGAGTGTGACAGTGTTAATTGTTAGTGTTAACTAAGATGATTCACGGAAAGTAACTGATACAATTTAAAGGTTTCTGCAGTGGTTTACTAAAAAATAGTGCATACACTTAGATATAGTTTTTAAATGAAATCGAAATGGCAAATTTAATATACAATTAAATACAGTTTTCATGTTGTAACTTAAAGTATAAACAATTCTTTTAATGTTGACTATTGAAAAAGATAATTACTTATGACAAAATATATCAATAGCGCTAATACAATTACAAATAATGGAACGTAGATTATGACTGAAAACAGATTTTTGGTGCATTTGAATCGCAACAAACGATTATTGCTTTGTAGCTGTCATGTTTAAAATTTAAGAATTCTTTTTGGTATTTATGTCAAACTGGAGCTAGAATTTTTTTTCGCAGAGATACAGATGATGAGAACATCACTTATATTTACACCATACATACGTACATACACATATGTTGACGTTGCGTTACAACATTAATCTCACAGAATACATTTTTTGCTTCTCTGCTGTACCAGCAGTTTGCTAACTGTTATACTATGCGTGTTTATAATTCTGATTTACCGATAAAAAACAACCGAAACCCGAGTTTGTAGTTTTTACTGACCCTTACCAGTAATTATGCGATGATCGAAGATTGCTCTGTTTGTTGTTGTACTATTATAAATGTACCTATATAAAATCTACAATCGACATGTCATGTAAGCATTTAACTTATCGTTACTGCAAGATGGTATCGTTCATATTTCATAACATGCCTCGTACGATGATATAATATGGCTACCTCGCTGAAACCGGCAGCTGAAACTTCAGACGCAGATTCTGAAACAGAGAACGAGGTCACGTTTCTGCTGCGGCTGCGGCCGACAACGTCACCACCTGCACGTCGCCGTCGTCACAGTGTAGATTCGCGACCTGTATCACAGACCAGCAGAGATTCCGGCTGGGACGTGGTCATACAACGACATGACGTCATATCCCCACCACCGCCGCCATTACCGCCACGTGTACAACCATCCGCCCCGCCACCCGAGGAACCAGCGTACAATTGTTACCCGACACAGGAACCGTTCTTCAACAATTACCAACAGTATATGCATCCGTACCAAGGCAGGTTACGATCGGAATACTCAGTCAGTTTCCCTAACCTCAAACATTTGGATGGCCCGTGCGGTCCGGTTGAACATCGGTACACGCCCGTTCCGGTTGGGATGTCACCGAACAATATACCGCTACCGCCTAAACCGGATACGTACGGAACTAGTGCGCACAACGGCGGACAGTTTGTGAACTATTCCAGTGCTAATTATATGGTGAACAGTGTGCAACATCATTTTCAACCATCATCGGTGAACTTTGTCACGAGGAATTATGCGAAGCCACCCCTGTATCCACCGCCGCAACGGCCTCCCAAACCACTGCCAAGGACCCACCCTTCGTCTACGCCACTGGAGTGCGTTGTGACGGAACAACCAAGAACTGAAAACACAATAACAACGGTTCGTTTGGCATTTATTTGTATTTATTTTGTGTTTCTTTTTGCTTCTGTGTGAGTGTTGGTTTGAGATCTTATTTTAGCGGAAATATATACAGTTGGCGTTGTTTTCCGCAGAATTCGGAAAGACAAGGTTTATCTAAGTAGACCGTGCTTTTTTGAGTTTCTTTTTGTTTGTTTTGATAACCGCTTGAAAGGCACTGTGGGTAGATTCCGAGTTTGAGATTTCCAATTTTTTTTCCATGCAGAATAATGTGTTGTTAATTCTAGACTTTAAGCGAATAATGTTACATCATTTTTTACATGAAACGAAAGCAGTGGCATAATATGTAATCTGTATTAGTAGAAAGCGCTATAATTTCAATTTACCGGTGACAATATAATTCGAAGATAAATTTCATGCTATTTATACGGGGCTAAAATACTATTATATTAAAAACTGCTGGCATAACAGAAATTTCCAGTTTATATTTATTAACTGAACAGACTTGAAATTATATTTCTTCTGTTATTAACACACACAAAATAGCCGAAACTTATTTCTCACTTATTACGCTTTAATTAAAATGCTTTTGTTAGCATTTAGTGTTCTTTATTTTAATCCGGGTTTAAATGTAATTGTCGCTGGTGAAGATGAATATTTTTGTGGAAAAACTTTGAAGCAGTTTTGTATTTAAGTCAAGGGACTCGCGCTGGCCTGAAGTACAGGAGTTTAATTTTAAATGTCTTGGCAGTAGTCGCACAGTACAATGAACTGATTACACCCACGTATATTTAACTTCCGGTGCTGCTGGTTTAACCCGTGCTTAGAATGCACAGATCGCCTACTACAAAAAAAATGTAAAGAAAAAACTTCTAACCTTACTATTTAACCAAAGCTGACACAGCACCGACAGTGAATGTCCCTACTCTGCTGTAAACACCAAAGCTTACAATATCTAGGGGATTTTCATGCTGAAATGTTGCCTACCTTGATTTTCGAACCAGTACTGTGTAGTGTTATCTACAATGTGCCAGGATGAGCTTATAAATTTCAAATTATTACCGTTCATGAATAATTTTTAATTTAGTTTCTATGACGTAAATTTGCATGCATCAGTTCTCGAATATCGTATGATTGTTTACAGTACACAAATATAATATTCATATTTTGTTGATGGATTATGGTGTTTCATTTTGTACTGTTTAATAAACACTGAGAAAATATATTCGTTATGTATATACAATTATTGAGTCTTATGGTTTTGAAGAGTGCATTGAGAAGGAAAATCTTAATCGTATACGCCTCTCTCTGTTTTATTCTCTCCTTGAGTATGCCGAATTATTGTTTTCAAAGTTTTGCAGTAACTGCACAAACAGAATTGTGACTCGCCTGAAATTCAAATAAGTTGAGAAAATCAGTTTTCCATGTGAAGGCGCCGGGTTACTGAGCTTTGAAAGCTCGACCGTGGAACTTGACAATTCCGTGCAGACTGCGCCTCAGCATCGGGACGCCGCTACGACGCCTTTGACAGTGTTACTATAATGGCATTCGGTAATGTACCTACTTCATCGAATGCTTTTCATATTGATTTTTCGACGCTATCGACGACGGCTGTTATATACCCAGTCACGAATTCTTTACCAGGCACATTTGCAAAATTAGCACATTGTTGTATTTGCAACAGTTGAACTATAGAAAACCCACAACATGGAATAGCAATAAAACTTTACGGAGACAAATTAACTGTACTAGATAAATACCGATGTAGAAATTCCCTATATATTGTAATTTATATACTAAATTCTCACAAGAATATTCTATTCTGCATTACTATTGAAAATTATCGTCATATACATTTCAGCCTCGATCTCATTCTCTTATTTAATACGCCACTTCAAATATACGATACCGATATCTACGGATTGATTTGTTTGTCGACCACTGGTGTTAAGCTATCAGACCAATAATTCATCTCTCGGCGTAAATTAAATTTCAGATATGAACCACTCCAATATCAGCAGGCGATCACGCTACAACCACCAACTTTCACCCCTACCATTACCAGTACAGACTGGTGAACCAGTGGCGTAGCAACAGGCCGGGTTAGTGGGTGGTATGAGAGAAGTTAGGTGCTTGTCAATTACTTCTACGGATACCACTCACCTATTTACATCGAGAGAGACTTAGGCCAATGTCATAGAAACAGACGGTAGTGCGGGGAGGAGATGGAGGTTGTCAATTATCACACACATACACAGACACACTGGCAATGTTCAAACTCTAACCAGTGTACCGGTATCGATTGAGCTGGTCAGTTAGTGAACGGGTAATTCGTCTCGGACACCACCGGTTACCGGTTCGGTGACCAGTCACATCAATTACCGTTACCGGTAACCGACGACCGGTCGGTTTCACGGTTCATAAAGCCCCGTGTGCCGGTGCCCCGCCTCTCTCCACCACACTCTCTGTCGCTGACATGAAACCCCGCAATTCTGCACGACAACTCACCATTACAACAGTTTGCTCTAAAAGCGACCAGCAATTGTTTCGTTTTATTTCTTGTCCGGGCGGCGGCCATACTTTATTTTTTAGTCTTCTTCTTACCGTCTACCCTCTGCTTGTTCACCTCCCCTCTGTCTGATGTAATAGTTGTTTTCTTTTGTCTTGTTTCATTCTTCCTAATCGACGTGGCATGCTAGGATCTTTAACTTTTTTTGTAATTAAATAAGTGCGGTTTGAGTAATGAAAGTGTGGCTATAAAAGAAAAATGAATCTGAAAGTATTCTCGCACTGTTCTTTATTACATCTGCATTACATTATACAAGCGAATACAATATTTATTTTTAAAATTTTACTCGCTTCGTTCAATTTCTGTAACTAATATCATCTTTTCATATACAATTTGTTCTTCAAAAAATAAATCAAAATTACCCGATTTTTTTTTAATATTTTAAATAGTATTTTGTGTAATTTGCTCCTATTATCCCATGTTCAATTAACATCAACATCCGTCACTCACCCAGTTCGTGTTGTAATTTGAACATTTTCTATCATTCAGCAATGTTGCGATTGGAATTTTAATTTAACGAACGTGAAATGACGTTAATTCCTGTGTATTTTCTAGCCCTACTTCCATTTGGTGTACACTATGTGTGCACACTCAGCATTGTGATACGCTTTCAATCTTTAATTAAAACTATCGCCTGTGCATGCACGCAACCCGCACACCTCTCATGTGAATTTGGTGGCGTACATTTGTTCTCATACGTTGTCCGTTATTTAAAATTCGGTTTATTTCGATGTACGCAGCATAATGTTTGTAACATTGATTTAATTCCAGTACTTATTACAGTATTATTCTTCTCTAGATCATTGTGCGAAAACAATAAGGGAATATTTCAAGAACCTGATCTATTTTGATACAATCCATGCGAAGCATATTTATTTATATATACCGCATCCTTCGATATTCGTGATCCGGTGTAATGAATATAACAAAGAAACGTATTACACGCGTTTCTATTATATATACGTAGCCTTGCACTACAATTTATCCGAAGAAGCTGTTAATCTTGCCAATAATCAGCGTCGATACGTCCGTTTTCGCATGCGCTCTCTACCGGAACACCAATAATGGATCGTGTATCATTCACCGGGATCGCAACGGTATTGTCTGCGTGCCTGTTGCTTGACAGGCCAAGCCAGCTAGATATTCCGTTGCCAGAAAGGAAAGAAACACATACACATTCATAGTTGACTTTCCGACAAAGACGCGACCGAATCTCTTTTCTTCGTTTCTTGTTTCTCTCTTGTGACCGGCCCGACAGATGCCAGCTGTCAAGTTATCATTGTACGACGAAGAGAACGGTGCAGAACAAAAGAAAATGGAATGGACACGACGCTACGCGACACACAGACGAAAGAAGAAAGCATGAAATGGACGATGGAGATGTAACGGTCTAATATGTGTCCACTCGGGGAAAAAATATGTTAGCGTGATATAAATAGCATCTGAAAGTCCTCTATCCAGGCAGTAAATGTCTGGAATAGTTTGTAAAAATGTAATACGGCACTAATTTAACATGAATGAGAAATTTCTACTGAACTTGGATTATCACAGCGAACCAATGTGATCCTTGAAAAATACTGTATTCGAATTTACTATTGTGTTAGGTTAGATTCATCGCGATTTAACCGGAAGTCACATATAGATAATTATTGTCAAGTAGAGCTTCTATAAGCTGTTCTATAAGTACTTTTCTTATTCATAAGACAATGGTGACAGACTCCTTGTCGACCCCGTAGGGTCACACACGATCACTCACTAATGATGCTACTTTATGTCTGTGACTGTGTGTGTTTGTGTGTGCTGCTCCTTACTCTGTAATGTCTGTGGCGCTTTGCTCTGCCGGGACTGTCTGTATGTACTATGTGAATGTTGTTGACCTTTGTTTCGTGTCAATTACAGACATTTAGTAGCGCTTCACCACACAGCACGATGTACTTACAGATGAGTGTATTCTTGTATGTATCTGTATTGTACAAACATACATATATACGAAACTTACAAGTGTGTACGTGTTTCTGCACAAATGCGGGTAGTGATAGTGCTATGTCGAACTCATAATATGCCTATACCTAAGTTTATAGGTATATATATATACATATATATATATATACAGGGTGATTCACGAAGAGCGGAAAAAATTTTAACAGGATGTTGGGGAGGTCATTTTGAGTAAAAAATGTCATATGAACATGGGTCCTATTTCATTTGGTTAGGTAACTAGAGGAGATCAAAGTTTGATGAATTCAAATGCTAAACAGCATATTACCATTAAGATATCTTAGAAACTATAAGAGATATGAAGTTGGTTAAATTAGACAAAAGTTGCGCAT
Organism: Carabus problematicus; assembly: GCA_963422195.1. Taxonomy (NCBI): domain Eukaryota; kingdom Metazoa; phylum Arthropoda; class Insecta; order Coleoptera; family Carabidae; genus Carabus; species Carabus problematicus. Next base: position 1,220,015 of record OY728579.1, read on the forward strand.
TTATAAGTTAAAGTTAGTGAAAATATAGAATTTGAAAAATTTGCAAGGCTTACTAGATGTGCGCAAAATTTTTATCGGGTGATTCACGAAGAGTGTAAGAAAAATTAATACGTTGTTGGGAGATCATTTTGAGTAAAATATGTCATATGAACATAGGTCCTATCCCATTTAATTACATAACTATAAGAAATTAAGGTTTTATAAGTGCCTAAGTAAATTCACTGGCTTTTTTGCAAACATCTAGTAAGCCATGCAAAATTTTCAAAATACTAAATTATCACTAACTTTAACTTATAAATGCGCAACTTTTGCCTAATTTAACCAGCTTCATATCTCTTATAGTTTCTAAGATATCTTAATGGTGATATGCTGTTTAGCATTTGAATTCATCAAACTTTGATCTCCTCTAGTTACTTACCCAAATGGAATAGAACCCATGTTCATATGACATTTTTTACTCAAAATGACCTCCCCAACATCGTGTTAAATTTTTTTCCGCTCTTCGTGAATCACCCTGTATATATATATATATATATATATATATATATATATATATATATATATATATATATATATATAGAGAGAGAGAGAGAGAGAGAGAGAGAGAGAGAGAGAGAGAGAGAGACACACACACAGAGAGAGAGATAACGAGAGGGTAGAATAGAGAATAAAGAACTGGAAGGCAGTAGCGAAGTAATGTGAGTCTACATAACCTTGTTAAATATTCTCAACCTAGTTACGTATGCAGAATGCGAGTTTGATTCACTATGTTACACTTCTACGAACACATACATACTGTATATTCACAGGAAATAGTGACACTACTAACTATTCACTATATATTGTACGTAGATATGATAGTATATACGACCACTATCGCACTAAACCGATAAACTACAACTATTAATGTTTCCTCAATCCGAGCCTGTAATCTATACTGCATAATGATCGTACGGAACACCAGGAGTGGCTTAAGGCATAGATTACTTTGACTAGAAACCAGAGGTGTTCCGATAATTGAACGTTATTTCAATTTGTTTAAAATTACATTAGAGAAATAGCATATTGTAATTGGAAGGAACAATCGTGATTTGTATCCTTCATTTGCAATTACTGTGCAGAGTGCTAATGGGAATTTATGTTGCTGTTAACATATTCTTGTTGAAACTGACACTGTTGAGGGAAGAGACCTATATACTCCCACACATACTCTCGCTGTTAAACACATCCTTATCAGAAATAACTAGCACATGATTATGTCAGAGCCTAGTAAATAAATGATTAATTAATTATTTAACAAATTAATACAAGATATTCTAATTGATGATTCGTTGTAACGCGGCGAAATAAATTTCTTATTTTAATTTACTCGCTGGAATTATTCTGCCATGCCTGCTATGCTGCTCGAGTAATTTATTTATATTAATTACACGTAATTATTAATTACCCTGTCGGATCGCAGTAGATCCGATAAAATATCTGGAAAATTGTGTCGTTTAAATGCCGTAAATTTGCATATTAGGCCGTACTGGTCTCCGCTGCGGTTATTAATTTATATATAAAAAAAATTTGAAATTGTGTCGGTTAATTATGATTCAGTCCGGCCCTAGGGGCTTAGATAAATCACACTTAATACATGAGAGATACGTTACTGACATTAAAAAAAAAACTGAAATTGTGTCAATTATCTGCTGTCTGCTGATATCTGATTATCTGGTTTTGCAGAATTGACAACTTTTTCGTTACTGTTATCAGTAAATTATCACTAATTACTTTGTGCTATATTATTGTACAAATACTAGTAGAAATGTTCATTGAAAAACAGAATTTATTGTGAAAACTGTCAAGTGACATTTCGAGTTTAACGAATATGATATTACATTTCTCATTAGATGCATCGTCACAGATAAATTCAAAGTACGTGCATATGTCAAGTTGGGTTCTGTGTGAAGTTCGTCTGCTGTAACTGACTACTGTCTAGTTCTCTAGTTCCACAGAGTTGCTCCTTTCTTCACTACGTTAAATGGTGGTGGATATTCTCCAGCCAAACCCAACCCAAGCATAGCGAGTCATTCCTGCCAGCCGTATGATGTAATTAAACTTCGTTCTTTGTGTCTGGCATTCTCGTGTGTAATGTCATTAAAAATCAGTCGGTACTGTCGGTCTTTCAGTTCACGTGGAATGGATTCACCCCAGTGTTCCGTATCTATTCGCGACCAGCGCACACAGACCCACATTGGAAAAGCGCATCCATTCTGTCATACGCCCGCGAACATATGCACCCGGCAACTATATACTGATTTACCTACACACGAACTTGTACAAACCTGATTCACGCGCCGTCTTTGTTCTTACAACAAACATCTCCTATTTCCTCGCAGTAGTTAAACAATACTTCTAGTACACACTGTTATGAAGCCCAGAATCTACTCGACTCGTAATTAAGTATTTCAATTACAGCGGGCTTAATTAAAAAACCATTTGGTAAATGTGAAGCACAGCGTATGTTTTCCGCGTGGATAGTATCTGTATGCTGTAGGGATGCTATGGAGAGTAAAACGGGTGAAAACCACAGTGTGTACGCGTTACTTCCGGTGCCATGTGTCGCCACATATCCCCTAGGGATGTGTCTAACTGTCAACCCCTATGCGGTAGCAGCACCTCACCGTCATCCCAGCCTAACACTAAGCACATATGTTGCAGAGATACAACTGAAGATTTTGTATATGAATAATACGCCTTGTATATATCGCCACTGAATGCATATTTTCTCTGCAAGCGACACTATTTTTTGTGAGCCATAAATCATGTTAATGTAACTAACCAGATTCTGGAAATAGGCAAGTAAATGTTAGGTTATCGTTAGGCACATTTGAAACAGTTTTAAAATGTAGATATTCTATTTCGCTTTGATTTAAACATTTGAATGAACGAAAATTAAAAGAATATCGAAATTACAAAAATCTTCATATTTTTATTTTTTTTATCGTAGAATAAATATGGTCCCTTGATATATACAACAAGATTACACATGCTTTTAGTTATTTCTATAATGTATATTAAAGTTTTATAGTTATTTCATATAAGGTCATACGAGCACATCGGAGAATATGTTCACATGTTTGTTTTAAATCACGCACATTGTATTTATAGTATGTTTGTATGTATGTATGGTTATCAGGTTCTGTGTATGATAATGTAATGACTCATGTTTATTAACGAATGCATTGTCTTTTGTATGAAGTGTACAATATTACCATTATTTGTTTTATCCTTAACATATTAGTTTACTTATGACTCAGGCGAGACGACATAATTCGTACTAATTAAAACAGATTCAATGCTGCATTTATAGCCGTTTAAAAATCTTATTTATCTCTTTAAGTAATAAATACATAGCAGGTGAATTAATAAAAAACCTAAATCAGTACTCCGCACGTGCGTGCCTATATCGTGATCCCGAATATGTATTTCATATTCATGAAAAAACTTTCGAAAAAAATCGAAAGAAAACAAAATGACAGATGCTTCTTATCTTTGGCTACATGCCTTGTATGCTGGCTGCATGTGTAGTGCTGAGTTGAACGTTACGCAGCGCTGCGCTGTGCTGAGCTGAGCCGAGGCTGAGAATATTAATACTGGAGGACAATCGTGAAGCATATAAACTGTGCGACTGAGCTAGGCGCGAGCACCTATTTTAAGTGATGCATTTGTCGTCGCCGTCGTCGTCTTTCTGTCGCGGTCTGCTAACACCAGTTCGTGGTGGTTGTGCATCGCATCGCATCGTATCATATCACGCCAACAGTCGAACCTCATCACCGTAGCGAAGTTGATGTGCACAGTTAACCTATCTACGCCAATTGCGTCAAAATTGTGACTAGCACGCTCACCGTCCACAGCCAAGACTGTTTTGTTTATGTTTTGAAAATTCTCCTACTTCCAATTGACGTTTAGATTTCAAGTGGATGAAAAATTACTCGACTTATCTTTGAAATTTTGTGCGTGAAAGTGCTTCACATAAGTGTGTGTGTGTGTGTGTGTGTGTGTGCGTGGCAAGTTGATGTGCGTATACGCGTGTGCCAGTGTTGGTTATATGTGTATTTGTGGAATTCGTAACGCCGGTCGTTCGGATATTTTTAAATGAAAGTTGTCTCACATTGAAATAAACACCCAATGCGAGAACTGTAGCACAACACGTCTATTTATATCACTCTCCGCTCGTATAATTGTGTTCTGTGTTGTTGCCCGATTATATAAGAATACGCGTGCGTAACAACGGTACCGGAAGTGAATCGTGTTTGTGCTATTTTGTAGATTCGCAAAATTGATAATCATTTAGTCGCCATTACATTACAAGTTAACTGTGCCAGTATTTCATGACAACAACACTTCGCAACTTTTATCTTCTGTTGCTAGACTGCTTGCGATATGATTGCAAGTTGTTGATTGTTATTTGTGATTCTGTCAGTAAGACTATACATAAATATCATCTACGTTTCTCTCTGTAAACACATTGGTGCTAAGCTGTATTTGTGTGTACGTGTTTGCCTGGAGATCCAGGCAGGCCCTGATTTAAATTTAGACATGTTTGCATAATTAACTAGTATACAAGTGCGAATATCAAGTAAAGCCTCCAGAGAAACGCATTGCGAGTGATAAAATCAAACTTTAAATTCGGTTCTGCTTGGTACGTCAAAATAAACAATGAACTCACACATCAAGGACATTTCTATTAATTTTTCAGTAGCAATTAATACGTTCTCATTACATGGCGTACATATATGCATGTAGAATCTATAGGAACCGTCGCTAATGTCAAAATAACGTGTGACATCACCGCCAGTGCCATCTATTGACATATCTGCCGAACTGATTAAAGCCCCCTCCTCGTGTTCCCATGTATGGTGTTTTATATATATATGGACGACAGACAAAACACCGTCACGCTGAAACACTTGAACAGAAACGCATCTGCTGTCAATAATTAAAAATAGCTCCCGACTCCGATGATGCGGGAGTTGAGTGGCCGGAGCGGCGGTGGTGGCGGGGGTGGGACCGTTGTGGCGGCCGCCGTTGCAGTCCTGGAGAAACAGGCGCTCTCCAGCAGCCCAACGACGACGCCAAGCGTCAAAACGCAGACGCCACAAAATAACACCGACAATTGCAGATCGGACGTTGAAAAGAACGAACGCCGAAAGAGTTCACCAGATGATGATCGGTCGAGGAAAAGTGGCTCGCCATTGTCGCGTAGTGAATCCTTCAAGAAACTCAACCTGAATGGCGAAAAAAGTGAGGACATTGTGTCTAAGACTAGTGCGAATAAAGTGACTGTGATTGGAGCCAAGCTGAAACAGAGTCCTTCGCCAATAAGGGAAATTACCTTCGCCACTAGTTCCTCCGATGTGGATGCTTTGTGTTCGGACTTAATGTCGAATTTGGAACAAGCCCTAGCAGAGAAGAAGAAATCGGAGACAAACGGTGGAGGTTACCATACTTATCAGTTCTCTTCAAACCAGCGTCATCCACAGTTCTATCCAAGTCAATCTAGTGTTTCCAACGATACTACCCCAACTAATTACTCTGCAAACCAATACGAAAGATTCTCTACCGCCAGTCTCCCAAAGGGAAGATCAAGTGCATCTCCCGAGTCTAATTCTTTACCTGCCAATTTCCATCATCCAAGTCCTGAACGATTTTCTAGTCTTCCGAGAAGCAGAACAACTTCTTCTCCTAATTCCGATACAAATAGAAGGGATGATCTTTCTATAGAACCATCTGTAGCTCGTCCATCTAATCTTCATCCAAGTTCTGACCGTTTTTCACCATCATTTCAAACGGACGATACTTTAAATTCTATTTCCGTAGAATTAGATGCAAGTAGAAAATCTACGGGATTTATTCATAAAGATAAACCTTTATCTGTTCCGCCGAACCAAAGATCTTTGCACAGTCACCAAATTGTTCCTCCGTCCAAGCCGAATTCTTCTTCCGATAAAGAGATAACCAAATCTGCAAGATCCGGTTTTGCTTATGTGGATTTAAGAAATCAAGATCAGGAGACTTCGTTAGCCGAGGGAGTTGTACTGAGGCATCATGGAGAGGAGAGGAATGGAGTAGAATGTAGGAACTCATCGTCTACTAATGATTCGCTAGCTACGTCAGAGGATTTCGAGTCTAATTCCAGTGATGAATCCAGTTCGGAAACCAGTACTGATACGGAGTCGTCCAGTGATGATGGCCGGGTGCATATAGTGAACGAAGGATTGGAAACTATAACTGAGGAGGAGAGACCGGTTACTGCAAGTAGTGTAAGAACACAAGAAGGTATCGTACTAGTCTTTTAAACGATCTACAAGTGTATAAATACAGTAAAACTATTACTTTCCAATGAACTAAATTCTTTTTTAATGCATCCACGAATGTTATCAATTGAAACAATAAAATTACATTTCTAGGTACGTTTCATTGAATGAATTGTCTTTAAATTGGTAATGAACATGGATATAATATTGACGAAATGACTTTCAACAATATCAACAGGAAATAGCTAAAAAAAAAACATAAATATAAATAGACATTTGGCCAAACTTAAAAAAAGAACGTATTTATATATACAGGTATATGAGTCATACTGTTACAACATCCACTTTCATTTTTTTCATTGCTGTCGTATACATTAAAATCGTTTCACGTTTCTCGATAATTCACGGCGCAAACATTAATTGTTTCTGATAATTAATTACAAAGAAGATTTACATTGATCGATGAAGAAAATGTAGAATATAAATGTATCGTCGTATTTGTGTTTGATGTTCATAACATTTGCGTCTGTTCGATGCCAGACATACCGATATTCAACCGGGCCGTATGTATATTTGTGCAGACTGGTGCACTGGCAATTGACCAGTGATTGTCAAAATGTTGAACTCAATTTCGATATATTATTTTACATACAATATAATTTCATATTTGGCTGCAATTTCATCAAAAACTCCAGTCGAACTTGCAGTTCATTTTGACGAAACTTACTGTAGAATCACGAATGTTGACATTCAGTTGGAAAATAACTTCAAAATGAAAATCGTTTTACATTGTGCTAGTTATTGATTAAGTTCGTGTTTTCTTTCACCAGAGTTCGTATAGTATTTTGTTCGCTTTTCCCAGCTACTTTATTGCAGCTTTTTAAGTTTACACTTTGCACAAAACAAATTTAATAATACACATATAAACAAGAAGACTGGTCTGTGAGTAGATTCCCTGCATCGTATACACACTACACGGGTATGTGCTTGCATATGCTCGCCTGTGTATAAAGTTGCGATTATACCAAGCTAATATGAATAGTGTATATATTAGAAGTTACCATCGTTATGGTGTTTGTTACTACCACAACTTCTAAACTCGAATGCAACACCAGCACATGTTTCTATACGAGTATAAACTGGAAAAGTTACGGAACTGGACGTAAAAAGTATAAAAGAGATTTCGAAGATATATTCGGTGGGATTTTGTCAAGCGAACGATAATATGTCACGGTAGACGTGATTTATGACATAAGTTTACTTAAACGGACATGAACTTCGTGTGCGCATTACTGTAGATAGGTGTATCTAACTTGAAATAGGAAATAATCAAAAGGTATGCTGATGTGATATCAAAATGCATCATATTGTTGATAAAAAGAAAAAGAACTATTCGTATGTGTCTCCAGCTGTTGGGAACTTCTGGTGCATGTATCATCATCAAGCAGAAAGTCCATCTTAGTTGGACATTTGCCAATATACAAATATAAATGCATACACACACACACATATATGTATATGCATATATACGCCTACAAATGTAAAACTTTTATATTATACACGCATACAAGCTCATACAGCACACATACACACCTACGAATGCGAAACATTTATATATATATATATATATATATATATATATATATATATATATATATATATATATATATATATATTTATGCTCTTTAACATATGCCTACACCCATAACTGCACGCACACATAGACATATCTATATTTATATATATACATATATACTTGCATAATCTAACACATGCACAGATATACGCGCGTACACATCAGCCATTTATACCGTCTGAAAATAGCTACACGCGTTTCCTGAAACGCCATGAACTCAGCCGCGCAATCCACATGTAGCATCGGTGATCATCGAATCGGTCACTGCCTTTGTAGTGTCATATGCGCTTTACAATAAGGGACACGTGCTCGTCCATTAGTAGTTAACTATTATTATACATATAGTTTTAGTGTCTCTGCCTGTTTACCATGTCCACCGAACCAACTGTGACACAGGCCAATATCAACGTCGCCTCTGATTTTCAAGTAAAACAACAAGACGGTATGTTTGTAGATGTACTTAGTAACAGTGTTGCAAAATTTCAAACTGTTTACGAAGTTTATACCACGTAAGATGGATTTAGAGAGGAACTTCGAGTGGTATTTTCCAATTTTCTCTAGTGTGGAGGGATTTTCATATGCTGGAACACTTGAAAAATAAGAGTGCTGAATTGTGAGAAATCACGAAAATTTTGTTTGTTCTAAATGTGTTTGATAAATTTAACTTGAGCTGTACGTGTACAAATATTTATGGGGTAAAATAATAAAACACAAGTAACCCTCGTAAGCGTGAGAAATGAAACATACAGGGCTGTTTGTTATTTTTGTCTAACTGTAAAACATATTTTGTGTAATGGGTGTATCAACAAATACATTTTGTAAGAATAGGGGTAGTTCTTGTTTATATTTCGGCCTTAATTATTGTAGTTAATCGCGGTTTATGTTGAATGCAAATGTATAAATATTTGTACTGAAAATAGTGGGCGTATTGATCTCTGATTTATAAATACACCAGTTAAATATATGTTTTATCACGCTATTAAATCGAAACTACGAATTATTCTGAACAACTACCGTTTAGCAGTAACTGCAAGATTGTTTAAATGTATTTTATCAGCGTATAATTTGAAAAATTAATATTATTTGACCTTGTACAATTACAGACAAAATTCTCACCATTCATGTAGAGATATCTTGAAATTCCAGAATAATAATTTTAATGAAAATAATATTATGGTATAACAATGAGTATAATCGTGATTTGAAACAGTTTGGTGTTAAGAATGACAAGAAACAGACTGAAATTATGGTACGAAGAGTTTATTTTTGTGCATCGGACTGTTCACCAAGCAACAAATATAGACGAAAAAGAACAAGTCGTAGCATAGAACAAGAAATAATGAGTAAAGTATAATTTATTACTACTTTAGTTAATAATTTATTGCAATATTCCTACAATTAAAAACATACGTTTTCTTACAAATAACTTCATTCTCAATGCGATATGCATCTAATTTATACAATATTATAAATATATATATTACTCATAAACATATGTTTAATAGAAACTGTTTTCATCGAACAATTCCAGTTCGGTACTGAATTGTGGGTAGTTGATACACAGTTTTGCTTCCAGATAGTTTCGGCTGTTATTTTAACATCATTTTATTAAGTACATATTTTTACAACAAAATTTAATTAATATTTTCAAAAACATTAAAGTTATTATAAATTTTCCTACAAAATAGGATTTAATATGACTGCCTACAGTTTAATTACAGAACGTTTGTGAATTTTCATATATTGAATTTTCACGCCTATTTTTGTGGTTTTTTGTTGCAAATTTTTTTTAAAATCCTGTAAATAATTCAATTTACTCACTATCGTTAAATTACCGTAATGCGGGACGATATCCGTGTGTGTGTAAGGTTTAGTGACGTACACTGTTTGCTAAATTAGTGTTAACTTATTAGTAACGTTTTACCGTCGCGCAGTGAAAACTCTCAAGGCACAGGTGTTTATAGAAGTTAATGGTCGAACCAGAAAGTGTCTAATAAATAACACAACACATCGCGTCCTACCGCTAAATGTAAGTCATTCTGTTGCTTATAAACTTCCAAAGTGAGTCAGTCGTTCTCTATTTTAAATCTCCGTCACATTCAAATGATTAATACTGCGTAAAACATAAATATACATATATCGTGAAATTTACTCAGGTTAATGTTGAATGTATACAACTTCCTATATTTGTGTGTCTACCCTTCGGAATTTCCGTGCAATATCCGTTATTGATTAGGGAATAGGACGGGGGTAAGTCTGCAAACATTACTCAAAAATAAAATAAAAATACGGGGTGATTAATTTTATTTTCAGCGCAAATAAATGATGTGTTCTGATTAAGATAAATTAATATTATGACCGTTTCGAATGCGATATTTGCGAAGTACATTTTGGTCTTCAGAATTAATGATCAAAATGGTACTATGTATTTTGTTGTTACTGCAAATAGACTTTGAAAAAAAATAGTAACAATCATTATTAGTTACCTAGGAAGTTGGTTGAAAGCATTATACCTTTTTGCAACCATATTTAGAAGGCCTAGATTGATAATTTCTGAAAAAATTAGAATTTTAATTATTGTATCTATGTTATTGATTGCGCCAATATTATATCTATGTTGAATTCAAGTTATAAAATTAAAATCTACGTACAAGAACTTAAATATATGTCGTATACTGAATTTTGATACAAATCATCGGATTTGTTAATTAATTAGGCGGTGACTCTTCAAGCCCTGATGACGATTCTACCTTAAAGGGGAACGCAACGTGGTCTGGTACAGCTTCTAATCACGATTCAACATCTGATCTCTCAACATCATCAAGCGACCAACAGAAAATCAAAAAAGGTTTATATAAGACACAAAACGGCGTCAGAGTATTCGTTGATTAATTTTATATAATCTCTGAATAATTTGACGTGTTCCCTGTTGAAAATCTGCACAAATCTAAAACGTAACGTAAATAATATAGATAGTTCGACCTGTTGTAATCAAGACTTTCAATGGATACGTAAAAGTCCTTCAAATTCTCCCGCCAAAATGGAAGAAACACATTCGCCACCGGCGAACGCTAAGCCACCAATCAACAGACAGATCCGCGATCGAACGCCACGCCGTCACGTGACAGACAAGATGGCACCGGGCAGTTTGGATCGCCGAAGGCATAACCATCAAAATCGTCACGACCGGGATCAGAAATCAAAGTCAACCCATGTGCCTAAGAGCCCTTCGCGAAGCGAGGAAAATCATTTCACAACATGTCAAAACTGGTGCTGTAATCCGCATGCTACCGAACCGACCTTTGAACATTTCCATCGGCGTCATGAACGTATTGACCCGCAACGATACGGCAGTTCCTCGATGTTACTGGATCAAGCCAGGCACGAATATTACGGAAACCACGGCAGTCACTCGGACATTTATGCAGAGTACAACCGGTACAGACATGAACCGTTGGGGTGTTGTGCATATCATACACCGCCGCCGCAATCTTGTTGTCGTTATACGGACGCTCGAAATTATCATTGGACACCTCCTGGCAAGGTACATCGCGCTGCTGATATACGAACCATGTTTTCTAACTGTTTTACACGTTATTACTAACTACTAATTGGTATGGCTTTTACTAATTCCACTGTTAATTAACAAACGTTATGTAAACTGAGATATACGTGCTTATGTCAGGGGAATTGAGGTTAAGTGTGTTTGGAAACTATTGGAGAATTGCCTATGTCAATGTGTATTATCGTTCTAGACTGTGCGATAGTCAGGATGTTAGAAGATTGAATACGTATTTTATTCTGTTGTCATGTTGCTGCAATAAACGAGAATATGTTCTGTGTGGATCTGTGAATGACCTGTAATATTATTGTCTGTGCAGCACATAATTTATTTAGTATTCTACGCATACATTTCAATAGAATATTGAAATGTTACTGCTTGGAATATATTCTGTTCTATTATAGATTCAGCTGAGTTGATATATGTAGACATTTTATATGTTATATGTACGTAGTATGAATCATATGCGGATTGAATTATATTTGAATCTTGAACGGACGCGTATCTGCATAAATCAAATAGTAAAATATGTTTTCCGTTTCCTTACATATTCTATTTATGGTAACGTAATGTGTTATCCTTGTAGATTTAATATTTACGAGTTGCAATATATTTAAATACTGTTGTGTACATACAATTAAAATGTCGTATCCGAATCAGTACTTTGTTTATTGCTGTTGTCTACAATATTGTCAGTGACAATTGTGGATTGTCTTCACAAAAATTACCACGACATATTTTGACATTTCTAATCGGTATGCAGTATGTTATGTACGATTATTTAACATCTGCGCATTTTGCATTATAGCCACCGGACCAAGATGACCGACTGCGTCGTCTGCAGAGTGAGAATGACAACCTCCAGAAGGAGGTGTTCGTCTTGAACGAACGAATCGACGCTCAGAGCGAGAAGATCACCGAGCTGGAACGTATGCTGGGCGAGAAGAAACAGATGCTAAACAACGCTGAAGATATGCTTCAGAGAGTAAGGGTCATGGCTACTTTCGTTGCCCTCCACATTGACAAGCAAAAAGTATCCCTTTTTATTTTATTTTTATTTATTTAAAGTAGCACACACTTGCACTGCATGGGGGGTAGTGTATTATTTATTTTTATTATCATCAGTTACAAAGTATTTCAAAACAGTCTGTGTGTCATATGTTACTGTTGTAATTTTGTTTCTTGGAAAGTTTTGTTTTGTAACGTTGCATGAACTGCAGCACTTGCAGTGCACTTAGTATAATAGCTTATTTGTTTCTATTTCAACATGTAGGGATTATTTTTTGCTTCTGTCAGTATGCGGTAGTTCAATAGAAATACAATGCGTAGTGTATCTGATCCTTACGATTAAAACGAATAAAATTGCCTAATGCCTGAGATGTAGATTAATATGTCCCCAAAGTTTTACTTTTGTATGGAATCGTAAAGATTATAAATTACTCAAGTGAACCATGTTAGACATTTCATTATGTATTATCCTGTTTTCTATTTATAAAAAAAAAATATGTCTTGTAAAAGTGTAGTCGATAGTTTGTAAAAATGTATCAGCTAGCTGTATTTATTAAAAGAACATATCGTGTTTCTTGTAATGATCGAATTCACTAAAGTTATCCGTAATTGTTTGCTAGGAAATGCTTTCGAGATCTTCCCTCGAAACTCAGAAACTTGAACTGATGTCTGCGATGAGCGAATTGAAATTGCAACAGGCAGCTTTGGAACGTGAGAATGTAGAGTTACGGAACAGTCAATATAACAATAATGCGGCAGCCCTAATGGCCGTAAAGAAACCACCCTTGAAGCCACGCGCATCCCCACAGCCGCAGCATACATCAACGCCCGTCTTACATCCGGCCAATCAGGTATGTTGAACGTGCATAATCACATTGAGATTTCGTGCGTGAGCCATGATATATAACAAGCCGAAATTAGATTATAAATATTACACGTCTTAGCTTAGTTCATACAATTGTGACGTCACACGATCATGAGCGGGAAATTTGAATTATAAACTATGAATTCGAATGCAATCATGTAGAATTTACAAAGTAGTTTTGCGAAATAAATACACAATTGAAGTCAAATATTTATAATCTGATTTTGTCATATAAATGAGTAGAATTTATTTGTTTACATGTGTCACATTTCTTTGCTTTTTTTGTTTTCGTTATCTGTAGATGTTGACGCCAGGATTATCTCCATCACCGAGTCCTGTGTCCCCGGCGGGAAGTCTGACAGCGTCGCTGTCACAGCGGCGGATTGAGATCACCACGCCAGTCCAACACGAGACACAACATCAGCAACCGAAGGTAATTTCATAATAAACTCGCGTTAACACACAGATTTGTGATTATATAACGTATGTTTCATCTCCAAAGCTAGAAGGGGATGCATTCAAGATTTTCGGTATGTTGGTAGTGAACATGAACGCACACAACATCTACCTGGAATGACATGTGTTATATTCATTTCACCCAGATATTATTTCAAATATTTCATTCATTCAATTCTTTTATTAATGATTTATAGATATAGTGTATGTACCAACGCATGATAATGATAATTTTTATCACATACCTTATATTACACGTACATCATTGGAATATCAACAAAATTAAGTTGTGAATTCAAATGAATACTGTGTCTAATTTATTACAGAGTAATATCACAATATTGTATATCTCATAGAATTCAGATTACTGGGATGGTTTCGCTAGTAAATTAGCTTATGAAATTACATCTTACACAATATCCTTGAACTAAATTGGCCAGCGCGATTTATAATTCAATCTTAATTACCACTAATTAACAAAATATACCAACAGTTGCTATCCATGCGTATACATTCTAGAGTATATATTTATAAAATTCGCCAGTTACGCAGCAAAAAAAAAAAACAGTACATTCCTTGCCACTAATTACCTTGGGTTATAATGTGCGTGGGTAAATATGTATTAATAATTACAGACACCGCCTGCAACTTACCGTCGCCAGATCGATCTGCACTACGGGAGTCTGCCCCGTCAACAGTACATCAGCAACGGGGGCCCTACCCCCGTCACCACTGTGGTCGATACCAATGCTAACCCGGCGAATGGGACGCGGAAGGGCGTAGCCTTTGGTAAAGGGTTTTCATCACTTCTAGGGGTTAGGGCGCGTGGTCACTCGGTACCGAATCTAGGTAACGCTCGTTATATACAAAGGGCATGTCCGCCAAGTGTGCAATCGCTAAAGAGAATGGCCCTACACCAACAACTAATCACATACTTGTATTTCTGAATTTCGCTTAACCGTCATTGAATGAGTGTCGTGTGCATTTTGAGGTTATTTTTACGCAAGTATTTAACAAACTATATTTATAACAGTTCAAACATTAACCAAGTTTTTATCATATCATTGTTTTATATAGTTATCAAAATTGGTTTCAGCGATTAATTGACATTTTTTACAGTTCAACCACAAGTTAACGATTATTTAATTGGTAAATTTTGCGGGGAAAATCAGTAGTTTATATCGAATAAATTGATGATAAAATAATTTTAAGATAATACATTTATAAACGAATGTAGTTGTTAACAATGCATGGCTTGCTCGATGAAAAACAAAATAATGCATACTTTTTTGCATTTGAAATAATGTAGCTTTCATTGTAATGTATAATATAATATAAATATTCAGTTACAATGACACTGAAAATCAACTAAATATTATATAGTAGTAAACAGTGTTTTTGTAACTAGAAGTATTTTTCATGTATCTGAAAATATATACTTTTTTATTATTAATACTTTTTATTGATTGATCTCTAGCTGAAACGGAGAAGATTGTGATTGAAGACATATCAACCGACAGTACGAACAATTTGTCTCCGCAACCTTCACCGTCGTTACAAATTAACAAGAACCGTGGCATCAAGAAGATCTTCGGCCGAATGAAACGATCTGGTTCAGGGAACCTGGAGGATTTGCCCGGTGAAGGAGAGTTCCGGCGTGGTGGTGTGCGAGCTACAGCAGGGCCTAGACTAGGCTGGAATGAGCCACAAACAACACAGAGGTAAAGTATCATCTTACAATTAGTCGCAGCACTTGCTTTAAGCCTATTTAATAATGGTTTATGGATTACTTTTGCGAATTACTTAGATTTCTCTCATTACAGACCCGATATCCCCTTCGCCGAATGGGACACTGACGCTATCTGTGACTGGCTGCAAGAACTAGGCTTAGATACGTACATTACCGAGGCTAAACGATGGATTAAAAATGGCGCTCAATTGCAAGCAGCTTCTGCACACGATTTAGAAAAAGAACTCGCAATTAAAAATATACTGCACCGTAAAAAGTTACAGTTGGCCATTATAGACATGCAAGAGAACAGTTCCAGTGACCCGTACCTCTCGTCAGCTGGTCAACTAGATACTGCGTGGGTTTTACGTTGGCTAGACGATACAGGCTTACCACAACACAAAGAAGCGTTCTTAACGAACCGTGTAGATGGCAGAGTGTTACATCGACTCACGATGGACGATCTGGCAATGTTGCATATCACGTCGGTGTTACACGTTGCCAGTTTGAAGCGGGGAATTCAAGTTTTGAGGGAACGGAACTTTGAACCGGGATGTTTGCAACGAAGATCGTTGCCTGAGGATTCACTTGAACCTACTGCACAGCAGGTTGCATTGTGGACCACGCATAGGTCGGTGCACGGACGCGGATTCAGCAGAAACTTATTCTAAACCGCATATATTAATGTTTTGCAGAGTTATGGAATGGTTACGAGCCGTTGATTTGGCTGAATACGCCCCTAATTTGAGGGGCGCGGGCGTACACGGGGGCTTAATGGTCCTGGAGCCTAAATTCACTGCTGAACTACTGGCAACACTGCTGTCTATTCCGCCCAGTAAAACACTTCTACGTCGCCATTTGAACACACACTTCAAGGAACTACTCGGCCGCGATGTCATCCAGGAGAAACGAGAAGCGGAAACAACACTCGGCTATATACCGCTGACACCGGCGGCCAAGTTGAAAGTAATTCTTACCACCATCAGTTTTATGCGTTGTTTGTTTATGTATATTTTTACAGGTGACCAAGAAATCACAGTTCTCGCTGAAGAAGAAAAAGGACAAAGGCGAGATGGACTACGGTGACTTGGTGTGTCCCTTGAACACCGGAGGCAGCCAGTCAGGTGAATCGAATGGCTCCTCTAGTACTTCTACTAGCAGGGACTCTGTGGGTGTAAGTTTTGACTAACGTTCTAACACATTTACTACTCCATGCTTGTGCGTTATTGTCATTGATTGTGTTTTGCATGACACTCATGCAAAACTTTATTTAGTTGACCGTCTATCACAGGTTTTCACATATTTGTAAATTGGTTGGCGTGTATATTGATTTTATATTCCGTTTTTCTTGTAAAATGCGTGCACTTATTTACATTTTCTGTCTATGCCGTTTAGACGCACATTTTATTTCGTACCTATATTGAAAGGTAATTATTATACAATGTTATTATTTAGAATAGATCCACGTTCTTCTATGATTAATTTCGCTTTCTAACATTAGTTCTAGTGCTGGTGTTGTGTTTACAGTCATTATGTTATTATTTCCGTAACCAAATGCAAAAATCAAACGGGACGAGTATCTTTGCAGTTCGGTAATAATAATATCAAACTAATTAAATCCATCTGACCTAAGACATTCATCCGTGTTACGTAAATCATAAGCAATGTGTTTTACAACAATCGTTTTGTATTCTCTTTTGATATTGTTTATGGTTTCACGTAAATTAACGCTCAGTTTCAGAGTTGCGGAATAAATTCTTATATCTTCTTCCGATTGAAATTGTCCGTCATAATTCAATTGGAATGTTTAACAGTTAATAACAAAATTAATGGAACTAATAATATAATTTGCTCGATAACTTGTACATGTAAATACATAAATCAAGGTAATGTTCTCGAAATGGCGAATCATTTTGCTTTGAATGTACCTACGGTGATCGATATTGTGAATTAATATTATGTTTTACGAATACAGATGACGAAGGGCGAAAATCCAAAGGGCGAGGTTGTTTGTCAGCTAATAGATGATCCTGCCCTCGTACAAGATAATCATCAGAAGTCATCATCACCATTATCATTACGTAATATGGTCTAGTGTTTGTTGCATTTAATGAAACGTCACTCATACAAAGATACAACCGAACAACATAACCTAACCTACACACAATACACCGCAACATCAGAAATGCATCGCGAATTGATTGATTTATATATATGGTATTTATTTACAACAACAACAACCATGAACCAATTTTACATTGACACATATTGCGACAAGTCTTCCCCAATGTATGCCTTACTTTACACATATTCGTCATTTATATTATGAATACTTACACACCGATACAAGTATTGACATGGAACATTTTTACGTAACACTGTCATCATTTTTCGTTAAGTACTTTATGATTTGCCATCCATGTATTATTAATGAAGCGTATGACAATATTTGTGCCAAATTTCGGACAATTTTACGTCCGGCAAACATTGAAGATTGAAAAAAACATTTCAATATAGACGAGTTTAAATGGTTATTGATAACGTAATACACGTAGAGTTTAAATAAAACGGTTGTCATTTTTAACATTAGTAGCCGTGAGTAGTTGAGAAATAATTACATTTAGAACAAATGCGTACGTGTTATAACCAGGGTTGTACTGGGACTCAAACAATAAAATAGTAAAACTTTATACGAAAATTCAATTGGAATTTCCAACCATTTCTATCGGACTTATATCTTAGTGCGGCCCTGTGTAAAGAGAGACGCATTAACATGTTATCCTACACTGGAAATACTATTAAAACGACTAAATATCACACACTAATTAATTCATCCGTTAGATATAACACTACGAAATCATGTCCTAAGCTCAAAAAGTACTAAAAATCAACATGGATAGTAGCGCAGGAAAGGTAATAGTGATTAGCACTACTTGTTCAGTACGAATAGTACACACATAATGTTAAACATTTACAGCGGTGACCGGTGATCATTCCACAGCCGCCTCTCTTTTCATGCTCATTATCAAATCATCTTCTACATAATCATTAAATAGGACCAAGTATTACAATGACGTACATGTGTGCGCGCACACACAGACATAACCTACACACATACACCCTAAACTATTTGTTGAATAATATTTATTTATTATTAATTAATTAAATAATTGTTGAAATTAACTGATATATTAAATCTAATATTAAGACCGTAAATGTGGATTTTACGTAAGTTTTATTTGCTGTGTAAAGGAATTCACATTTATTTTTAATATATAAATATACTTGTCAGTGTGGTTTTTATTAATTGATTACTATGTTACCAAAGTCATTATCGAGCGTATCATTTGGTGGATCGTAGTTACCAGTGAGTTTCAGTGGATTTGACACTCGATTTACGTTGGCACTGGCTTCTTTCAATACTCGGACACTAGCTATAACCGCTTGGTCAGCCAACTTCTGAAGACTTTTAAAATCTTTACCTTTCGTCGGCACAATTGACCTCTTGGCTAGTGTCTCTTCTTTCGTCATGCTAAGTAACCGTGGATCCATGGCTATCCATTCATTCGCCAATATTTGTTCGATCTTCAAACGTTTGTTCACTTCCGGTTCCAGCAGTGATTGCAGTAATTTTTTGACATTATCACTTAATAAATCCGCGACTCTCGATCGAAATTTCCATCGACGTGTAACCTGTAACTCGTACAATCTCCTGGCGTGATTGTCATCAAATGGCATCGCTTTATTCAAGATGACATACAGAATTACACCTAATGACCAGATATCGGCTACCTTCGGATGATACGGAGTGCCCCGAAGTACTTCCGGTGCCGCGTATGACAAACTGCCACAGTAAGTTTCACTTGTAACCAGTTTTCCTTTACTATCCGTCACTGGTCTTGCAAAACCAAAGTCAGCAAGCTTTATGTTCATATTTTTTGTGATCAGTGCATTCTCGCATTTTAAGTCGCGGTGTGCCACGTTCATTTCGTGTAAATATTGCATCGCTACTGCCATCTGTCGGAACCAGATGCGAGCTTGTGGTTCACTAACCACGCCACGAGTTGTAACGTAATCCAACAAGTCACCCATTTCGGCGTACCGCATGAAAACATAGTACTTTGTTCTGTGTTGAATTATGCTGTGCACATGTATAATATGGGGATGTCGTATTTTTAACAGTATATTCAGTTCACGGGGTAGAAACTTTTCTACGAATTCTTTTGGAGCTTTTCGTGTGTCAATCACTTTGCAGGCTAATGCTTCCGTAATAGTTTCAGAATTGTTAACTTTTGTATACTCTGCGTGGAATACGTTGGCGTAAGATCCTTCGCCCAGTTTCTTAATAATAGTATAGCCCCGTGATTGCAGTTGAATTTCTTCACTTGTAGTTCGTTCGATCTTTGCAGCAAGTTGAGGAGTCCGTTTATCCATTAAATTACTCATTTCTCCTGCTCGATTCATCTATATTTATTGTATTCTACTCAATAATTTAAATATAAAAAGGTGTATTTATTAAAGATTATGCCACATTTAAACAGAGATTTTGAAAACAATTCTTGCTGATATTATAAATAAATAATGTTTAATGCATATTAGTTAATGGTAAATTTTGACAAATATAAACTGACATGATGTACTGTAGCATTTGTTTTAAGGATTTAAGTATCTAGTAATCATAAATTTTATAACAATATTAATTTCAAAAATTTTCTTGTAAAACATTCAAGCTATATAATAATAAAAAAGACAATGATCTTTAATAATATGTATATTTAAAAACAAATATATATTATATAAGAAAAGAAACAATAATTTTACTATTCATCACAATATTGTAATAATCTCATTTATTATGTATTAAAAAATTCCCCCAATAAAGATATTTTCTGTAGAAATGGTTGAGCTTCACATGATAATAGCTGGTAGTTTGTTTCCCAACTTGCATTGTGTGAATATCTAGTATCAGTTCTTAACCGTTCCAGCATTCTTTGCGGGTCAAACTTAGGTCGCATATTCTGCGCTTGTGTTAAAAACTGATTCACAAACTCTGGTAGAATCTTGAATTTTTCCTCCACATCTTCTCTGAAGAGTTCTTTAGCAGATTCACTTTCATTTATTTCCGTCACTACTGTAGACACCGTCTGTATTTTATCAGGTAACGTGATGTCCTCATTTTCATAGGTTGCAGTTCCTGCGTCTGAATTTTCATTCATCGTTCGTTGTGTTGCAAATTTCACTATTTCCACCGATTCTTGCACATTTCCAGTTTCTTCGCTAGCCGTTCCGTTCTTTGCACTTTCTTCTGTCTCGTTTTTAGCATTCTCTTTGCTGTTTTTCTGTTTATCGTGCATTTTATGTCGTCGTAGTTCTATTGAGTCGCCGCGGAAAAGGTTTCTATTGGAATTGAGTTTTGCTAAATCGTACAACTGCAAACTCGGCATTTCGCTACAACAGTACAAGGCTGCCGGATCCACAGGATGGGCTTCAGTGTTAAATATGTACCCGCCCGCCTCTATCACACATTCACCATTTGGTGTATTGATCACTGTGCCATGTTGGCCTTGGTTATGGATGAAATTGTCCGTGTCGAATAACAAGTAGAGATATTTAGTTGTCTCCGCTAGGAAAAATGATTCCATTCTGTCCTCTTTGCGATGATCACGAACATCTTTAATCTACAAATGATAAATTCGTAAGTAGACAACAATATTATAAATTTAAAATAGCAATGTATATACATCATTATTCTAAAATATGTTGTTTATTTCATGACCTTCTCGAGTGACAAGGTCGTGGTTTATAATATCTATATTTATATTTTCAACGACGGGATTAAATTTTGTAGAATACTTAATACAAAAATCCATAGTGTTATTTAATTTGACGAAGCAAATAATTACTGGTATTTATTTTCGAGTTATCCATGAAATATGTAGTATGTGTAAACAACCTTTATGTTTTAATCTTAAGTTAGTAATACTTGCTCTGTACTTATTTTATAATGAGTAATTTACCGTTGCATAACCACAGGGTGTCCGAGCACTGTGCTGGATGCTACGCAGTATGTCCACTCCGACTTCTAGCAAATACGGATCACCTGTAGCACGATACAGGTACATCACAGACTCGACCAGCTCAGGCCGTAGTGGATAATTCTCCCGGTTAGTGCCGGCCTCACCTTGTGGTATATTGTAAAACTCCGGCGTAAACCCGTACTGTTTCCACACTTGATGATAATTGTGTAACGATTTCATTGCTTTACTTGTATCACCTACAGAAATTATCAAACGAAACACACAATGATGTAAGAAACATATCAACAAAATACAATGACGTTATAATGTTTGTTACAATTGATAAATAACAAAGTATAACATTACTTACCGATTAAACTCAGTACTCCAGGCCAGTACGCTTCTAGGCTTTGGAAAACTGGAAGTGTAACTTGACCTTTGCTCATAGACACCCACAAATGCCAGTCATCTTTCTTCAGATACTTGTCAATTGCTTTTCTACCTTCATTGAACATTTGCATCAATTCCGGCCGTTGCAGCAATATGGATCCTTTGACTAAATACTCGTAATATGAGTCAACACCAGCTCCGATACCAGCATCTTGTGCTGTCCACCGCCCCGTCGCAATATCAATATGATTACCCACCAAACCAATCGATGATCTATGATTATATATAGCGTACAATGCGTTCATAGCCACCTATAATTTAATTACATGATATGATGAAATGATAAACGTTGTTATAAAAGTATAAATACCTCTTCATACAATGGATCTCCAGTTAATCTACTCAGCGTTCCGAATTCTACAATAAACGTTCCGATTCCAGCGGTACATGTGACTGTGGTTTCGCCAACCGGTACGCCATACCGGAGATTTACCGTCCCGTATGGCATTCCCGATTCAGTATCGAAGGCAGCAATCAGTCTTTTTGCAACATCTTCAGCTAATCTCAATACTGGACCATTACATGGCCAACCCGGTTCAACTTTCACACCTGCTCTGTAAGATACACGCTAAAAATTGTCACAATTCATTCGTATTCACTTGTTACCTGTACGACAACAAATGAGCACTCAACAAGCCTCCTATGATTCTGATATTTGTCTCAAACACTGATACATTGATATTTGCGTCGAAGTTTTCTTTGGCTGTGAGTATGTCCACGACACGCTGGAATTCCGTATAGTTTCCCATGATAGCCAGAGTATCCAAGGCGTCTATCAAGGTAAGAGAATAACTACCCCATGTGTCGATACCATCACAACTTAGCGGCCGTAATTCGTCATAAGGATACGCGTACTTCAAGTAACTGTCATATGCATGTTGAAACATATCGCGAACTTCTTCCCTAAAATAAATACACAAAATCACACAGGAACATACATTTTAAATACTTAATTTCATTAGTGTTTACTTGATTTCAAGCAACTAACCTAAACTTAATCATATCACTTTTATTATAAGCCCGTAAACTATTAACTAAACATGTACACAAAATTACATTGTAAATAACATATTTCACTGTGATGAGCATTTTGAGTGTATGTATATATAAAAGTTTGTATAAATTATAATAACGCTAGCATTTTACAATTGATTTTCCGAACAGCTGATAC
This sequence comes from Carabus problematicus, assembly GCA_963422195.1. NCBI lineage: Eukaryota > Metazoa > Arthropoda > Insecta > Coleoptera > Carabidae > Carabus > Carabus problematicus. Next base: position 1,243,211 of record OY728579.1, read on the forward strand.
TGTAAACGTCAACAACTGTCAGATTGTCAACGACGTCTTTCCCCACCACAAATTTTGGTTTCATTATCCAACAGGTCTTGGTTATATGTAGAAGAAATAGAATATAAGTTGTCCAATAACCAAATTGTAGGAAATTTCAGTAGATTATGGTGCTAAATTAAATAGTGATGAGAGATTAATTCATTGTTTTGAACAAAAAGGAAGTTTTACAGTCATTATCGTGTTTGACGTGATACTTAAACTATATATCCCAATGGCTATGGTTAGGCGATGATTGGCATCTCCATTTGTAGTTTTTGGTTTATTGAATAATTTTACTTACTAACGTTATCTTTTATGTCCTAAACTCGAAAAGTAAACTTGGAATAGATAAAAATAAGTCGAGTTGTATGAATAATTAAGTCTGGACTGGTATATTGTTTAACGCTCGTATAAATTAAATGGTATATTTTTTTATTTATAATCTTTTCTTTATTGATTTTGTTATGTAGCAGAGATTAGCCAGTACTTTCTAACTTCCATGTAAAATACTCTGTAACGCATGTCAAAAGTTTCTTTATAATTATCTCTGAACGGGATGATATGATGATATTTTAACTTTGCTACTTTTTATTTATAACTACACTGTTTATGTTCACGTGTTACCGTTAATCATGAAATTAACTAGCTAGTTGAAATAAATCACAGTATTTCCTCGGTAACACTTTCAACTGTTATATTTCACGTATCAAATGCCTTGCAAATTGAATCAAAGTTGACCTTTCTCATTTGTGTGTTGCGTGTTTAATTTACAATGGCCGTACTCCGCTAGGAAATATACAAAATAAAATTTATATTATAGAAACTTCTCGTTTTACAGTAGAGTGACGTGTTCGTTATACGTATATTGATACTCAGTGAATTAGATATGATATAAACAGTTGCAGTTACACACCTTCGTGGACTTATCAATTTATCATATATTTGTGTGACCGTTTCATAGTTTAATGCTTACGCGAGAAAACGTGCTGTCAAGCATAGTTGTAAGTTTTACGAACAACACTGATAAATATGTTTAACGATTTTAGTAAATAAAAAACTTTGACTTGTGTTATGTGTTTATGATAATGAATATACCGTTGTGATAGTGCATTAGTTGTTCTATAAGGATTACAATTTTGGAATAACAAAGAAGGACAACGTCGAACAGGACGATATAAAGCTCTTTCGTATTGAATTTTATTTGTGTCCATTCGCTGGCTCGGTGCGCTGCATGCTGCGTTCAGTTTGCTCTCGACGGCCGTGAGAGGCGTATAGTTGTGTTGCGCGTGTACTTTTGGCTCGCTCTCTCATTACAATAAATTTTTCTTTCACATGAATAGTTCAAAACAGTGGTATTGTGTGTAAGAAAACATTGGAAGCATGGAGGTGTCGAAGGAATTGCGTGCCGACATCGAAAGGAACCAGGGCAAATTGAAAATTGCTATCAGGAATCATCAGGTAAGTTTAACTTTAGAAGACAATTTTGTTTTCCTATATAGATTCGATGTTGCCGTTCATTAGTGAAGCTATCTGTACGTTACTTTTCAAATATTATAGTGACTGGCGATCATTTTGACTTTACTTTATGTATACGTAATTGTGTTTGCCTATTTATATAATATTAGCATTGTTTTTTATTAGTTTAGTAATTAATTACAGTGACTAATTAAAGTATAAAGAAGAAATTCTGAACATTTACGAATTCACATATTGAATAATAAGTTGTAATCATGGTTCACCTGTTCACATTATTTATAAATTTATCTATATAAATCAAAATGTCTTGTAAATTAACAAATTATTTTTTTTACAAATTTTCCTAGTTGCTGGTATTGAAGATAAAGGCGGATCCAGATGTAAGTGTATTAATAATTTATTACTGAAATAAAACAATTAATATCAATTATTTTGTTTATCATAATTTCAGAACGAAGTTGTGAAATACGATATTAAATCTGCCCAAAATGATATCATTTCAATAGGACTTGATCAGGTAAGTTGTGTATTTGCTATCCAGCAATATATTTTTGTAAGCATAGTCATGTGCAAACTTTAAAAGATCTGTAAAGCATGTTTTACACTCGGAAACCACACTGAAATGAAACTGAGGATTTAATTTAACTTTTCAGAACTTCTATGCGTGAAGTGAAATGTGGATATTTGTGTTTTACGTTGTAATAATTACTATTCAGTACATGTTTATTGGTGAATCAGTTTAAACATCCCGTTTAACAACAAACTGAGTCATTCGTATAGGCGGCGTGCGCAAAATCCGATTCATTTGTATCGTGTGATTGCGACTTTCCAGTTAGTCAAACAAGTATCAAACTTTGTTCTAGTTTCGGACTGTTGTACAGAAATAAGTAATGCCCTTTTTAAACGAGTTTAAAACTTGAAAATTTTTGTATTCGTACTTTATCGCATGAAATGTTTTCATTATTTAATATTTTTGTAAACAGCAGTACGTTTAAATAGTGTTTATACGTTTTATAACCTGTGGTTCTTGCGAAATAACTATCAGGCAACTATTCTTAGTGTAGGGGATCTGTCAAGTGTACGATTTATTTGTAACATATTGACTATTATATCATGTCAGATGCTAACTGCTAAACTTTACATGGACCATTTTAACGCAGTGCTTCAGGTTCAGGTACTTATTATTGATCTTCTAAAGCGGACTTCAAACGAGTAAGATATTGAAAATATCAAACAGCGGTCGCGTCACACATCCCTCTTCTCTACAACAAGGCTATGTCTGTGCTCTTTCTCATACAAACTTAATAATAGCGAATCTTTTTTATAACGATGGTTTGCTTATTTTAATCAATTCTCACAAGATGTCATATTTAACGAAGCGTTAACTGACACAAAACTTACGTGTAAATGCTGCAAACTGCAATACACTTGCAGCTATTGTTCATGATTTATTTATATCATTTAGTTTTGTATCTTTATCGAATACATATTACTAATCTTACTCATTTTACTAATGATTCTATAAAGTTATATTTCTTTGTTTAATATTTTCCTGTGTTATGAATAGATTAGATAACTTAACTATTTGCCTACGTCAGATAAAATAATGATAATAATTGTTGAGAACTTGGTATTTTCTTTTTCGCAATTACACTACTATCACCAACATAATGAGTGCCAAACAGTATTCCGTCACAAGTTTAAAACAAGAAGTATATAATTCATGTTTAGTTCGTTCCAATAGTGTGATGTAAACAAGTGACATTACATATTATATTTCATTGTATAGAATTTCGGGGGAAAAAATTAGTTTCATTGTTTTGTAATCGCAGTTAACAGTTAAGAATAGAGTTGGTGTTTGCAGTGTGGAATGTTCGCTCTATTATTATTATAATAATGAAAGACCAGATAAACTTAATGAATGCAACAGTTTCAGTAATTAACCTTGAACAATATATGTGTTTTTTTGTCTTTTGCAGAAAGAATTAATTGAACGAATACGTCGAGAGTTGAAGTTACAGCAGAAAAACAATAAAAGCAATTCGGTTAAAGCTGGTTTAGAAGAAAAACGATGTCATTTGGCAAATATTTTAACCAAAACACGCAAACAGAATCTGTAAGTTGTTGAATATTCTATTTGTAGAGGTTGTGTTCAGTTTGATTTTCGTGTAGCAGCACCAGATCTGCTTCTGTGAGTCCTGTATCGACTTCAGAGGATTCTCAGGACATTCCCTCAAGTCCACCGTCGCCGGCACCGCCTCTGTTGCCACACGAATTGAGCCAGGTTGAATTCCTGGGGCGGATGGGACTCTGTACACCTGAAGTGTTTAAAGAATTGCAGAATAAACGTGTAGAAAGGAAGAGACGCAGTACAGCCAATCCACAATTTCTTTACGGCAATCGTTGGGATCAAACGACTGTAAGTAATCTACTTGATAAACTTTATAAAAATATCAATGAACTATAATCAGTGCACATTGCATTTCACCTAGCACAATTGCTATGATCCCTGAAAAAATCAACCGAAATAAAACTTTGATTGCAGCACCACCTTCTCGATAACTGTGTATATTTCACTTTTAATCATGAAGGTTATGGATCATACGTAACTTTAATTTCAACGAGGAATTTCTCTATGATCTATAACGTTTTACTTGAACGTTGCGTTACTGAATTTACTTATTTTGTTGTGTAGAAACGCAGAAGGAATGCGTACCTTATCTCCATGTCACCACCCAACACTCGGCAAGCGGTTAAGAACAAGATGAAAGCAGAACAACGTACCTCGCCACCACTACCACGTGCTGAATCCAGATCCTCGTCCCCTGTAAATAAGAAGACTGTACCCGTTGGACTGAACATTCCTAATCTACCTAGTGGCCTCACAATTGAACGAATCAATGGGAACAAACACTCGCCAGACAATAAAGTGTGTTTGGTGTGCCGCACTGCAGGTACACTGGCATAAGTTTCATGTCAAATAATTAAATTGTACAAGTATGACATAAAACTGAAACCATTCGATTGTGATTACAACTAGCACCGGGAACTATACAACTATATTGTTCATTCCAGGTGCCTTGACCGTGTGTGAAACGTGTAACGGTTGTTTTCACGTCGGCTGTCACAATCGTCCGCTCGTCCAACAACCGAGACAATGCCCCAAGTGTCTCGGCAAGAAGGATAACGGATCCCGCGATGTAGGCTCTCTATCCGTCCCGCCTAGTATGACTGTGCTCACTACATACGTACCGGCCGAAGTCAAAGGTTAGGACACACAAATTCGTTCTATAATTGTGTGACATTCGGGGACATTTGAATTTCAGGACAATGGTACTAGCACAAACTGTCTCTAATAGTTACAGTTCGATAAACTGTCAACAGATGTCGCTAGTGTTGTTGCTCGTGTCAACTATATAACCTAACAATTTGAAATGTAGCATAATGTTTAACTTCAGTTTTGCAGCTTTACCTTGTCGTGAATTTCAGTGTCTTGATTTTTTTCTCTTCCCGTTTTTTATTATTACTGATTCTTGACAAATGTGAACGTGATTGAATTTTGTTTGTTTTTTTTGCGTTCTTTTAGCGATGAGTTACGTTTTGTTTTGCGCTGTTCCGTATTTATTTTTAAGCGAATTTTTGTAAATACGTTATAGGTCGTAATAATTAAGATTTAATAAACTATTTGTAAGATCCTAAGACGATCCTACGCTTTCCTGAACTGTTGCTTTGCTATTACTACGCCAATTGATCTAGTTATCAATCTTTGACATGCTATACGCTTACAAATAAAAACTGATTCAATATGTTGTTGTCAAGTGCTGCTGGCTTCCGTAAAATAGAAACGGATCCTAATATGATCTGAAACATTCTAAATACTTGTGCAAAAATAGATAGGTTAATAGATTTACGCATCTATTTCAAAACCAAATTATGTATTTACATGAATTATGAAAAGTAATCTTAATAAGTTGTAAAAGGAAAGCTTACATTGTCCCCTCCTGTCCATCATCATCACATTTTATGTAATTGTGCCTTTCTTACTGTGTGTATATTTATCCTTTTTGGTCAGTTTGTATGTGCGTGCGTGTGTGTGTGTTGTGACGTACACATTCTCACAATTACAATACTTACTGTCGGTTGCTACCAGCTGTTAATGTTAGTTATGTGCAGTGCCATTGTGTATGTTATTTATTTCTTTCTCTTAATGTGTATTAAAGAAAAGGCACAAGAGAAGAAAGAGTTGATTGAACAGAACAAATCGTTGAAAGATGAGCTGAATCAGCTGGAAGATCGTGCCGAAGAATTGACAGTTTCACTGAAAAACCAGGCCGATACACGTGAAGAGATGATAAGTGCACAACGTGTAACACAAGAGAACATTCAGCGGTTACTTGATTTTATAAACGGTATGAAAGGTGAATCGACAAGTAAACGTTTAAGCACACCGTCACCTGTACCAACAACGTCGCCCACATCACTACCATCACCGTCACCCACAATAGCGACACTAGCGTCCTCACCGCCAACGCCGGCAGTTATAGAGATCAGTGATGGATCATGAAGTTTAGTTTGAAGTTTCTTCTGCGCGCACGCCTTTCTGTTGAAACATCCGTGTATGTGTCACAAAGCATAGACTTATTTCATAAACCATATCACAATGTTTAGTATTTGTTTTAGATCATAAATAAAATCATGTGGAACATTTATTTCCGAACGCCTGTACACCTTTTCTAACGTTTATTATCGAGTACGTGGCATGTACGAATGGTTATTTATGTTATAATTTTAGGTAAAAACAAGTCCGATTGAGGTGCTATTATGTATATTGTAACTGATTTCATATCAAGACGAATGATTATAATATTTTTTATATTGTCCAAACTGCGACGATGCATCAAATTGAACAGAGCGGGGTTTAGGAGTGAATATATGTAGAAAGGACCTTATCTAATGCAGGATAAATTAGAAACGGTTAACATTTATATGCATTGTATCATAAAATTCAACGGTTGTTTTTGCAAGATAATAAGAAAAATATACAACCTGCCCCCTAAATCCGGCACTGTAATATTATAACACTCGCAGACAATGAATGGAACGACCAATAATTATAAATATTATTAATATGAATTTGACTTTGTTAAGTTTTAGTATTTAGTTATGATTAAATATGAATAATTATCATATAAGAACCCAGATTTACACTGTAATAATTAATCTACCCCTCTCCCCCCTTCCTCACCCACACACACACACCCCGTGAGATATTGTGTATTATGTATATTTATAAGTGTAAATCTGGGTTTACAAAATGCATATTGTAAGATAATATAGTGAAATATTTATTATTACCAATGAATTACGTTGTACATAAAATACTTCCATTTTATAATTTTTATACGTGGTGAATATTTGTATAAATGACTGATGATGCAATATTTGTTCATGTATAAAAGTTGTTATACTTACGAATTGATGATGAAAAATATATTTAAAACCATTGGTGATTATCTTTTTTACAAAACTAAGTAAGTATTTTTATAAAATAACCGATATACTATTTTCCTTCACAACAATATTTACCTTAATTTTAATTATGCAATTTTGTATTCGTATTACTATTTCATATATTCCCGCTCCTAACTTTTCAAAAAGTAGTTCCAGTTTTACTCGTGATGTGTCGCCACAAGTGTTACTGTACTGGTGTCGGCTTCTAGTGGTGCGTACAAGAATTACTCAGCATATGTTAAAATTATGTTTGTTTTGTTACATCTTTATTCAGAATAGTGTTCAAAATTAAATGATAAAATTATAAGCACGATAACCTTTATTATATGTAGTTAATTTTTGAGAAGTAATATTCACTTGCTTTATAAAGAATAGGTGCGTTATCGTTCATTTCAATTTGTATTTTCTTGTATTAATCGTTACGTAAATTCGAGTCTTATTGACGTAACTAAACAAAATTATAGTTTTAAATTCGTATTGAAAATAAGGTAAACAAAATTATAGTTTTAAATTCGTATTTGAGTACAAGGTACGTATGCGTTGTCTTGTGTCCGATTTGGATTAATGTACGTTTTTGTGTGTGAACTGATGAAATAGTTTGAATTGAGGTAAAGGTACCGCGTCGTCTCCAGAGAATTGAAAGTGCCATTGGACAGCCACCAAGGTGTGCCTAATGGCTTCCAGGACTCTAGAAACAGTATGGAAGGGTCGTCGCGACAGATTACACCGTCGGGAATCGAACTAGAACTCTGTAAGTTCGGTAATCCATGATTTGCAAACCAAAATTCCCTAGTCAAACACACATATACACACGCACACATACATACGAACCAAGAGCGCCTAAAATATCCACTTTATATATCATGAAAAAGTTTTGATTTCTGTCATACTTGCACGTCAGATTGCTTTGATACCCAGACATATTACGGTCCGCAATAAAATCTCCGATTGAAAACCTGCGTTTTTTGAACATTTTACGAGTGTAAACGTCTCCTTAGAGATTGTAAAATGTTAAGAAAGTTTTACACTTACAATGATTTAGGAACGAATATGATCGCAATTTGCTTTAGTGTTACTTTGATGCCATTTATCACAATTGGAGTTATTGGATTGTAAAAAGAACGATATCTTCATACTTCAAGGTAGTAGTTGATATTTTGTAATGTGTTTCTTGGAAATATTTTGTCTCGAGACATTTAATTAGATTACGTTTGCGTAACTTTGGTTTTGAATGCAGTGAATTAAAACAGTTAATGAGCATTGATGTAACCTGCAATTACAGGCTAATCATATTACGTGCATGTCTTTATTTAAAACTATGACGTCTAAAAAATGTTTTTAGTTTAATCTGACAGTTCAGTTCAGTTGAGTTCATACAATTTTTAATAACATATATTAATAAGCAAACGAATACAACAAGAATAAATAAATGTGAATATAGAACGCCAGCAACGATGTATTTAACTCAAATAATGGAGTATTGTAAAATCATGTATTGGTAAGCTTAATTTATATTTTATTTAAAATTTTCAGTTTCTAATAAACCGACACAAATCTAAATAATTTTTTCCTTTTTTCTTATTTTTAATTCCAAGGCTATACACTGCATGAATATTTTTCCCGTTACTGGGAAAAAATGTCATAATTTCCGTCGTCGAACATCTATTTTTGCAGAATCGAAAACATCAGAACGCGATTATTTATTTCCTGATTGTAAGCAGGTGGCGTGGCGCGAGGCACGGCGGTAAAAATGCAACATCGTAGTTAAATGTCGGAAATTTGATGGTAAAAAGTTACTTCCTTCAACCTTGCGGTTAATTCTATTTTAATATTCCTGGTTTCGAAGCCCGCTCGACGTTCTCATCGGAAAAGAATTAGGAATATGGTGATTTTTTTCGTTCAGTCGTAACTCGCGCAAAGGTAAATATGGATGGTGTGCAGTGGTATAAGCTGCTGTAATGTCTAGCGAACGGCAAATGCGAGGGCCAATGACGATTTCCCCGGCATAATATTCTCGTTTTTTCTTATTTATGTATGGCATAGTGTGCGGTGCACGATCCGATTCAGTCTGTAACGATATCAATTGTTTTCGAACATCTTGCAACATGGCTCCGTGAAGTTATGATGTTTCTTATGACACGTATTTGTTTTTATTGATTTTATTATATACATATACGTACAAGAAACTTACGTTTTATCCAAATTCGTTTATCTTTCTGTTTCGATGTTTTAATATACTTTTAGGTTAATTTTTCTTTAAAAACCTTTTATTTTTTTATGTACCTGTTGTAGATGTAAGATAGTTAGCGGGCGGGCAGATAATAAATCATATATCTATATTAATTTCCCATTTATTTTTCCAATCAAAACTGTTCTCAGGCATTGCCTCTTGGCTTTAGGGCTTATTGGAAGCTTGCGTAAATTAATTTCATTAATTAAAGCCATACTGGAATTAAGTGCCCCACCTGAGCTCCCACAAACATACTTTGTACACCGTCCGTCCTTGTTCTACGCACACATTCCGCTATACTGCACACTGTGGCACGTATCTCTGTGCTTGAGTCGTGTAACGTACTTGGCGAACGTTTACTTCATAGTAATATAATTTAGCGGCAGCTATTCAGCCAACGTTGTACTGTGTGCCTGGCCCTCTATTCAAATCAATACACTATTGCTTATTATAACTATAATATTACACTATATACAGAGGGAGAGAGACCGTATTAGTCACCCCTGTGTGGTGTATTGTCTCTGTTTAATTAGTACATGCACGGCGATGGTAATTGAAACACACTTGGAAATAATAATTGGATACATAAGTCCACGGTTTGTGTTCACGTTGAAAACTATGTATTCACTGTGCTAGTAACCTGTGATCTTGTTCAAGAGAAAAGGGGCGAACAGACAATTTTCATTTATTGCGTGTAAGTTCACATTTCTTTTTATCCTATTTGTGTTTTGTTTGTTTACATGTTTGTGGAAGGTGACAGACTAGATGTATGTAGTGCAAGGCATGCTCGATTATCAAAGGGGTTTACCACAAGTTTAGGAATGTCTGCTGAGTTATGTTGGCAACTAGCTGCAGGAACTCTAAGGGGATGTGTGGAGGAGACGAGTATGTCGCGAAGGAATGGCGTTAACACACACACACATAGAGAGATTCCCCTTCCACCTGGTGTGTAATAATTAGTTACACAATGTATAAACACACAGTACCTGGGATATGGTACAAGAATGTACGCTGTACCAGGAATTACTAACAGGAACAGCATAATGTCCAACAATTAGAACATTATCTAATATTGTACAGTTCAATGTACATATAATACCAGGCAAATAGGTTATTAACTCTTCTACTCGCTAATACTAGAAAATATTTTATTTTGTTATTCGTTAAACCAGTTTAACACATGTGATATGTATGTTGCCTGTAGATATCATCTGCATTGAGCATTCAACCAACTTGACTTTTGTGTAAAGCGGGTTGCGGTTAGTCAAACTATTAAACTTTTTAGTTGAGAGCAGATGTATGCAACTTATCATGCGTGTCTGTTATGTTTGTTAATGCATACAGGCGCGCACTATATCAATCATTACAAAATTCTATATATTAATTGTTATTGAAGTGAGTGCTTTCAATATAAATGTTTAAAATATACCATTGCTTTAAAACTCAAAATAAAAAAAAAATATTTATTTTGTTCATCAGAAATGTTGTCTCTTACTGTGTATAACGTATTCTATTATGGTGCATATGCAATTTACATTACTGTACAACAATACTGACAGGTATATATTGCTGTCTCTCTCTCGCTCTTTCATACAATATATGTGTTGAGTGTTCTTATTGCAACGGTACGGCGCGGCTATGGAGGCCCCTATACAAGCGAGACGCCTAACCAAATTGAAAATAATTAAAATAGTTCTTCATTCATTACACGTATTAAATACAGAATACAGGAATTTAGTAATTTATCATTTTATGCAAAGGGAATCGTAATTATGGATAATTTAATTAATATTTTGCTGAGACTTGTAGCCACATCGCTTATAATATTAAGCGCAGGCCCGTATCCAGTAAGAATTATACACGAACAATTCCGAAGCGTAGAAAATAAATACAAGATATTTCTGGTATTATTGTCATGTTCTAGTAGTATGATATTTTATAATACCAACTAATAATTTAATGAAAACTACATAGTAAATAATTTTTTATTTGCAATCGGACATTAATTTTAGGGATAATAACTTCACAAATTATTCTTTATAATATATACGAGTATTTAAATATCTCCATATAGAAATTGCTAATAAAAATTGGGAATTTTTGTCTGTAAAAAAATTCTTTTTGGCCTGGTAAAAAATAATCATTGTTGAAATATATTTAGAATTACAATTGTATGATTCTTTTTTGACATAGTCCAACCCTGCATACCAACTTCTATGGTTCATCCCCTATTCCGCACCGCCGGCTAGTCGAGCACGAAAGCTGCTTGACAGTGTTTCATATAATGCTTTTAATTAGCTTTTTCACATATTATCTTCGTCCTATCTGCGTTGCACTGTTTTTGTTAAAACATGTCTGCTTTATTACATATATTACGTTATATTATACATATACGAATAGAACATACGCACCACACTGTATATATATATATATATATATATATATATATATATATATATATATATATATATATATATATATATATATATAATTATATGTATGTATGGCTATTCAGAAATACTAGTTAGTCATATGAAATAATTGTACGTAATTTTATTTTATACAAAATATCTATAACAATCATATGTCAGTTTCTATAATGGACAAGGTTTCAATTGAAGAATTACCAATGCATTATTTTCCATTTTTTATTAACTATAGCAGATATGTTTTTTTTTTAGATGTGCCTCTTTTTTTAGTCATCTTGTGTAATGTTTTTCTGTAACAGTAACTACATTAATTAACTGACAAAAATACACAAAGCAGAAAGCCACTTTGATGCTGAACGTGTTCTGTTTGTGAAAGAATACAAAAAAAAACTTGAAATTTTAAAATAAATGACATCTAATTTACTGATAAGCGGCCACAATTGACAAACGTCCACCTTGGCGATAAACATTTTTATTGGCATAGCTACCGGCTGACATTGCCATTTTGTTTGGTAATAACGAAAAACTATAATTGCATATTTGTTCAAACAGTAGAGGCACCTTTGCATCGAAACGAAATATGCGTTAATGAATTAATATGACGCGTTCTTAGGTTTTCGGATTGCTCGGAGTAATATTGTATTTACTTCTACATGTTAATTTATTAATAAAGATATACATGCGGGCCCCGTTGGGAACCTTGGGGCACGTGTCTACTGTATAAACCCGGATAATGTAAATTTCTAACATTCAATTTCCCATTAAAACACAGTTCCAATAAATCTAACATTTCTAACAACATTTTAAATTAGCTAGTTCGTATTTTACGTTGAATTAGAAGTTTGTTACATTAGTATATATTATTTTACTACAGTACACACTATTTGAAACTAGTTATTAAATATTTGGGTTGCATGTTACCCGTGCCTATCGTTTACTAAATATAATATTTAACCAACCCTCTCGTTCTCTTTGCAACAAGACATTTTAATCTCTCGCTCACATCGCAGACCGCCACGAAATTATTCAAATTCTCGATAAAACAATGTCGCGCATAATTCACCGGCCAATTAACGTGTTAAAAAATCACGAGGCACACGATGACCAAAAACGGGCCACGTCTCAATATTTTTTTTTTGCCCTGTTTTCCATCCCATAAAACTTTCAACTGCAACTCGTGGAACTGAACTGAAATAAACTAGACTGTTTTTTTTTTCGGGGTTCACAGTGACTGGTGGACAGGGCAGATCAATATGTATCCGTAATACGTGACGATCAAATTAAAAATGGAACCATGAATGTGTATGTGTGTGTGTGTGTGTGTGAGCACAAAACTTTTATCGAAGTGCAAATTAGTGGATTAGAAACGCCACCGTGGTGAATGGAATGGAATTATGAGTGACTGAGGGGTGGTTGGGTGTGTGTGTGTTTGTGCGACAATCCGTGGGAAAGAATTATATAAGGGATGCGTAACTAGCGCACGCGTGCTGCCATCTATACATGTGCGTTTGTATCTCTCTGTAGATATGACAGCAATGCTTGTATGCAGTACGGTTTGCATAGATTTGCGTCTTGCATCTTTGATTGTAGGTAGTAATATTACATTGGAATATAAATGCATAAAAGTATATCTTGTGCGTGTGAATACGCATTCCTGTATATATATATATATATATATATATATATATATATATATATATATATATATATATATATATATATGTTTGCGTGTGTATAAGAGAGATGGCGATTACTAGGTAAGCCTGTGTCCCCTGTTCACCCCACCCTTGTGGTGTATGTGTGTATTTTTAAGATTCGGTGATGATTTATTTTGATTAATGGTGCCAAAGTTAACCAACCATGCGATAGCTGGTTTCGTTCTCCAGTTTGTATCCACGGTTTTGCGACGGAAGCATGCCTAAGGTACCTTTATACGTAAGTCCCCCCTATTCATTTAACCTTTCGTTAAGAATTGTTTGCGTTTCTTTCAGTTCAACGCCAGCGGATGAGTCGACACAATCTGTATTTAGAATATGTAGATCTAAAATATAAACAGGAATACTAATAAAAAATTATGATAGGACGGTTAATCTTTTTTTTTAACTTATTTAATTCTCTAATTAATTGTACTGCTTTGCGGTTGAACAAAAATAAGCGATTCGTTTGTAATTTAATATCAGCATTCCGTAGCTTAACCTTGTGTAATAAATGAGGAATTTTCGACACTGAATCTGAATAACATTTGGATTAATTTGAAAACCCCGCTAAAAATGTAGATATATATATTACCATTAAATCATATTCGTAATATCATTATGTACAACCCATGGAATAATCGTTACTTATACTTTATAAATATATAAAATAAAAAGAGAACATTGTAATGTCGGTTGTTGCTGTTCAGCTAAAAATACAATCTCATTATTTAATCACGATGCGAGCGTAGAGAAAAAACAACACAAGTCGATTTACATAAAGATCAGGGATGATGTCGAAATTAGCATGAAAAATGGTCGCTTCTTCATCGTACTTTGTACACACATTACGTACAGCAAATCCGTGGCGCAAACATCAAGGGCTATACAAAGGCAACCATGTACTATATATAAAAGATTATAATAATAATTGCGGGAATAGCAAGAGAGACAGAGATCGTGAAGCGAAACTGTTACCAATCTGTGTTCATCAGTAATCTCTCATAGGCGTGCATCAGGGAAATTTCCTACACATTTAATATATAAAAAAATGTTTTGTCAATGTAGTTTAAAATATTGCGTAATAATATTTATTTTAAAAATGTCATTTAAGTGTGCTTTTTATTTGTTTTAGCTTACATTGTGGTTTCTTAGTATTTATTTAATGTTTTGGCTGACTGTGGACTGATCTGTACCTCCAGCTATGTACCCATTGGGTGGCTTATACATTTATTATTGTGCAACACTGTCGATGCGAGTGTTGATAGCGCGAACTGCAACGTACGTCCGCGGCGAATGTGGCCAGCGATACCGGCGTAGGTCACGTGGCCTCTCTATTACCAGTGACGCGCGTGTTTCAGTGACAGATCACATTCACATACACATACCACCCTCTCATACGTAGGCACCACCCTTAAATATCACAGTTACACCCCTACCGTGCACCCTAAATATGAGAACACTACGTGTATGTAATCGGTGCGAGATCTAAATATTATCTGTGCATTCATGCAGCAAAGATTTGCCCATCAGTTCAACAATACAAGCAACAATACTAAGTGTCAACGTAACAAATAAATTATACACAGAGCACCGGTGTGATTTTATTTCTCAATACACAGCTTCAGAAATACGGATAGATTTAAATATAACTCTGAACTTACACTAAATAGTAGTTTTATATATAGATCATTAGCTGATGACGGAACACAATCATACTGTTATCAGTGCAACAGTGAAATGTTATGTATATATTCGCACATTTATCGCAGAAAATGATTAATGATTACCCGGCGAAATATCACATAGTAGGCTCATTTGGAGACTTAAACGCGCCTCGTTTATTTCCGTAAATGGACGAGCCGGTTTATTAAATGTCGATGTAATAAATAATTCAGCATAAAAACGCCGGCTTTAATAATATAATCAATCATTTCAGTCTCTCGGCGGCGGGTGCGAACGTTATTCGTTCCTGCCATTGTTACCGTTAATGCCCTTTTGTTCCCTTATCAGCAACACGGCCATAAAATCCCTCGATTTCGGGTGCAAAAACGAAACGTCACGTACGTTGCCGATTGTGCACATTCCCGTCATGTCACACAAACAGTGCACGCTAACAATTGAATAGTTATGGGCAAGCGGCACCATTCAGTAGCATTGTGTGTTAGCTCGAATGACCACCACTAGATGCCAGCATTGAACAGCATGTGTGTGTGTGTGTGAAACGAATCTGTGAATAAAACGAATTTGCCCAACGTGAATACAAAAAAGGCACCATTTTATTTGGATTTTGTTCCATTCGGAATGGAAATTGCAAAGAGATTTCTAAAATGCACTTGTGTGTATTCTGATAATGTGATTATAGTTTAAAGGTGACGTTTATACGGATAGTTTCATTGGATTTTAATAACAAAATTTAACATGCTGTGATTAGGGTCTCGAATATAGTTCAGCTGTTTTGTATCCATTATTACCTATTCTCTTTTATGGTACTAATATTATTTTCCAAGTTTGTATTAAAATATTTATCGTCAACGGTCTTTAATTTTCGTATCAATCATACTGCCTATATATTTTCTTGTTAAAATTATCGACAAGATTGTACCTGAGCGTAATGGCATACTTTAATGATGAAACATTTCCATGTAATATCACTTTAAAAAAGTATGTTGGAATTTAAATATTTTTAATAAATAAGTGCTCAGGTTATTTAGAAAACAGTAGCACTCTAATTTTGTGTAATTTAACAAAATTGATATTTGTTGTACAAAATTGTTATTCGCTTTGAAATAAATATCTAGCTTCAAATAGAATATACAAGCACTTCTATATTAAAACTATTTTTTGTACATCAATTTGTTATAAATTTCTTACTCAGTAATTGAGTAATATTCGTATATTTTGTTGCTTGGAAACAAGTAAAAAAAAAGGCTAATTTCATTCGTTTATAACCAATTTTATGCTCTTTTATTACCTACCTCTTTCTAAATGTATTTTTCTTTCATAGATTTGACGTTTCGGTAAAAGTTTTTAGCAAATATTGTAGACTTATATACTTTACAAGTAGTATTCTTTGGAACTTGTTTAAATTATCCGTTGTGTGTTTGGTGTAACGTGTGCAATGCGGGATCGCTGATGTGTTAGCATGTTCCCCCGGGACAGCTTGCAGCACCTGCGTATTTTTCTGGAGAAGAACTGGAAAACGACTGGATACTGTTACGTCGTGTGCACTAGCTGCTAGTGCCGACGGACAGACATACACACATACAGGCGGCTACCTACGCTCGTCTTCACTAATGTTTGAGAACACTTTATGCTAAACAGAGTTGATGTGTACGTAAATACGAAGCCATCTGCTACCTTCAGACCTGTGCCTGTGTCCCAGTCTGTATTATACGTGTCTCCCCAAAGATATTAGTACCAATTAGTTAAAGGAAGCAAGTGTTCTAACATTTAGTCTGTCTGTGACAGTTACTAATTGAAAGTTCGAATGTAATATTGGGTTTTAAAATTGCTGCAATCATTATTTAATAGAAAATTTAGTATTATTTCTGAGGACTTTCTTTGCTAGGTTATGTGAGATGTACATATTGGGACACGGTCACTAACTAGTGGATGACTTCGTCTCAGCACTCTTTACGGAATATTGTAATACTAGCGATGAGAAAACGAGTAACGCACTGTGCAGATGGTGAGCTTGGCTCAGAAACTTTTGCTTTGCTTATGCACCTAATTTACGTGTCTATTGTACACATATACACACGCACGCATACATGTACTCATGCATATTTAGATGTAAAATTTTTTTCAGGGCGATTCTCGCAATAATGTCCGTAAGTCATGTATTAAAATATCGTTACAAATTCATACATATATATGTATATTCATATGAAACATAGAGTAAGTTCATTTTTTTTTACGATATCACGTAATTCAATTCAAGTTTCTGATATCACAAACATGAAATTGTTGTTAGAATTACACAATAGAGAATTATCACCTGTAGTAATGTGCTTGTACAAATTTAAACAAATTAAATAATACTACGGTGAATACATATTGTATCAAGGATATTTTAGTTGTTATCGCGTGCTGGTATGAAAAACGAGTCATTATTTTTTATCATAGTCAAATAAATATATGCATTTGCTTAAGGTTAGATAATTGTTATTTATATAGGTAC
The DNA here is from genome assembly GCA_963422195.1 of Carabus problematicus. Taxonomy (NCBI): domain Eukaryota; kingdom Metazoa; phylum Arthropoda; class Insecta; order Coleoptera; family Carabidae; genus Carabus; species Carabus problematicus. The sequence continues at coordinate 1,260,755 of OY728579.1, forward strand.
GCTATACGCTGAATGTTATAAAACAGGTATGGGAAATGCTACATAAATATATAAATGCATATAGATAAACGCAAAACAATTTACTAGATTAATTTTTTATTATCGTTAAAAAGTTTTTACTTAAATTATGTTAGTCATTATTTTGTTCTGACTAATATTATATTTATTCAATTAAATTTTTGTTTAAGAAATATGTGGTCTTATGCTTTTAGTATCGAAATTTCTATAAAAAATTCTACCTTTTGTTGCAGAACTCAATTCTTTTTGTTGGTTAAAAAAATTATTTTGTACCCCAAATATACGCTGATCCACCCCTGTGATCGTTTATGTTATCAAACTTTATTTCGATTTCGTCTTTAAATATTTGACATGACGTATCTGACAGGCGGTTCGCGACTGTTTACCCCCACCCTTAAAACAGTCGAGGGGCGCGTGCGTCACAAGCCAACTTGAATTCCCGCGAAAGCACTTTGCGATCACTGTGAGTTCGGCGACTGTAGTGTGTGGATGTGTCTCATCTCGCGGATTCCAAACCAGTCGTTTACACTTGTCGTTCTCGTAATCTCACAGATCACAGTCGACTCTGTAAACTGTTCTTGTTTCGTTAGTGGACAATTCTTATTGACAAATTATAAAGCAGTGTCTGTTTGTTGTTATTGTTGTTGTTCTAACGCATTACTTTCATTGTTGTTTTTGATTTTCGTTATTTAGTTTGTGTGTGTTTTCGTTCAGTCATTTCTTCCTTCAGCTGTCACCTAAAACGTAAGTCTAAAATATTTCAACATTTTCTCTCTAGTCGATATAAGAACACAAATCTTTTTACGTTGAATGTTTTTGTTCCGATGAAAAGCGATTATTTCCAAACATTGAAATGTCTTAAAATATCCACGATTCACTCAACTGTGACATGTCAAACATAACGTAACAGTCAGAGTAATGATAATAAAAAAAAAACTTATCCTAAATAAGTAAATTGTTAGAAATCGTTTGCTTGATATGATCTTGCGGTATCGAAAATTTTTGTGTAACCAAAGTTTATTAGCGTTAACTTCCGCAACATTGCATCCAAATTGAAAGTTAAAATGAAGCGTGTAATTTTCATCAGGGGCGGCTGTTTGTGCTTTCAGTGCGTTCTGTAAACCACGTGCGCGTTTGTTGTCACTGTCTCTGATGTTACAGCGCTGTCATTTTCAGTTTCAGTTCCATGAAAATACTAAGAAATTCGTGTTAAATTGTACTCTAGTTTCCGTCTCAGGTTCCTTTGATCGTAATATCGTAAATTACCGACAAGAAAATGTTCAAACTACAAATTATCGGCAAAAAATAATTATCAGCGGAATTATGTGTTATAGATATATTTATGCGTGTTCAGAATGTATCATTCGAGCTATTGATACACGAAGTGACTCAGTTGATTTGGGTGACAGGATACTTTTGTGTCAGTGTGGTTATTGATAGGAAATGACGGTTAAAATGAATGAATTAACACGAGGAAATTTGGTGAAATTGGGAATTCATTTAATTTGATTTGTGAAGGAAATGCGGTTACCCAGTAGAACGGAAATTAACTGTGTTTTTTGTTTTGTTAAATTTTGCATTAAATTGTGTTTTTTGAGATTTTTTAGTTAAACAATAAATTTAAAAATAAACCAAATATGTGCACAAAAATGTGTATGAATGATGAAATATTGTTCAGCAAAATTATTATTTTATTTGAATTAAATTGACAGCATATTTTTTTCAGTTTTGTTTAATTAAAATCGAAGAAATTTAAATAATATTTTGAAGTTTTTTTTTTTTTAAAACGTTATATAAATATGTATATAATTTTTTCCTTAAAATTATTATTCAAGAAAAGTAATTATGTTTCAGTTAATATACATATTTATTTGCTACTATTGAATAAATATAATGGGGAATAATTATACATGTTAAACAGTACGTAGAATTAAATACCGAGTTAGTTGAGATATTTCTCGTAATTACTTGTATGTACGTACTTGTGTAATTTGTATAAAATTGTCGCTATTTTACCAGTGATTATCTTATCTAGAAAGCGTGTAATTATGTTAAATATATTTTTACCACAACTCAGTTTTTTGTTTGTTTGTTTATTTTATTTATTTATTTATCATGAAACGTTATGTGTACACATTATTAATTAACATCTAAAAATAATCATGAATATACATGGGATAATACGAGATAATTCATCGTCAAGCTAATTATCTAAAAGAGATACATTTAATTAATAATGAATGTTAATGAAACGTACTTACACATTGTAAGAAAACCAAAGTTGTTGAAAATATTCTAATTGGTACAATGAGATCTTCCGAGGTAAATTAAATTTTGAGAAATTCACATTTTTGTCATTATTTAGTGAGCCATGCAATATTCTCAAAAAAAGTGAACATCGGCCCATATAAATGCACAACTCTTGTTTAATTTAATCGACTTTGTATCTCATAGTTTCGGAGAATCCAATGGTGAGTATTTGGGTCACCCTGTATAAATAACAGCGGCAATAATGTTTACTATAGAAAAATCAATTAGAGCATTTTAATTTTAACGTAATTTTATTGAAACAATTTTCACACAACGTTTGCAATTATCCAAGTAGAATAAAACGAGCAACGGACCAGACAAATCTTCCTTGTCAACTTCATTGCAATCGACTTACTGCTGGATCGGTAATTGCATGACTATTATTCATGACGTTGTTATATTAACTCTACAATGTTCCACTCACCTTCAGGCTAGTATTAATTTATATTTTTTAACCTATTTTTATGCGCGTATAAATATATCCAATTAAATTGTTGATCGATTGTTGATTTTTTTCAATGATTTATTTGCGAAATAATTAATACTCGGTCAATTTTAAATCTGTATTAAGATCTTTTACTATAATTATTAATTATCTTTGCTCTTGTAAAAAACAGCGATGTTGAAACGTATATATGGTCCGGAATCAGTAGGATTTTGATTGAAAAATTGTTCTACATTTTTTTTTTTATATTTAATCTCAATAAATTTATGCGTTTTATTCTCCATATAATAAATTAAATTGATAATAAAACTATGAAATGTATACATGTTTGTATAAAAAATTCATTTGCACAATTTATTGCAATTTTTTGTAAAGTAATAAATCGTAGCTGGAAAAAACTTAGTAGATCTTTTTGCATATAAATAAATTAGATTGATAACTAATTTATCTACGGTTAATAGCCAACTGTGACCGTAACCAAAGTAATAATTACAACGTATTTGTTTTCTTATGCGAAATTGGAATAAAAGAAAAATTAACTGCTTGACTTTAGAGCAAGATAATGGTTTCAATGAAACGTGTATTTCTTACGAGGTGTTGAATAGAAAATCGTGACGAGTGCTCTGTTAAGCTTGTTTATACGCCATGAAATAGATTTGCACGATTTTCGAAAAAAAAGGGGAAAAACTGTTATAATTTATCTTATTCCTTGAGTACAATTTCTTTGCCACGCAATGTAATATTTTATTTAGTCCGGCCCATATATTTATTGTGATTGTATACAAAAGAAACACATATTCCGAAATCAAACAAAAAAAATAATATTAAATAAACAATATTTCTGTATCAGCATAAGAGGGCGGAATAAAATTGTTTACAAACTTGAAATTTGAAAATATTCGCTGCGTTCGATTGCCTATACCCCCCACCCCCCGCCACTGTTGCTGTGCGCTAGCCGTACATAGGCGTGCGGGGTTCATTTTGTTACCAATGCAGTGGTTAATTGAAAAGTGTATATTTTTATTCAAATGTGAGATTGTTTTTGTATAGGTACTTATGTTTCGTAAATAATACGCAATCATTTATATTGTAATTACAATTTCCATTTTGATTATATCTAGTAAATTGATCCATTGTGCTACTAACGTAATTTATTACACGCCTATATTTTTCTAATCAAGTAAATTGATTAATATTATCTTGCTGCAATTGAATAAGTTGATTGTTATATAAGGAACATTACTTTTATTCAATTATTATTGTAGAGGACGAAAATAATAATAATAATAAAATCGATATATTTGTAATTGATTTGATTAGTTGAGTAGGTAGTTCTTGATTATTGGAAAGTGTGTTCAAGTAGTTTATAAAGGTACTATGTAAATAATTTATGCAGAAATGTCATTTTCAAAGAATGTTCCACAGACTATTTTAATTATTCCATTCTCTCGCAATATAGTAGTAGGTTTTGTTAATTTTTTTTACATTCCTATCCGTGTAATTATCATTGGTAACGGGCGGTGGTACCATGTGTGCCCCTGTTCTCAAGTGTTGTCTACGCTACTGTTACATATATGTGTATATACCGGGTCCGTGCAGTCTCGCCGACCAATCTGAAGGGCTGAATGAAAACCGGCAAATCTATTCTCGGACCCGGCGTGCAGATCTTAGAGCCCTAACCTGCACGTACCACCGTTTCACTCTAACCGGCACGCATTTCGATATATCGTCATCTCCGTCGTACATAGGGCCTCTTGTCCTCCTTGTACATAATGGACTCGAGAAAAAACAAATTTGTTTTTTACGCTCAAATAGAGAAACAAAATTGAAAAGGAAACTGTAATGCCGGCCGAGAACTGGTGGCTGGCCCATCTGACAGTGATGCTTGAGGAGACCAGAGGAATGAGAAGTGTGGCGGGGAGCGGGGAAGAAGTGTGTTGTTGTTTTTGTACAATTGTCTGTATAGGAAATCCCTGAAAAAAAATAACTGTCATATGAATTTCGTATTCGATTTTGTATTGCTGTAATGAAGAATATTCGACGGAGGAAGATCTTTCCAATTGAATTCTACTACATAAGTTTATACTTTAGTTTCTGCAGTGTAGATTTTACAGTGTAGAAAGGAAACCAATGTTCATAGTCTATGAATGTGTGATGTGTGTCCCCTGACATGTCTGGGGATACCGTTTCTATTTACTTGCCTGATCACCGTCGCAAACCAGTGCATCCGACGTGAAACGTTTCTTGCGGTAAAAGTCGATCTACGCTAACACAAAGAGTCACGCATGATTAGCTTTTCACCTTCTTCTTCTTCACTTGTGGAGAGAGACAATACGAAACACTGTACTGTACACTTTAGGAATTACGGATAAACAAATACGAACGTAGGCGAATAAGTTATATATAAGTATATATATATATATATATATATATATATATATATATATATATAAATTATTATTATTATACTATTAAAATACTACTATAGAGTATATTCTAAATCTCTTCAATGATTTTCTGTTGGAAATCATATTTGTTGGCCATCCACTTGTTTAGTCAAATCCTATTACATTTGTGAGCTTTGCAAATCCACACGATAAATCTGAAGGTGTGTATGTGTGTTTACCAATAGATCACACACACACATATGTAATATAAATGTATATATACACACATATATAAATACAAAAGTTAAAATCACCCTCAGAAAATCAAATCAATCACAGCAGCCTTCGAGTGGTCGTTCAAGCCGAGCACAAAACGAAAAGTACATCAATAAAATAACAAACTATTGTATCAGAAGTATACGAAGACTGGTTACAATCACATCAGCCATGGGAGGGGAGTGGTGGGGGGCTTGGTGGTATTGGATATGAAATACAGGGGTGGATAACGTAGTAAACAAATCCAATTAACTATGTATTATTTCTGAGAGCCACGCCACCCTTATGGTTCGACTGTCCATACAAAGTTAAAACCTGTGGAGTTCTTTATTCCACAGAAACGGTATGCGAACACATTATATTTTCAGCGATATTTTTTGGATTTTAAAATAAATATGATGGTGTTGAAGAACAAAACCAGTGACGGGCGTGTACAGTTTTGCAGAAATTCATCAAAAATTATATCAAAGTAGTACGTAAATCTTTGGGTTGCGAATTTCTCAAAAGTATGTTTTCTTCTGTTTTTACTCGTCAATTACACGAAGCTAGTATTGTAATGGAAGGTGCCTTAGTGACGAGTCGCCACTGTACGTGTAAGGGCTCGGACTGTGTAAAAGGAAGTGCGAGATGTATAACTGCAATAACTTGAGCAGGGGAAAGTCCAAGGATTGGAAAGCAATTTTCTCGTGCCTAGCGGCGCGCGTAGCCGCGGCTAGCAAGGAACTTGTTATATCGTGTGTGGGGATGCAAAGGGGGTTGTATTACCCAAAGCATATACGCATATATATATATATATATATATATATATATATATATGTATGTATATATGTTTGAGTGAGGAAGACTGCGATATACATATAACCTTCAGCCTTAACCCCATGTACTTTTGAGTCTGTATGTGTGTGCGTATGGACATATGGGCTCTCTTTACTACATATACACTGCACACTATGATCTTGTTTGTTTGATATTAAATTGTTGTATTGAATACCGACCCTAGTCGGCCGGTTCTTTCTGCCAATTGAAAAGCAAAGAAACTGGTTTGTTTAATTTCGGTTTTTCATTGAATGCGTGCGCGCGTGTGCAAACTGCTGGTGCATAAAATGAGATTCGCCAAAAGAATTTTAAATTAACATTGTCGGTTCACAATCATTGTATATGTGCATGGACAATGCTCTTAATATTCGGTTCTCCAATGAATGTTATCATAATATTAATAGGGTACGCGCATATACTAATTACTGTGAAATACTATGACATATGCGCCATATTGGAGATATTAAAAAGAGCATTTGTGATTTAATATATAAAGTGGCGTATGTTACGGGACAGCGACGCCAGTGCCATCTATACTAGATGAAGTAGGCAATATATCATTCACAAATTTAATTTTACGAACAGTGAAGTGGTGCAGGGGGCGGGGGGACATTATAATGACACCGCGTCAGGAAGGGGAACAGCAAAAATTAAAATGCCAGTAAATCTTCCTACCAACATATATAGAGAGGGCCAAGTTGGAGATGATTTCGACCGACCGCATAAACTCGCTTTGTCAATCGATCACACACAATTCAACTATAATCGCACAATTCCAATTTGATTCCCCTTCAAACAACTCCGTGGACTATTCATCAACATCAACCAGTGGCCTCTAAACGGTAGTCATGCTTCGGAAAAAACAAAACAGTTTGGTATACGCATATAATTGACGTTTCTGTGGATGAGGTCTATTGCTGAGTACATTGAAGCCACAATTCGTCTCACAATAATCACAGTTTCATCTGCAAGAATAGTCCGGGGAAAAACACCCTTGTTCAATCCTCGATTCTGTGCACTGCACATATCTATATATCGGCAGAGCATTTATTGTATCATTGTCATTCTGCAAATTACATCTCCGCTCCTTGGTGGCCAAGCCAGATAGTTGGCTGTGGTATGGACTGGCGGGGGTATGTTTCAGTCTACTGTAACGGTGAGGTGGGGTGAGTAAGGCTGCTGGTGGAGTAGATCTAAGGAGGCCATGCCCGAAACAAAGCAATCCCATCAGACCGATAACATCACACATTATGACGTATTATTAGCGCATTACTGCTATTGGAGAGCGATTCAATTATTGGAACAGGGCCATTGCGGCAGCCGGATCAAATATCAGAGATTCCGTTCACAGATTAACTCTCTCCGTCTCTCTCTATCTCCTCTCTTTGTTGCTCATCTAGAGTCGCCTGTATCCAGACTGCACGTATTCTTACATACATACAAGTACTGAGGCGAATTCGGTTTTGTAATTTTGGTCTTACGACTTTTATAGACTCTCTTATACTTGTCTGTCCTTTCTCCGTTTTTTTTTTCTTGATCGGTCTCTATCATTGGTGACGGGGTTCGCTTACGTTCTCTTTCACGGTGGCTCGCGCCATCTCGTGCCGTTTGTAAGCTTGAATCGAAGATAAAATCCGGTGTTATGATTTCTGAAATGGATTCCTTCAGGCTAAAGATATTGGCTACAGATTTTATATCGTCGCGTCGAATGCTGAACTAAATACACTGATTTGATTTGTTCACATTGTTGACAACGGTGAAATTTTATCTGTAATAAATGATTGTTATATTTAGAACAATACATAGTATATCTGTACGAGCATATACAGTTATTAACTGCTCGTCTGAACTTCGAATGAAATATTGACCAAGATCTAGAGTGTTGGAATGTTTGCTACTGATGTTATTGACATTGAAATAAACGTAATTATAACGACAACTGACAACCCACACCAACTTGGCAACTTGATTTATACTAGTAATATCCTGAGTTGCAGGACAGCAAGCAGAGTTTAATTCGCGTCTTAAAGATTTTTAAAATTAAAAAAGATCGTAATATAAATGACAGTGTTATGACAAGCGCCCCGTGAAAGCACACGGGACTTTTTTTAACTTTCATTATTAAAAAATATTATTTTGAAACGTTCATTTCAATGCTGGCTTGTTCGTTATACGACTGATATTAAAGATTTTTTATTTTACGCGTTTTTTTTTTCTGCGTGTCTTAACGTGAACGTAGCGCCCCCCAACCCCTCTAAAGTAAAATTAAAATTGCCGGTTTCTTTAATTTAAATGGTGCCGACGAAACAGAGCAGGAAAACGTTGAAATAATAATAATAAAATGGTATATACACGCACTAACAAAAATAGGAAGGAGATTTCATATATATATATATATATATATATATATATATATATATATATATATATATATATATATATATATATATATATATATATATATAATCACAAGGTAATCTGTTTTAACTAAAGATATTATACGCAGGATTTTGTTTCAAATATGCATGAAGATAAAATATTTTTTCGAATAATGAAATAATAATATCTATATAATGGATATATATCATGCGTATTTACAACTAAAAGCATTAGAGTGCATTCAGTTTTAATATATCTATGTGAAGGGGTTGTTGCTTATGGTAGAAGATTATTAGACGAGTGACCCCCGCAAGCGGGAGAAGTGCAGGGGGTTCTATTATAGAATTAATAACGATCCGCGCGTATAATGTAATAGGTTTCTGTTGTATACTTGATGGATTAATACTTACCGAGAATAAAAGTGTATCGCTCGTGATACGAACTCAATTATCTTTATTGAATAGAAATTATACTTATTTCACAATTTTTTTTGGTGAACAGTGGCGTCCTGTACAGAATTTCCAAGCATCAAATTCATGCAATAACGGTTATATAAATGCACTCTACTATAATTTGATATTTAATGTTTTGGTGACAAGTTTTGTCTGAATTTCATTTCGAAAATGACCTGTGATATTACTTAATGAAATTATTCATTTTGTTGGATTGACTTTGAATATAATATTTCTAATCGAACATGTATATACATTTCCATTATTTTGTATTGATGACAGTATTGTTCCATTACTTTTATTAACTCTAATGCTGATCTATAGATTTTAATGTAATGAAAAGATTCTACTGGCACCAGTTCTTTATTTCAGTCTGAGCCAATTAATTAAAAACCCATATTAATTAGGGATATTTTTGTCTTATCGAGAGTGTCAGTAGCCGTTTTGCTAATTTGAGTGTTTATAGGTTAACAAGTGATTGTATCCTTGGCCCAGTTAAGGTCCAAGTGTTCTCCCATAAAGGAAATGGCCGTGTGGGCCAGTTATATCGTTTTTAATTTGTTAAATTGTGGTTTGAAAACTAAGTGTATGATGGTAGCGTGGTATTACATTGAACTGCTCGTTCCTACTTACGTTAGCCTATAATACAAGACTTCTACAACCCTGGAGAGGGTAGGTGGGGGTGGGAAAAGCACAGGGCTGCCATACCAGAGCAATTTACGAAATTGAAATTTGTAATTTAGACTTTATTAATTATTAAAGCGTGTATTCTAATTAAATTTATGCATGGCAATAGAACAGACGTCATGAAGTGTGTTGTTACAGTGAATCAGAGAATTGAGAAGTGAATAAATGAGAATGTGTGTGTGTGTGTGAGCAAGTGAGAGATACTTCTCTCTCTCTTTCTTTCTCTCTGTGTGTCTTTCTAATTCCACATATACAGGGTGTCACTTTATTGTATTGTCGATCTCACTCCTCCGCCTGACGTCGTTGATTTAATGGAAGCGATAGAAATCATCAATATTTATTTTTCAATTTTCTAATGAATCCTAGGAGTCGCTCGGTCTGACAGTCACACACACACACACACACACACACACATACATTGACATTGGTTGTTGTAAGAGCATTGGTTTGGCTGTATTTGCTACTGTTAGACGATCACAACGCTGTAATTCACTCTAATTTGATCCTTGGAGTGTTTCCTACTCGTTATTGTTGTTGGCAACCCGCTCCCCGCCTCACAATGCTTCAGCGTTCATCGGATATTTACACGTTCACGTTCATTAATGTAATTGACTTAACGATTTCCATGAAATTGGTTTTGAGACGTCTGTGCGTAATTCTGATTCGCTGTACAAGTAAATTGTAATATGAGTCTTCAAGTTGGTTGGATAAAGGTTTTTTTATTAGATCATAGTTAAACTAAAGAATTTTTTATTAATTGTTCGTGTGTAGAACTAATTACCGTTTGTGAATCGGACTTCGGTGTATGGATAAGAGTACAAATTACACTAGAACACTCTACGTATGCCTGTCGACAAGTTTTTAATTATCGAGCGACTGTAATTAATTGCTTACTTTGTCATTAACAAGCCATCGTTGTTTCTAATGAGCAAGTTTTTATCAACATAAACAGTACAGGAAAGATATAAAATATAATTCCGCATTGCCTTTTATTATAAAATTAAAATTCTAATGTTTAATATATATGTTAATGAAATGTGTTTGCTTAATTAAAATAGAGTTAGTTTTCATTACTGGAATGAGGTAATTTTATTTTTTGGATTTTTTTTGTGTGCGAGGCTGCGTCATATTTTTTTTTCGAAATGTGTTCATTTGGAATATGTACTATAATTAAAATTATACGTGAATTTCATTTAGGAAATGTAAATTTTAGTATTCCTTGCACTGCACTACAATGATATGTTTTATTTTAACATTTTGTAATTGGATTTAAATTTCATCTGAATTAATTGAATTGTTTCTATTAAAATCTTGAATTTATTCACTGTAATTCTTAATCATAATGAATATATAAATTGTATACTAATCAGCTTTCTTTTTCCCAATATTCCAACAATTGTCTTCGTGTTTCGAAATATCAGGTAAAATTAACATTTGTTGTTTCATCTGTGATGTATTTTAAAAGTAAAATTATTATATTACATACTAAATCTATACTGTAAGTTTAAATGCTCAGAATTCTAATAATATGTTGTAATTTTCAAGTAATATTACGTTGCAATATGAATTCGATTGGCTACAATGTGTTTTTCTATTTCGTCTCATGAATTGTAATGTTCACTGTTACTAATGTTTTGTCGTGTCGGTATCTTAACTACTGTTTGTGATACCTAATAAACACGCCGATGTATCTAATGTTGCAAAAACCGATCAGTGTAACACGGTGTATGGTCTATTAATTCTCTCTCTCTCTCTCTCTCTCTCTCTCTCTCTCTCTCTCTCTCTTTCTCTGTGTGTGTATAAACATCCCGAGTGCAACCTTGTCATACACGTGGCAACACCGCGCGCGCAGCCCCCCCCCCCACCAACCGTCGTTGGTCTGCTGTTGGATAGACGCTGAATTGTTTATGTACACAGTTGAATTATTACAGCTAAATCAATTATTTATAAAGTCGACCAACGTAATATCTAGTTAATTAGTTTTAGTATTTATCCAATCTGCAGAAAACATGCTTGTCCCCCTCTAATTCGCACGTTGTCTCTCTCTGCTATACAAGCAATTTAAATGCTAATTATTTAGCAATTAACTGTGAGAGATGTTTGTCTTAAAGTAAATCTTCTCCCGAGGAATTTTGATCAAGGATCCTATTGACGTCGAACGTCGAATAAGAATGTATGTATATTTTTCATTTAATACTCGCGTTTTTTTTTTTCGTGTTATAGTTTGCATTGATTTGATTATTAATGCATCATTTGCGATGCGGAGCGCTAATGGTCGATTTGTTTTAATTAGTATGTGGGTTTTGGCATTGGTTGGCAGGATATGTGATAATTATTGTTGAATGAATGATTAAAAAAGAATCCGGTGTTGTGAATTAGAAAATGAAACTGATTGCTGTGAAAAGACAACACGTAACTCTTATTTTTTTTTTACTTGGATTTTTATTTGCCATGTAATTTATGTTGAAATATTTCATATAATTGTCAACTCGGATCAGCACCAAGATTTACAGGTAAAACTATATGAGTACCAAGTTATTTAAACTGAACTGCATGTAATGATTCTTGTAACAAGTATTGCAAATATCTCGATTAAAAGATCAATTTAATTAAAAATTTTATCTTATAGCAGCTCCATAAATCAAATCAGTAGATAGCTAATTAAACATGGCCAAAACAGAACACACACACACACACACAGTAACAGAAGGTTCTTATTGGTGTAGACAAGTGCATTTGTACAACACAGACATGACCGCCCAAGATCCAATCTTGTGCAAATAAATATAAATCAGTCACGACCTTCAATCATGTATCGTGACAGACAATAAAAGGAAACAATAATTTATTGCTAGTTTAATAAATGACTTCATTTGAATATGAATCACGCTTTAAATGCAACACAATGATAATAATTTCATACACAAAGGCACTTACCTACCTGTAACAACAACAACAATCATAAACTAATGCCTTTTTTCTTTTCCCGTTTTTTTTTTCTCCTCGATTTTAATTAACTCGACAATTTGATTGAAGTTGTGTAAGTGTTTGTTGCGGTTTATTGTTTCTTAATAATTGAGTCGTTATAATCGTTGAATTTATGATCGATAATGTTGTAAATTCTATTAGTAATTATTGTTTGCTTATTGCTGTTTGTGTTCGCATGAAATATTGCCATATAAGCTGCTTTGTTATATTTCTATTGCAATGTTACCTTAAATAATGCGTAAATCACACATATTTCTATTTGTACTTTCTTATCTTGAATGTGTTGTGTACAGTTATGATAATAATAATTTTAGCGCAAATACATACATACATACATTAAATATATATATATATATATATATATATATATATATATATATATGTATATATATATATTCACCTGTACGCTTATGTATGTACGCCACTGTTTACTACAGGTTGGCCTGGCAGCGTAATGGGGTTGGTGGGGTTGTCGAGAGAGTGGTAGGACGCCACAGCATGCTTGCTTCTCTGTCGGTGTATGTGTGTATGTGTGTGTGTGTGTGTTCGCTGTCGACGCTAATTGAATTCTGTGTTTACGGATGCTTATTACCAAATTAGCAACGCTTAATTACCAATGTGTTTTATTAGTAAACAGAACTACTCGGCTCTCTACATTAGCTGGGGCATTAACGTTTGAAAAGGCAGACAAGCTGTACTCGGGCGTCGTTCCGTTCCGTTCCCTGTGTATGTATGTATATATACCTTCCTTCTTCACCAAACTACACTGCACTAACACTACATACTTTTATTTATCCGAACTTTTATTTTATCCGTATATATATATATATATATATATATATATATATATATATATATATATATATATATATATATTATTTATTTACGTTTAGTTAACATTCTATACGTATGTTTGTGTACAAAATTGGTTTACAGATTACTATTGTATATTTTGACATTACCAATTAGTTCTGGATACTGTTTTATGTTTTTTTGAACAAACTATACATCTATATCCCCGTTGCGATTGTGCAGGACCGGTGTCCATGATATTCTCCCCCCGCTTTCAATATTTATTTCTCGCTAATGTTTGCTTTCCACTAATTAGTGATTTTGATTTGATTGAGTGCGGTTCATTTAGGTGCCACGTAGCGTGTATACCCTATACACATACACACACACACACACACACTTGAATATCATGTGTGTACATGTATATATGTTTGTATATGTGTGTGTGTTAAATGGAAATATCCATGATTCATACATATCCTGGGGAGACCGTTTTTGACAACACACACCGTTACCCTACTTCAGCGGCCCCCCTCCCCCTCCTCGAACCACCCCTGTGTTTATTGTTGTATCAGCTAATTTGATTACGCTGCCTCGGGAGATATTTTAATGTTATACATAAAGAGACGTATGATTTTTTTAGGTTAATGTTTTCGCAACATTAAAATAATTTTAAAACGACAAATTTGCGTAAGGATTATTCATCAGACATTATTGAAAAATATATACAGATTAATCGTGTACAGTAAAAATATAATATCTAGCAAAAAAACAGCTTATGCATAGTTGGGTTATAAAATAAATATATGTATTCAGCAATGATAACCATGTAATGATATGTTGAAAACTATAATTTATATTGGAATTTTTTTTTATCACACATACTTTCCACTATTATGATTGGCAATGGTACATGTAGCAAGTAGATTGGTAATGGTATGCAGTGTAATAACAGAGAGATAATTTTAAATGTCATAGGTATACGATAAAATAATATAATTAATTTAATGGTAGACAAGTCATTGTGGAAAATTAATTCTGAATGTCAATTTTGACATCTAACATAACATTTGCATTTTAATAATAGTTATTCGCTATCTCTCTTCCTATTACTTTGATTTAAGCGATGCAAGGGATATATCTGTGTCGTTTAATTAAATAACGCACTTGCACAGAACCGTATTGCGAGTAATTTTCATCGTATCACATGCTATATAGAAAATCCGGAATACGCCCCTTAAACATTATTATTTCATTAATATTTTAATTATAATTATGTGTCCATACGTATATGTACTCGACGTTTGGGTAATTATAAATCATTATTTTGTGTGTAAAAAAAAATAATTAATTAATTTTTGTATAAATATGATTTCCCGATACACGCACGGAGGTATGCGCACCTTATATAATGATTTCATGGCTACATTATACGAATAATACGATTTTATTGTAAATTAATTAATAAAAGTACATAGCTATAAAATGGTTAGAAATAATTAAAAGAAAATAGTAATTATTAATAATTAGATTGTGGGAAACGTGTAATGAGATCAATTATTTATTTACTGATTTAATGTTGTATAAATTTTTAATTATACGATTTAGTTATGCTTATCAGCAGTTAACTTCGTGATGTGCAGATTCGTAATATTTACAATTAAATTATTAGAAAAAAATAAAATTAAATTAAATTCCTAGACGTTGCTTCTTGATTTGTCACTGAATATAATTGTGCATTTCCGAAGCTTAGTTGTTTTAGTGAAAACTCACTATTTATCAGACCAAATTATCAGATATGTTTTTTTTTTGTGGTGTTGGTGACAGTATGTCACAGGAAGTGCGTATAGAACAGTTGGACACAATCCCAGTATCATCTTCTGTCACACTACTATCCTTGTCTGATCCACTGATTCCCTGATACATCCGCTTCCGTTGTCACTGCGGTTTTGGTGCTAACATAAATATATATATATATATATATATATATATATATATATATATATATATATAATCTATAATATACGCCAAGTAGATTACAACACGCTCAGTATGGTAATTCTGATTTATTTATTAAATCATTAGTTACAATTTTGTTTGGGTCATATTATTTACTGAAATAATTCACAGAATTTATATTGTTGAGATTTAGCACTTCCAATAAAGTAATTATTATAAACCAAGGAGTCAGCAATATGACCATGGAATAGAGTATACCCGCATCCTGTAGGACGATTTAGGATTTTCGCACTATATTCGTAATATTAAAATAAGTTATTTGAAACTTTCTCAAACAAAATAATATTTATATTATTAATGCAATATATTATAAATAAAGGCAAAATCTTTTTACAGCACGGAATTCTAGTGAAAGAATCTTCTGTCACACTGAATTGATCTCGGCATTAAGCTTAGCGGATGCTGCGGATTTCAAAAGACTTGCTAAACGTTTAAACCGGATGTGGCTAATAGCTACAAATTGCTGTAACACCCCAATGTTAGTTACTGTATTATGAAAACACCACACAGGATGCCATCTACCAAGGATGGCGCGGCTGGGGGGTGGTGCAGGAGGGGGATGCTAGAGGTCAAAAAAGTGTCTCACACTGCCAAAACATCCTAATTACTGAAACATGTACAATTTTTTTCCCTGCAGCATCTGGGACGCATATTATTTTTTTATTTATTTATACTAAATAAACCCTTGTCGGCAGTTGTGACGGACGTCTATGGCTGTGAACTGTTAGAACGGCGAGCTTGATTAGTTATGACACTGTGCGGGACAGTGGCGTAGCTATTTCAGTACAAACAGGGGTCTGTCGGTGATGGTGACGGGTATTATTTTACCACGTGCTCCGCGCGAGGAATATTTATCGCCGCCACTGGATTTCTCGACTAAATATTTAGACTACAATCGCATCTGGAACCAATTAAGTGTGTTTTAAATCTCGTTAACACTTGACACAAAAAAGTGTTTAAATTTTCGTAAAAAATAATATGAGAAAAACATCTATATACATAAATATCGTGTCTTTAGTTTCGAGTTGTTTCAAATGAGTGTCTGATGGGAATGATGCGTGATAATATTTCGGAAATATTAGTTTGACATTTGTCAAAATAAAAATGGAATTTATTCTTTCTTAATTTCTAATAGGTACAGAATTGTTTTAAGTGATGTGATATTTTAGTGCAGATTCTGCTCATTGTTTCCAACACTGTGTGTACAATATATTTCTGCTGTCAACTGTACAACGTACGAATCGTGTAACACATTATACCTGTAGGTATTAAGAACGAGTGACAGAGTGAGATGATCACAAAGCTTACTGCGATCTGTGTTCGTATGCACACGGCCGGTGGTCTTAAAAACAATTAATTTCCTGTCAAGTCACACGTTGACACCTACGTGTATTTTTAGTGGCTAATAAGAATTTCAAATGTGGAATTTTCGTTTCAAAACGTTTTAATTATAACCGCGAGAGAGCATTGAGTTTATGTGACGAGGAATTTATAATAGCTATAATTAAATTTTAGATAATTAAGTCGCCAAGAAAAACATATTTTCATATATACATCAGTATTCATTTTCCAAGGTATGCACATGCTAGAGGAGTTGATAATTCGAATGTATGCATTCATGATAGATACAAATTTATTATACTTCAGAATTGGCTAGCACAGAATTATATAATTTCTGTAACTACATTTGAATGAACCACATTAACTTTCGTTAATTCTGTTGCTTTCGCCAGTACAACATCAAAGCCAAACCTCAAATATATTTCTTGTCTTACCTAATCAGCAGTAATTCTTTCGAAAATTCAACAACAGATGTAGCCACTGTTCTGTTTATTTTTTCTCTGCGAAAATAATCTGTTTGAAATGTGCTCAGGATTTATACGAGGTTGTAAAATAATGAATTTGTTTTGAAATTCGAGGCGAATTGAGATGCGTAGTAGTTACTGTGCGTGCGTATTTGTTAGAGATCTTCTGTTTTATTTTGTTTTTGAATAAGTGAATGCTTAGTTTTACTGAGATTAATGATGCCAAGTGGTAGGAGATATTTGATAGTACAAGGAAAAAGTATAATAAAACAAAGTTCCGGAAATTGTACACTCCCAACAACAACAACAGCAGCAGCAACAGGATAATATATATTTAGATTGAATTTACGAGGGCGATTCAATTTTTAACCGAGTTTATTACAACTTGATCATTACTATGTTAATATCTTCTGGTAAATTGAACTAATTTTCTGTTTGTTATTAAATATTATAATTTACGCACGTGAATGAAATTTGCTTTTAAGGATCTTAGATGCACTTATTGTAAGTGCACTGATGCGTAACTACTTATAATCGTATTTAATTATAAATTATAATTGTCTCACGTCAGAAATACTCACGCCTCGTTCTAATCAAAATAGCGCCTGTCGCGCCACTGTCCTGTACAAAATCACAACAAATCTGTTCGCATCTTCAGGGTCGCCGTCATCAGCGTCGCGGGCTTTTCTTATATTCCATGGTGAAGAGTGGTGGCAACGGTTCGCAAGGCGGTGTGTGTGTGTGTGTGTGTGCGCGACACCAGCGCCTCTTGATGATCGTGGCGAGGGGCGTTAGTTCCAATTAAGAACGTCAGACCACATAAACGTGAATGAATAATTCATAATATGAAAGCACTTTCTTACCTTAACCCGCAGCGACATCGAGCAACACTGTCACAAGATGCAAATGCAATTAACATCACCAACACACACACACACACATACATGCATACATATATACACAGTGGCGGCTCAGTCAGAGCAGCTAGTGGAAAATAATTATAAACAAGACACCCAACCCAGCAGCCTCAGCGTCTCACTATATTATAAAATGATCTAGACCAGTGGTGCACAACCTTTCATGTGTAAAGGGCCGCATATAGCTTTGTTTTTGAATCGGGGGCCGCAAATTACTTAGTTTTTGAGTCGGCGGCCGTAGAAGAGATTTTAACCTTATTTTTTTCGTTTTTGGCTGAGAGTTTTATCTTTTTTTAGCTCATTTTATTGTGAAAAATGCCCAATGGCCGCGGTTTGAACATCACTGATCTAGACGCTTCTCAAAGATCATAAACCTGTGATTCGCTGGATCAACACTTTTGATATAATACAATAATTATGGTATATGCAGTAGAACTAAATATACATATTTTATATAATAAATAGATGCTCGATATAAGCAATACATTATTGTATCATATCGCTACCGGACCAAGTGATCGATCCATGTATTTGTTTGCGTGTTGAATGTCTATGGACGGGCCGCTCTGTCTGTCTGTATGCCAACTACTACTAACTACCACTTTACTTGATCTTGATGCTTGTCGCGATAGTTATCTTGTCGAGTAGTCAAGTGTGCTCTGATTTTTTTAATTAATGTTATTCTCTGGTTCGTTAGGAGTGAGTGGCGCTGCTGATAATATGTTAATATGTTGTAAAGCATGTTTGTGTGGGCCGTTCTTATACTATAATACATCGTGCTGTACGACACATATACGTATATGTGTATGTATGTAGTTCAATGTTGTTGCTACTATACACATACACACTATGCCTTAATGAGATGAATTATCGTTAATTACCTAATTAACTCGGTCGATTTTGATAGTGCAGTTCTTAGAATCACGGTCCAGTTTTACTATATCGGCGTTCGTTTTACTTCGGTGTTGTTTTTAATTTTGCCCCATTAGTTATTTAATCGCGCTAATGAAATACATACACAGTTTTAACTAAAACAAATGCAATTAAATTTTAATTTGGTTCCTTGAATAACCTACGCTATCAGTTCTCGCATCGAAGCTGTCATTTGAATGTAATTATAATTTTCAAAATTAATTGAGACTATATGTAGTAGAAGAAAAAAAAAACGCATTTTAACTGATAATTGATTGACTGCTGACGTATTTGATGGCATTGGGGATTTCCTGTAAAATTTAATTAATCTGATTCAATAAATATAAGAAATGTTTTTGCTAAATGTTAATAATGTATAATATCCTTATATGATTTAACTGAACTAATTCATATTACGTTGCCATTTGCGTATGCAAATACGAAGTCTATATAAATACATACATACATAAACATGGCGTATGTGTGTGTGTATTCGGTTTGTGTAATATAATACACAAATACATACATAAAGCATTAATTATCCTTTGTGAAAAGAAAATACAGAGTTAAATGCGAGAGCAGGTAATTATAGCTCATAATTATTGTTCAACAGTTATCGCTACTCTAAGCGTTTCAAAACCCGTTCTAATTAATAAAATAAACTAATCAATTTCAACCCACACAACATTCACACATACACACATATACATGTAACGATAAGCTTCGGTGTCAGTTCGTGTTGTCTCTCTCTGTCGCTTGTACACGTGTATGTGTATACGCTCACTTCATCCTTGTTTAGCACGGCCGTCTCTATATCTATCCAGTGTGACGCAATTTCAGTAATGATTCCACTCATTAGAGAATTAATTAGAGAATGAGATAAGTCTGATTTTGAATGGAGAGTAGTGCTTGTTGTGTGTGTCTCGCTCACTCATTAGCTCGCTCTGTCACTAATGGCCGCTCGTCATCTCTGTCTGATACACGTGCACTATATCTCTGTGTCACTGTTCTGTTCTGTGACTGTACACACGGCTTGTTATATTTGACCTGCGGCGGGTCAAATTGCGAGATTCGTTCGTCATATGCTCCACTACCAGTCAGAAGGATCAACTGGCTGATTCAATAGAGAATCTACGTGAATTTCACATAATACATACGATGTAATATAACAATACTTCATGTTATTCCTAAATGAATAGCTATACGCGTACAACGTTAATTAGAGGCCTTAACAGATCAGAGATGCTTCAAACAAAGAATGCAAAACTTATTAATTTATCAATTAAAATCCATATATCTTTCTATATATGCACATAATTACATATGACAATTTAATTAGTAGTTTAAGTGTGTTATTTCTTAGAATGTTTGTTTATACATTTATTATTATATGCGTGTGTGTATTTGTTTATTGATTAGCCTACACACATACACTTGTAAAACATTTGTATGTTTACTTATTTTATCTTTGAATGTTAATGACATCGTTATATAGTTTATTACGTTTTTATTTTGAATTCATTTACGAACGACACAAATCACACATCAACATGTTACAAAATATTATTTCTACATACTCACGGTTATTTTCGAATATTTAGCATGTATTATCTACAATCTTGTATAACTATATAATAATATCCATTCATGATTTATTTAATAAGTGTTAAATTTGTTAAGGAGAATGTTTTTTCGCTAGTACAGTCCTGTAATGTTTCATCTCGTCATCCGGCACTGTCCGTCTCGAGAACAGGTTTTAATTATCGAGATCATAGATTTAAAACAAGTAATTAACAAAACAAGAATATTCAATTTCATCTCTTGTGTTTTTTTATTTTTTTTAAAATTTTTTAATTAACGTTTTTAAATGTGATTTTAATCATTTGAATTTAGATTGGAAGTGTACATTCAGAGAGTAGTGAGTCGACAGAATGCAAAAAGCTGAAAACCCGTTAGATTAATTAAGATCTCTTGTTGCGATTATTCATTTTGATATAATAATATTCATAATTCCGAGACAGAGACAGAGACGGGCTGTTGTAAATAAAGAGAGAATATAATTAAAATGTACCGGCGTCATATGCACTATGTACAATGTATCACATATTTGTACTCTGAAAATATTATATTTCTATATTAAAATCTACCATATTACATTGTAATGGACAATTTACAATCCGTTGTTGTGAGAACAAATATCATAATTTTTTATTATAGTTTTAATAATGTGTTAAGACATTATTTTATTCAATTTAGTATCTCTATTTTCAATTTAACATAACACTTGGCTGTCTGTTACAATTTTAATGCCAGTATCTTTCGTTAATGGACATGGAACAGTTTTTATAGGCTTATAAGAGCTGCCGTCATTCTGTGTAAGATGCTCTTTTCGGGAATTGAACCTATGTCAATCATCTGAGACATCGCTAAGGATATAACTCTGAATATACGTGCGTGTGCGTCTGTGTGTGTTGTTTGAAATGTTCCAATCATCTATATCGCCATCCTTGTTGTGTTTGTGTGGGGTGGTTTTGAAATGATGCAAGCCTCTGTAAATGAGCTGCATAAGATAGGGTCTGTCGAAATTTCAACGCAACGATTATACCACAACGACCATTCCTCTCGTTCACCGCAAACGGCTCAAAAGATTCTCGTAGCAAAGACACTTGATTCGTTAAGATGGATTTTAAACACCCGTATGCTTTTATAGACTCCTTGAGAACTAGACCTGATGATGTATTTATAATTAATGACTCATATTGAAAGCTACGTTATAGTAAAAGCACTTTGTTATTAACTATCACTTAAAATTGTGTATATTCCGTACTATTAATTAAATACTTACTGGACAAAGATATTGCTTTTTTTTTGGTTTTATTTGGTTGAAAATTATATAAGAAGTGATTGGAAAACCGCTATAGAAAAATGGTAGTTGGTAATTTCAGAATGTATGTAGTTTTATTTTATAATACGTAAAGTTACTGGTGTATGAAGTGATAGATGATGAGACAAAACTGTTTGTTGAGTCGCAGATCATTGTGACAAATATTTCGCCGTGTACAACGACTCGTCTAGCGGCCAAGTACAAGATTCCAACCACACACAGCCATACTGCGCGCCTGGAACTGTTCAGTAGCAGGGAGGCGCGGTGGTGAAGCGACGAAGACCTTGTCTGACAACATAATTTACTTAATAAATCCCGTAGTTAAGCACTGAACACTCTTCACATTGAGCTTCTTTCACAGTTGTGTTCAGTGTTTTGTTCATTTTCTAGTCCCGTTTCCGCGGATTTCCGAGTCTAGGACAATTTGCGTATAGAACTATGATCATTTAAAACAGATTATACATAATCTAAAACCTAAAATAAAACAAAATTGATTGTTGTATATGTCTGCAGGATTCTAGATTATTTATCGTGTGTGTTTTCAAGTAATAGATTTGAAAATAGTGAAATATGAGATCGTTTTTAAAACACGCATATAATTTCAGCATCCATTTATGTATGTGTACAAGTGCATTGTATGCACTTGTGTGTGTGAGTTACACTTGTCAGCTAATGCAAACCATCTGCAGAGTGTTAAGTGACTGCTACTGCTGTTGCTGCCATGGAGAGTGGTGAAGTGATCCGAGAGGGACCACCACCAACAGCGCGCTCCGGCGGTGGTCCCCCAAAACTAAACCAACCATCGCAACAACACATGAGTATCACAGTGGGCGACGGTTTTGACACTGGCACTTACGTGCGCACACGTGTAAATCTCTAAGCAGAAGACTTTAGGACCTGGTAAAGTGACATTAATATACAGAACAACACAAACATGTACGAACAAGTGCATAGGAACATACATGTACAAAACGGTAACCCGTACAGTATATATATATATATATATATATATATATATATATATATATATATATATATATATATATATATATATATATATATATGTGTGTGTGTGTAAGGTACACATACATATATAGAACTGACTATATACTACTAACATTGCATATATACACTTATATTTCCAGCCTCACATACGTATGTCAGTAGTGAAGTAAGAGATAGTAATGGCATATATCGTGCTAAATATTATACCCAGCAACCTACCGCTATATCTACGTATGTATGTGTTTTATTTTGATTTTGCGTTCGTTTTCATACTGTTTTTCTTGTGCTATACTGTGCGTGCACGCACTGAACTCTTACGAGCAAGTATAAACAGAGAAAGAAGACGCAAAGAAACAGACAGATATTGTGTGTGTGTGAGAGAGAGACGGTTACGTTTTAATTTTGCCAGCACGAATACTTTGTGTGACGTGCACTTGCTGCAAAATTTATGGATGTGTAAATGTACACACGCGACATATAACACATATACACACAAATATACGAACATATATATATACACACACATACATTGACAGAGCCATTGAGACCCCCCTCGATTAGCTATTTGAAATGCAAAAGGGATTCGTAGTTTTTCCCCGGTAAATTATAATCGTCCACAGTATCATGTTTTAAGCGAAGTTAAATCGAAAAGAATTTTATAAAAAAAATAACGTACATAAACGTAATACAGAACGTTGCAGGTTGAGTATTTTGTGCATAGTTTTTAGTCAATGTGGTTTACAAATGTGGATCGTTGTCGAATATAAAGAAGTTTGGGTTTTCTCAAAAGCTGGATAAATATTTTCGTTTCTAAACAAATGGGCGTACAGCACAGCGGCAGCAGTAAGTCCCGAGGGATCATGCACACTGATAGACATTCCAGAGTCACTCCAGACGGGATGTTTGGACAGCTGTTACCGTCATTACGAGGGTAGCGAATTTATTATTTTTAGTGGAGAATACTGCCAGATTATTTATCGTTTAATGTACTGTGAAATCTTCTGCACTTACGGACAAACAGACACGCACGGACGTGCCTACGTCTAGGTTTTCGAAACTTTCAAGTCTGTATGGTAGAACAATCATTTTCTTAGAAAGATTTCCTCGTACTGTAGTAGAATATTATTTACTTCGACATAATGTAATGAACATTCATAGACATCATTTCATTTTTCAAAACTATCATTCATAATGATTTGAGAACAAGTAATTCTGGGAAAAATACAAGCTCAAATAAACGGATATGTGATATAATTTGTATAAAATATGTCATACATGTGTGTCGTTAATTGACTCCCCAGCTGTGTGTCAAGTAATTAAGGTATTAGCTGTGACCACATGCGTATGTATGTATGTATGAGTACTGAGTATGTATGTGCGTATCCGGTTTTGATGGTAATGGAGTTATAATTTGCTTACATACGTATTTAATAATTATGTTTTCTCGAGAGCATAATTAATGAAATTTCAAACTAAAACGCTAAATATAGCGCAACGAATCTATAATGATTATTGCTTGAAACTAATTAAATTTCAATTTACACATATAGGTACACATTTGTACATTCATACAATACTTATGTATCCATATATGGAGATAGATAATATATGTATTTATGTGTAGCTGAAATATCAACACATATATAGATATAATATATAGATTCATATTAGTCTATAGTGACCTTCCGTAGATACTAGATAGACAGATCCAGGCAATGTTAATTAAGCTGCCACTGTTAAATGTTAATTAACGAAAATAGTTCATTATCTCTCACTCTCAGCTGGTGTCTAATGAATTTGTTGTGTTTTTTTTTTCTGGTAAATTAGATCTCGAGTTGTAATTAATGCGGTGTTGTTTATTGCTATTAGTTTACATATACTAATCGTATTCGTATATATATATATATATATATATATATATATATATATATATATATATATATATATATATATGTATATATTTTAATTTGCTTAAATGGTGAAAAGGAAATTAAATATATAATTTATATGCTCAATAGCGGTCGAAAGTATATTACAAAATCAAACGTATTCAGTTGCGATTTCTAACAGATATATACATAATGTATTTAGGCGTGGTTCTCTGTTATGTATTAGTATTTATTTCCATTTCTAAATAACAAAGAAGGTTGTTATAATCTTACGGTTGTAGGATGAATGTTGGTTTCTGAAATTAATCTAAAATATCTTTCGCAATTAGCAAGTTGCTTTGTATGTATTTAGCGTGATATTATTTACAAATGAACATTAGTAACCGGACACCGGTACTTAGCAGATCGTTCACAAATGTATTTATAGTCCGTAGTGTATATCTTCCACTGACGTAGGCCCTTTTGGTCAATTACCATCGAGTGGCTTGCGGTTAACCGGACGGACAGATACCAGATATTCTGTTCCAATAAATATTGAAAGGGTCATATTTGCACAATCAAATCAACCAACTACTGCCGATAAGGTTTATTTATGCTGAATTATGTAATCGCACACATTAATAGATATTATAGTAATGGTTAATTTTATTACCTTCTATTAACAAGCAAGTTATAACAATATTTCATTTTCAATATGGATTTCTTGGAAATCGAATGGATTCTTAAAAACTTCAATAGCAATTGTTGAACCTAATTTGATGTTCATACAAATCTGATTTAGGTTACAGCATCTTCAGTTGAAATAACAATAAGCCAAGAACAAAGAATCAATATCGTTCTTCCATTTCTGTCTTTCTTCGATTCACTGTGTGTGTCTGTGCCCGTTCGTGCATCAAAATCTAAACTTAACAATCTGTAACTCGGCAAGAGAACCGTTTAAAATCCAATCAAAACCGTCAATAATAAACCAGTGGAAAAGATGGAAGAGACGAAACAAAAACTCAATAATAAGAGAGTTAACTCGGGACAGAGGGTGTGTGAGAGAGAGGAGGGAAGATCCACGACGCACTGTGATACCACACAATCACATAATAAGAAGTTGATTCGAAGAAAATTATTAATAAAACAGGCTGACGAACATCATCAAAAAATCAGAGGCATTGAGTTGCGTCTACAAAAGAAATGCTTCTGTGAGTGTGCGTTCGACGAAGATATTGGAGGGCAGTGACAGAGAGGGAAACAGGTGGAAAGGATTCTCGGAGATCATGGGCAAGCTTTCAATTAGTTTTTTGATTGATTTCGCAACCGGCCGCTTAATTGCAAAGCGTTGATTACAAGGAGACGACCGGAAATCATCCAGTCAACAGCAATGTGGTGCTTTTGATGTTGTGCCTCTTCTGCTGTCTCAGATAATTGGTGTGTTTTGGATTAATTATGACTTTTGTTAATTCACTACCTCTCCACGTTTCATCTCTCAATCTCTCTCACTCACTCTTTTACGGTTTATTATTTACCCTCAACGGGGTCCATCGTTACGTGAATGCGAAGCCGAACTGATTACACGTTTTTTTTTTAATTATTGTAATATTTACACAAGTCGCTACAGATTAATGGGTTACTGTGTAAAGGGATAATTATCATCATCATCATCATCATCTGGAAATAACGAGCAAGCAACTTTTATTTAGCAACATTCATTGGCGTCCTGGTGGTATGAATGTTGATACTGTGTGCTGTTTAGATGTTTGGATTCGCTATATCAATAGAGACAAGGACTATTTATATATATATATATATATATATATATATATATATATATATATATATATATATACATATATACATGTATATAGAGACCAAAGACCAGAAGCAAGAGTCTATTATTGGGCCGGATTTATTTAACATTCGAAGTTCAGAATGGGCCGAGGAGACCCGATCCCACAGCACTCTCGGATCAATTTCACGCTAATATTGCTTCGGTCATATGTTCGTCTCTGTCTGTTCCACGGGTGTACGGCCCCCAGCCCCGTTGTCTCTGTCGCTCCCCCATTCGTCACTTACTTCGTTTAGTGGCACTTACTTCACTTCTCCTTTGTCGTTCTTTCTTTCCGCTTATTTATTTCAGATTAGATTCATTCAATTTATCATCTCATTACTTTGTGTGCAGGCCCGTATTCAGCTGAGTTTCACGGCAAGCACAACGTACCTACGTAGTGTTGCAAAGCAATTTACCTGATTTGTAATTCACTTGTTAGATATTTCTATCACGATGCTATTATAGAAAGTACAAAGCCGTGTTCTTGTAATGGTAGCAGTATTTTTCGTAATGAATATGCACCAGTGATTTTTCTGGTTAAAATATTTATTAATTTTCATGTTCGCTGGCCCGGTCGTGTTGTCGCGCGCGCGCGCGCTGGTTTCATATTATGAAAGTCTATGGAAATGTTGTAGTACAAAATAAATAATAATATCCCCTGCAGACATGAATGTTAATGAAGGCAAACAGTATTAATTAAAAGGAAGCTGATAAAAATCGAGCGGAACCGCCTGGCTACCAGGATGCTGTGTCCCCGTTAGCCTGTAATGTTGTCTTCATTTATTCACCACCGTCCCGCACATGACTCTATATTGCAGCTAGAAGCTATTGATAGTTTTATAATATTCATTATCAGCATCCAACCGCCAATTGCTTATATGTTTTTATATACACATACATGATAACTAGCAACATATATTTACAACATATGTACCTACATACTTCTGTACTCGGTATTAATTAAATAATTTAAGTACGTCGTCATTGGGTCGCTGTACAGATTAAATTTTCAATTTATAGTTTAATTTTATACAGATCGAAGGCGGCTTCGTAATTATAAATGAAAGTTGTGGGAGATTTTTTTATTGGTGGTTATGTTTACACTTTGACAGTTGTCTACATCAAACACATGTTACACACTAAAACATCTAATTGGATGGTCTGTTTTTATAAAATTCCCAATCCAATTTATTTGATGTTTAATATTCTGACACGTCGTCCGTTATATTTTCTACTATACCAGTTCGTATATCTGTGATTTTTTACTTCAGTTATATTCCATCTTTATTTTTTTAGATACAATAAATAATTAAAAATAATATTATATAATACCTATTTCATGGAACAGAATATATATTTAATTTTAGTTTTTTCGTTCACATTTTTATTCAATTTTTCACCTGAAATAGCAAATTGATTTGCCAATATTCCGTACTGTTCTTTAGTTAATTTTTCAAACGTAATGCCTAATTAAAAATGTCCAGTCTGGATAAAATTCGCGTAAGTCGTAAAACGAATCTATGTGATTGTATTCGTTGCGAATATTCCCAATTAGTGCCTGGATATTTGACGGGTAACATTTAGAAAAGCTCTCTCATAATGGTGTCCGTTAAACGAGAAGCAAGAACACACACACACACACGTGTAAACAGCCCAGATATATATGTATACATACACATGTATACAGATGGAAAGTGAGTATGTGTGGGACAGAGTGAGAGAGACGAAGCATTACTGCTTGCCGTCGTTCGTTGCTTAACTCGCAAAGTGCAATAGAGTGTTTCTGTCATCGTACTTTTAAAAACTTTTGATCGAATCTGAAATAAAATAAAACGCTCATTATCCGCTGAACATTATAACGCAATTTGCAGTTGGAATATAATGTATATAACTCGCTTGCAACACACACACAATCGCACAAACGCACACACAGATATATTATTACATCGTACACATACATCTGTACGCAGTGTGCGAAAGCAAATCGTAGTAGGTCGGTAAGAAAACTTGTCGAAAGACAACGGAAAAACAACAAGCAACAACACCGTGCAAACCTACAACAAGAGCACTTAACTGCATAGAGTAGATACTATCTCTTTGATATACATTACCCACACACACGCACATACATGCAACATTGCACTATCTCACTTGTTCTCTTGCCGTTCGCCATATTTGTGTCGTGTTGCACAAACACAAGACCACAGATACTTAGGCAAATGAGTGGGCTTTGAATTATATTCCTCGTAAGTAGGCGAATATGTTTCCACACGCATAAATGTCACTAGGTATAATTGGATACGTGGCACTGTCCAGGGGAATTCGGAGTTATGGTAATTAACATCTGTAATCTGCGGAAGAAATTGAGTTAATACTGGTTTTGATAATATATGTACTTGTATGAAAGTAATACACATGTGTATGTTGTTTATGTAGAAATTCTGGGGAGTTTGTTTCTTAAGTTGGTATCATTATACTCCTATGTTGTCTTTACAAATAGCAGTAGAGTTATTCAATATGAATAGTGATTGTCACGTACCTGGCTTGGCAACACTGTGCAGTGCATCGATGGTCGTGTTTGTTGGTGCTTGTAAAGACAACGAGATTTTAAACTGTGTCCACCCTTAACAGTTCCCCGCTGCCCGCCACCCGCCCACCACCTCCGCCACTGGTGCTGCTGCTGTTGGAAGTATCCGAAGAATTGCCCCGTTAATTAAGTTTGTCACTTAACAGTACACAGGCACAGCAAATTTAGGTTTTTAATTATTTTTGTTCAGCATTTCCTCAGTTAGTTCATTATATAAAATTTAATTAAGTTTCGCCGGCCTTAATTTAACGCTACTAATCAAGTATAAAGTTTTTTTTTTTCGCTCGTTGTACAGTGCCCTGGCCGCCGTTTGCCGGTAGAATTGACGTACGTGTAAGGAAAGTTAACATAATGGTGTTTTTAATTTTGACAATTGCCGTTTCCACTCAACGTATACGTACACTGCAAACGTTTAACGGTTTTTATGTTTTTTTATTGTTTTATTATTACGCCTTCGTGCTGGAATCAAATTGCTATTATTGCATAAGCAATACGTATATTGTATAATGTATAGGATATTATTAACCAACACGAACATATGGAATATGTTATAAGTACTGATGCACTTAAAATAAAAATAAGTACATATGCACTTACCCATTATATTATGTATCTATTA
Organism: Carabus problematicus; assembly: GCA_963422195.1. Lineage (NCBI taxonomy): Eukaryota > Metazoa > Arthropoda > Insecta > Coleoptera > Carabidae > Carabus > Carabus problematicus. Next base: position 1,290,758 of record OY728579.1, read on the forward strand.
TCGAAAATACTCTTATGTGAAGCATTCTTCTACCAATGTTTGTATCTAATTGAATAAAAAAAGAATTGGTGGTTCTCGTCACAGTTATCAGTTAATTTTATTCAATAACGGTAGTCGGAATGTCATTAAAATAATCATTAAACATCAAAACGTCATTAAGGAACCAATTCCTCTGCAGATAATGTCGTTATTCATTCGACATTGACAAATACTGAATTGACATTTATATTGGTTACTTTTGATCTTGGTGAAGGTATGATATGCAAATAATTCCATTAAGTGGTTCATTTAATCTTCATAAAAACAGGATTGTTTGAACTGGAATCTGATTAGTATCTGCCTTATAATTTAACAATGTAACCACTGAATTACACTATACTATAGTTTAGTTTTTACGTATTGGATTTTATACGTAACTTCAACAAAACTATTTAGTGTATTTCGGTAAGATTATGGTGTAAATAAAAGTAAAAACGAATGTAACTTGTTGTGTTACCTGAAGCTATAAATTTCTTCTTTCCCTGGCCAAAGTAAAATGTTACTTCTTATTGTTAATAAAACAAAGTTCTTTAACTTTTAGATAAGACACGTGGTGTCTGCACGGATTTATCTCTGTCTCTCTCTCGTATGTTGTCTCTAGTTTTATGAAGCACGTCCAACGCGATGCACTGTTGTAGAACAGTGAAAACTTGACTGCAGTAAAAACTCGAATAAATTGGCGAAAAGTTAAAATTGGGAACACCGACGCGAATGTCCATTCGAGAGTGTTTAATTTCCAGCTCATTACCGGAATATAGTCGCCGGTTTCCGGCCCTCCAGGCCCGTAATATACAAGTTTCCAACCGACTTCAATAATATTTCGAAATCTTGTACAAATAATGTAGTTTGTTTTATTGCACGATGAATGTCGATGTTGTAAAGTTTTTCTTCACAACATATATTGGCAGTATATTCATGTACTGAATGGCTGGACGAGTCTAAGTTAGTTGAACTTCGGAAAGGGGGTTGGGACACACACACACACACTTTATTACAGAACAGTTGAATTATTATTGTTTTACTGCTGTGTTATTACCCCGACAAGTTTATTTCCGCGTTTCTGACATTGCTTTTTGATTCGATTTGGACATTAATGTTCTCTTTCCTAGATATTAATAGATGACAATTGTAAGGTTATGTACGTGTGTGTCTTTTGTTATGACTCCATGGATATCTTGGATCGTTAAACTGTACGTGAATTGTCTTGAATTATAACTACTCGTAAATGATATGGGTTTAATATTTTAGAAATTGTAACACATTCAATGTTTTCCATACTTAGCTATATATATATATATATATATATATATATATATATATATATATATATATATATATATATATAATTAAAATGTAATAATTGTACACACCCATACACATATACATATGTATATGGACTATGTACATTTTAAATTGTTTATTAATTTACATGCATCTATAATTAATTACCTTTCCTCCGAACATTTTGATTTAATTATTTCGAATTAATAAATTTATCGAGTGAAATTCTTGGATATATTTAATTAATTATACAATATAAATATACTAGTTCCATTAAAATTTAATAATTTATTTTAATAAATGGATATTGACTACGGCATTTACAATTCAAATGTAATTACATTTAATCAAAAATCTAATAAATATTGGCCAATTTGTTCTGTGTAATTAAATTACAAAACAAATACATATTACTAGTTGAAATTTATGCGAAACACACAAATTATTGTATGTATTATCATTAAATGTATGGTATATATCTGTTGGAAATCTGTGCATTTTCAAAGTACACATCATTCTAGCTATCAATGTTGTTCTGTGATATTCTACGTAGCGCTGAATTTAAAATAAATTAAATTTTCGCAAAAGCTAAATCGCATTGTTGTATTTTATTGATGAATTATATGTTGTACATTGGTTGTGTGTCAGGACTAGAGGGCCGTATGTTACATGTACGTGTGCTTGTGCGCGTGTACGTCGCCCTGTCGTTCGTCCATCCTGTTGACATTTTTATTAAACTCGCGAGGTATGTTCAGGTCTCCGCTGGACCGGCTATATTTTATTATTGCCTTACATTATTTATCCCAAGTTGGATTTGATAAGAAATCGTCCCCTACATCCTTCCATACATGCAGTGGCGTGCAAACAGAAATTCGCAGCACCCTAGTTGGAAAATCATACAAACTTTAGCGCTAAAAAAAAAAATAAATAAATTGATTCTGTATTGCATTACGAAATTAAACGTTAAACACAACCGTGGTGGAATCAATTGGCAATTGCAACTAAAAACTCGACTCGACTCGAAGTAATTGGAATATAGCGTGATGGCATGTTTGTGTTTTAAATGAATGAAGTTATATTACAAATGCAAAGTAGACGCCCCACTTCACGTACGGGCTGTGTTTGTATGATAAAAACGACCGGTGAACGAATTACAATAATTGTAAGTAAATAATTATTAAAGCTATACCCTTATTTTACGCACGCCAATGTGCTGTTGCGTCGACTGACTTTAAGACGCGAGCAGTTTCTTGCTCGCCTGACCGGCGGTGGTGGTCTCCCCCCACCTCGCGCCCCCAGCACACTACCCGTTACCTACAACACTGACTGTCAACTGGCGTGTAAAATAATAAAAATGTGTATGAAATTTATAAACTCGCACGGTTCATAACGGCCAACCTGTACCTACTTTTTTGACACATGACGAGTAAATGGGGACATTGAGCTGATAAAAATTGACAACATTTATAACTTGTCCTGCAGCAGGAACTCAACGAGAACTCAATTGCAGAAACTGATACTAACTCATTTTGCAAGATGCAAAGAATCTTATATTCTTACGATTTTATGCTATTAATTCTGAAGCAACAGTGTTTATATTTGTAAAATAAAACGTATACTTTGTGAAGTGATTGAATTATACTGAATTGTTTCGTTTTTTTTTCTGTGTAGATTAAAAATCGGTCCCCGTCGCAGCATTTCGATGATGACTATGGACGTGTCCAAGTCAGAGACCTCCGCAAAGACGGGGGCGGCCACCGGCGGTGGTGGTGGCGGGTCCGGTACGTCAGGTGCTGCCCAGGAGTGTGCCGGATGCGGCAAGAACATCACAGAACGGTTTCTCCTCAAAGCGCTGGATTTGTTCTGGCATGAAGATTGTCTGAAATGTGGCTGCTGCGATTGCAGACTTGGAGAAGTCGGTTCCACACTGTACACAAAAGCAAATCTTATTCTATGCAAGAGAGACTACCTGAGGTTAGTAAAGAAATCGTTTGTTTAGTTCTGTTTCCCAACACTGTCCATTCGACGAATCAACAGATGATGTTTGTTGTTGTACAATGTGTTCTACAATGTTGGTACTTTTGTTGCAGATTATTTGGCAACACTGGCTACTGTGCTGCTTGCAGTAAAGTTATTCCCGCCTTCGAAATGGTGATGCGAGCAAGAAGCAACGTGTACCATCTAGAGTGCTTTGCGTGTCAACAGTGCAATCATAGGTCAGCATTTATTGACTTAGTTATATTAATATTATTATCCTTAGCGATAGAATCTGCCATGTTTTTAATACGAATCACATTGTGTTGGATTCTTGATTTACATTGGCGAATTATAGTGCTGCGTTGTTGCGTATAATATAATCAGTTAGCGTAACTTTTGCATTGTAAAGTTGTCTAGAATTCTCATCGCTTGTAGTAGTAGGAATAATAAGAGACTGTACTTGCTGCATGAAGCAGGAACAGTAGGCTGTGCAGTGTCACCAAGTCCAGCTTGACACACATACACTTACACGCGGTGTACAGCAGCCGAGCCGACGTCGTTTTCGTCGGGTGTCTTTTAAAACATTTTACAAGCCAGCAGGGAAATCATTCTCGCATCCTCTGGCCGGCTGTTTGACTCCGTGATAGATATGTGTTAGGTGTCCCGCACCCTGCACCGTTCCTTTCCCCCTTCTATCCATACATACACGCACACATATATACATACATACAGTCACCCTGCCTGGTTGACTTTCTATTTGGCCATGTAGTTTGTGATGCACGGGCTGGGCCTGTTTTCGTTTCATTCCTGCAACCGGATTGTCTCCTGTTTTAAATTTTCATCGGTCGACGGGGGCAATCTTGTCCGTGTGCGCCTACTTGATTTTATGAGAGGCCCGGTGACGTCGTATAAATAAACATGGGCGGGAAATTTAAATTGTTCTATGAATAATGTGTTTATATGTACGTTTTAGGGATCAATATCTCTGAGTGTATATGTGATATAGAATCGACGTTAAACCATTATTAAGATAATATTAGCTTCATAAGGAAAATCGCCTTGTCATGGAAATAGATGCAACCCGCTTCTGTGCGATGTAATGTTGGTTGCAAACTTTCAAACTTACAAGTACATTATTATCATAACTTTTGAAACTTTTACCCATCACATCATAATCATTCGCATATTCTATCAACATTGTTTTGACGTGTATGGTGGAAAATTGTTGACTTTAAGAGGAAGAAATCAGTTCGTTTAAAAGACATGTGTACTGGTGAGGCTAGTATTTCATTTAACTGTTATAATATATTGCACGCGACGCTGAAAAAGAAGAATCACGAAATTAAAATCTCTTCAACTTTCCGCTTTTATTGTTTCACAAATGAAATCCTTTCAAATTGCTGTAGAATTCTACCGGTGTTCTGTATGTCTCCGTGTGTGTGTGTGTGTGTGTGTGTGTGTATGTTTGCGTATCTCCCATTCGGGCAGATACAGGATAACCCCTACCTAGTACACCACTGGTATACAGAACCACTGGGACCAGCACAACGGATATTAGAAGCATTTTCATATAAGCGCGGCCATAAAGTCAAAATCTGAACATCGAGATAAAGCGACCATTGTTTACTTGATTGTGAAATTTATGTTTGTACAAATTAAATCTGCACAGTGCTACTATCTGGCGGTAACAAAAGTTGACAATCAGGTATAGCACTGTACACCATCACTACGAGGTGGCACGCCACGCAATAATTTACGTAATCTATTTGGTTTCGGTGAAATAGATACAATAAAATATTTGCAATTCCTATGATCATCCGTTGTTGTCGAGATATTATTACTAATAATCATCAAAAGGAACTAATAATTAGTCTTCTTAGTCATGAGTCATCTTGATCAAATGAGATTTACGTTGACAATAATAAATAAAATAATAACTTTAAATTCTATTTCTAAAAGAGTTCTGTGGCATTGCTTTGACCGTATAGAAGATACAAATATAGTGTTTCGCGGTAATTATCGCATGTGGCACATTGTGATGTGTGCCGCTCGCATGATAGTGTGTACCGCGGTGCTTTGTATGCGCTTTGCTAAAACAATACAGAGAGGATAGGGGGGAGGTGGTGGCGAGTGAGATAGATATATTGTATATATACATACATATACGCATGCTAGTTGTGCATGTATGCTACTATACTAGCCCCGTGCTCACGGCCAGATATATTTGTTAAACCGGGAGAGGAGTGAGAGAGCAACCTCTTTTATAAACATTTTAATTGGTGCTCTAAATCATAGTCATTACCCCATTCGGCCGCTGCCATTGTGTGGCGCTGCGATAGCCGGACAAATGAATTTGGCTGTTGTTTTGCGCATTGTGTCGAGCGGGACTCGAACCGGCGACCTCTTCACCAACCATTATATATACATGTGTGTGTGTGCATTCACCACCCCTTAACCCAGTACTGTACACACTCGTACATACGTACGTGTATGTAGGTGTATATTGTTTGTATTCAACTCGTGTTCATTCGCTCGCTCGCTCGGTCTTTGATATATGAATGCGATCGACGATGCGAAATGATCCAGTTTTTATTGTTTTGTCAATGTTGGCAATTATTTTATATATTTCACTGGATTACAGGCACAATTTGTGCGCGGTTACGCAAATTTTGTGCATGCTTTTGAACTTGAACGATGCGCGTTCAGTTCTACCATTGCACGTGTGTGTGTACGTATACACGGAAGAGTTGTTTCGTTGTTTGTTGTCGCTATTCCGTTATTCATTCTGTTTGTTTGTACGTCTGTCGATCTATTTGTCTGTCCATTATACTGTGTTATATGATTTCAGTTCTGTATTTTGATTTAAATGCATTATGTTCTGTTAATGAAACATATTTTCTTGTAGTATTAGTATCAAGATCTACGAGAGTAATGTGTATCGTAATATTGTTTTAAAATTTTACGAAACAGTATAATATTGTTTAATCTAACAATAATCATTATTTAAAAAAGTTTCGAGAACTATAAGTATTACTCTGGGAATATTTAAGGATGTATAATTCAGAATGAGTGAGAGATAATCTTACATACTAAAAATGGTGCTATATAATTAGAGAGATTGAGTGAGCGAGAATTCGACATTCAAGTGTCGGTAATGAGTGATGCATTACTCATATACACGCGGACCATATAACACATATACGACCGTTTATCAACAGCCAATGTTAGTACCGCATGCCGCCGCTATTAATTCACTGGCGTTGTGGAAGGTTCATTTTGTTCGACACCCGTTAATAGGGGGGCTACAAACAACCACCACGCCACCCACACCCCCGCCAAAACATGAATTATGGTCAGCGACTGTTAGTTTTTCATTTTTGAATATTTTAACCCTTTGATTTATTTATCTGCATTATTAGCCGTAATGGAAATATATTGAACAAACATTGTACAATACATACGGACATTGTGAATCGTTCTGCTGTTTTATTCTATTTCCTCTTTGCACTCTGTCATTCCACCCTCTCTCGGTCTCTCTTGTTCCTGTTCGTGTTCAGATCGGCCGCATCAGACAATGTGTTGTTATGCATTTTTAGTGCATCTGCGGTTTTTGCTAACCGAAAAATGTACCTGTTTTAATTTTTTTTTTATGGTTGCGTTAAATAAATTGTCGGATGAACACAGTTTTGATATTTTATAAAAATATATGAAATATAGAATTCAATATGTAAGTTTAACAGTTTTCTAATTCTTTTCTCTGTTATTTTGGTTACAGATTTTGCGTCGGTGACAGATTCTATTTGTGCGAGAACAAAATCTTGTGCGAATACGACTACGAAGAGCGACTTGTCTTTGCAAATATGGCGTACAATCCGCCATCTTTAGCACATCTCAAACGACAGACGAGTCAGTTACCGGTAAGTGTTTGAATTGTCTAAATTTCAATTTATACCTGTAAATAAATAGATAGGACTCAGTAAGAATATGTTACTACAAGAATTATATTTGCCGTGCAATCGGTTAGTATATTTTGCTTCGATCCCTAATTTCTAGGTTATGACTAACATGCCACTTCTTCCTCAGCCCCCTGTACCCAATCATTTGATGAATGGCCACCGAACATCATTGCCATCTAACGGTGATCTCAATAACAACATGTCCGGATCGCAGCAACCACCCGCAATGACGTCACAATCCTTCGCTACCGGCGCGGGACATTTGAAAAGCAATCCAATGTCCTTGGGGGCGACCAGCTGAAAGCGTCCTTGAATGTCATCTGCCATGCGTGATCACGAGATGACTCAGTTGTTGCTCAGTGCTGCTGCTGCGGCCGCCGCTGCTGCATCGTCGCGGTGACTGACTCACTAAAGTAGTGACTATAGTCAGTTCAGTCAGTGACTGAGACTGACTACACATTTGTTTGTCGGTCAGCAGTACATGATGATCGGAATTAGTGAGTTGTTTTATGTATATAATATTCTCAGTGACTGACTATACGAGTCAGTGTCGATAGTGACTCACGAAAGTCAATTAAGATCAATGATAGAATTGATTTTCGTTGTGTGTGAAAAGAATGTCAAGAGTCTGTATCACTTTATAGAGAATCAGTAATCAGTAAATGACTGACGAGTGTTCTTGAATTTCGCTTGAAGTTCCTCGTTGAATTTTGACGTAAGTCAATGTGAGTTACTGACTCTCAGTTTAAAGTGCGCGACTTTCTCTCTTGTTCTCTAAATGTTTGTTTTTCTTATCTCATCTCATCTCATGTTTATCTCATTGTTAATGGTTGAATCTCTCATTGTTTTACTTTTGTAATAAATAATTCTCGTGTTTGCGCGCGCGCGCGCGTGTGTGTAAAACCAAGTGAACAGTTGTTACGTGTTGTGAGGGACTATATCTGATGAACGCTAACCGGGTGACGCACACGAACACATGCATACATAATGTTAGAATTAGTAGAAGTTGTATATGTTATGTATATCTTAAGAAACATTATTTTTCTCCCTGTTTTTACCTAATTTCAAATGTAGATAATATTATTATCGGACGGACTGAAGCGCGAATGAATTTGTGCAGTTCATTTCGTTGTTTCCATGCATGGTCTCCATAATTCGAACACTCAATCCAACGGGAGAAATTATAAATTTACTTCGTCAGATTTTTGTAAAAATTTGATAGGAATATCCTGACCGTAATGTGTCATAAAGTGTGATTGTTTTTCGTTAAAATACGTACACATAAATCTGTTCAAATCGAATTCACCAAGGAACTTAACCTCAAACATAACCTAGTATTTCATTTAAATTGGTTGTCGGTAAGTGGCCAGCATTGCTCAGTTTTTTAGTGAATTCGTATTTGAATAGATATATAATTTTACGTTCGTTCAACCCCCGAACCAATCTACCCCACCCCCGCCCCTGTTCTCCTTTCTAGCTTAGGCTCGAATTGTATTAACAAGTTATACGAGATTTTCGTAGGTGCCAATATTGTAAAGATATATTTCACTATTTATACGCCAGTACAAAATGTTAGGTTTTTTATTTTTAATTATTTTAAACCCTAATGTAAATTATACCAATGATTTGACCAAAGAAATAAATAGGTTCAATGAATAAACACAGTCTATTTATTTCACAATCCATAAAATGCTATGTTTGTATATTTACTTTACAGGGAATCGCAGGAATTAATGTTTATAAAGGTAAGATAGATTCTCTATAATATTTTATGACATCAATCTAATAAAACCACTTGAGTAGAATCGCGTGAACTGTGTTTGAAGCGGTTCAGTATGCTGAACTTTATAAATGCTCATTCAGAACCGTTACTGGAGTGAACTTTTATTTTTCAAGGTAGCCGTCCTGTCGTGAATGTAGTTATTTTTTACCTGTGTTGTGTCGTGTTATGGAGGATTCCGTGATATGCCGACATTTAATGCCTGTAAGGTTCGGAATTTTTAAAGTGAATTATTAATCAAAGTGCATGCAATAATCTAGTTAAAATATTCCTATATGCAAGTATCCTGTGTGTGTATATACCGTCATTATGCATTTCACTCGATGCATTAGTATATAAAATGCCATTCGCCTTGACTATATTTTTTATCGGTTTTCTTGTGTTTTTAAATCGTATGCGTGCGGTTAATTCTATATGAATTAATAATTAATTGGACTGCTAGGTAGGTGTAAGGTGTTAACTGGTAATTTTAGCTCTAATGATACTCTAAACCTTAAACACAAAAGCACAATTGATTATACAAATTAGTATTTTGTTGAAATATACTTCCTACATAATTTTGCGATTTTTTTTTTCAAAATCTAACAATACAATCATATTTGTTAAGTATTTTATTCAGTAAATAATTTCGTATTCACCACCATACAGTTGTCAATTTTGGCTGTGATGTAATTTCGAATTGTCATTCATGACTAGTACATTTTGTATTACAACTTTAAGCAGAGATATCTGTACAGATAAATAGCGCTGTGGCATACAGCTACACCGGGTACTTTATGTTATAAGTATAGACTTTGCACTGACTGAATACGAAATTCATATTTAAAGGCTTGTGTGCAGTGTAACGTTCGTGTTTTTCGCATATAAATCGTAATAGTCGAGCCATTGAGCATCGGTAGAGATGTATTTAAATGTGACTATCACATCACACACGGCTGACTTGATCCCGAGAATGGCACGGGATAAGGAAACACGACGAGTACGACGACGTCGACGGGAGAAGAACTCGGAATAAAATAATCCACTCTTGCGGGACAGAGAGAGAAAGCGAGAAGTGTGAAGTGTAAAGGAACCAAGACACCAGTCGGGAGTTTAGTGCTGGTTGTAATCTCATACAAGCGGCACTAGAATTTATATTGAAACATTCAATGTCAATGTTCAAACAGGATCATTCTAAAAAATATAACACGTCATGCATATTTGTTTCAATGAATAAACTTTTGTAGATTTTTGTTGATAATCTAAATACATATTTTTACTATGCGGATGTAATTCAGTTGAAAAACATACTAATTAATAATCTACTATTTCAATAATATAACATTAATGTAAAACGTACTTCAGCTCTTGATATTTTTATTGAAAACAATATATTAAATTATAGTAATAATATATTTCTATATGTAAGAATAATTTATATAGTATATCTTTATTTCTGTAATAGTATATATAATTCAATTATTATTGCAAGATTGCTACTGTTAGTGCTTGGAGATAAAGAAATGATCATTTGCTATGTGCTGCTTACTGCAGACACTGTACCGGATACCGGAGTGGGTGTTCCTGTGGCAGAAAACTAAATGTACCGTCTGTGAAACCGAACCGAGACATTTGAACGTGTTAAACTACCGTAACCTATTTGACAATCCTTCGTACGCAGTTCTCATACAAGTCACACAGGATCACACACACTTAGACACACATATATAGACGTGCAGACGGACAAGGTAGTGTAGGATTTAACACACACACGCACACACATAAATACGTGCGTGTACACATAGACAGCTCAGCAAGATTTTCACAAACCTCCTGCTGTGTCATTTATATCATTGTATTTACTTTAAAATTCTCACACATTTATTACAATTTTTTCTCAAAGTATTTGTCTATTAACTATTAATTAAATAGTAAATATAATATTAAACCTTTTCGTAAAAATTGTACGCAGACGATACTCACAGTTTAAAGATGAAAACTAAAACAAGAATTATGCCGTACTACATATAAAGTACAGGTTTGACTATAGTAATAAATCATCAAATATTAGATTACGAAAACCACGGTCTCATATTTTATGGTCGCTAAAAAAGACGGATAGTGTCGGTGGTTATTCAAAATTTCATAAACAAATATTTTCAAGCGATTTACTTTCTATTTTTTTACGCTATGGTAAGAATCTGAAAATAGAGAATATCGTTGATAAATGTATATCGTTCTGAGCGTCGGTGGCGTCTCATCCGTTTTGAACGACGCCTTCTTTCGTGCAGTCAAGTGTGTGCGCATAAACATACAGTAGATACTTATACATGGACTGCGAAATGTGGAATTAACAAACTTGCATGTATATTTTATTTAACATTAATATAATCTATGATTCTTGTATATATATATATATATATATATATATATATATATATATATATATATATATATATATATATATATCAATGTAAAATAAAATATATTTGTTTTAACATTAAAATAACTACATATCACAAAGTATGTGAAGATACTATTATATATTTCATAGTTTATATATTTTATAAACCGGATTTAATACATTTAACAAATTTCCTAGGAACATTCGCTTTTGTCATCCAATATTTGTACATGTCACGGTGCCATTATACACTTATTATTCAACCCAGCGTGTCTGTGTGTGTGTGTGTGTGTTGTCTCTGTGCCTAATTGTACAAGCCGTCGCGTGGAGTGTTTGTGTGGATTAATTGGTTGAGATTTAAAGGAGCCCGTCGTCAGCCAGTGTCTCTCTCGTCCCCCGCTACTTCCCATCCCGCCCCTGGCCATGGTCTTGTTACACGATTCAATCGACTTGTTGTTTTTGTTTATCTGCAGGAGTGTTTAAATTGTTCACAGTAATTTCTCCGTTGATATGCAAATATGCTAACTTTTACGCAAGTTTCGCTAATTAAATACTTCGTCATTCTGAGTGAATCGGCGTAGAAAATAAGAGCTACGAACTGTAGACGGTGGCCGGGTGGCCGAGGGGCGGTTGTTTTGTTTTGAGGGATGGATAGATGAATGGCTGGTATACAAACGGGGCACGCGGCATTGAAACGGCCAAAAGGACATCTGCTTGTTGTCTTCAGACAATATCCCTACCTACCGTTAATTTGTAAAGCTATTTAAAAACGCTCAAATGAGCATTAATTGAATTAATACGCAATTAAAATCAGTGATAAACCAGAATATAAACAGCATTTTTTTCAAGCAAAATGCCAAATATAACATTGGTGATGGGATAAATTTTGTTGAGTAAATTGTGGTAAGAGACAAATGATTAGATAGCATAGCATTTAATTTGACAACATTTTTAGTGAGTCATTTATATTATAACTTTGAGCGCAGTCTTCGAATAAGTTATTTTGTAGACGTGAAGATTAGTGTCTCCAAGGAGACAAGTAGAAGTGTGTGTCGGCCTCACACGCTCACTCGTTGACTGTAAGCACGGGGGCTCACAGGCGAGCCTAGAATTTTTACGTGCTGTAACAAGATTAAAGCGCTCTGTTAGTAGTTTATAATAGCGGCATTAAAGGGCTTTAGGAAACTGTAAGCTGACACAATATGGTACCCTATATAATGTGTGACTTCCCAAGTATAGATATCGTACTATGCGCCCGTACCAACTCTGCAACAAATATACCCAAGCAACGAACTGACTATCAAAGTAACCTGTCACTATCGGTAACACACAAGACTTTTCCAAATCGTGCGAACATCTTTCTAGTTCTTATACACTGATACACGTTGACAGATTTGATCATTTCGATTTATCAAATGCAGTAACAATTATTTCCATTATCACCGAAGTTTATACTGCGATTCTATTTCGTGAATAATTTTAACTAAATGCGTGAACTGCAAGAATTGTTTCCAGATAACACTACAGCCAGTGAGTGAATTCTGTTGCATGGATTAACTATTTACAACCTGGGCGATATTTCAACGTTCACTTCATCAACAACGCCAGAAGAAACTTTCTAGATACAGTAGGGTGTCGCACCCGAATACTCCCTGGGTTCGAATCCCGTGGACTTCAGGAGCGTGAGACGACGATAGTATGCACGGAAACTCCATTCTAATTACCATGTTGCTATCTTAAATAATGAGCGGCATTAAGAATCGCTTAAATAATCTGGGAAAGAGCAGGTGGGCAACGTAAGTTTCAGAGTTAAACTCTTCATCTTCTTTAGAGACTCCCTCATTCGCTCTCTCTCTCTCTCTCTCTCTCTCTCTCTCTCTCTCTCTGGCGGTGTGTTGTTCTACCCTTCCATTCCCCTTCCCTCTAACATACCCCGTTGCGTTTCAGAAACTCCTACGAGCAACGGGCAGATTTACATAAGATTATTTTACAAACTGCTGCAGTCCTTAACTTTAAACCTACTTTGAAATACTAAACGGAATACTGAATTGCTTCTTCTGTATATATTCCAAGGTGGAGCATGGAACCGGCTGAATGTTACTAAATGACTTTTAATATCATAATTATTATCTCTATTAATCGTTACAGACGGATATCAACTTTCAGACTCTCGTATATCTATAGATGGAAACAAAAAATCTGGATATCGAATTTCTTAAGCATAACTACCCTTCGAATATTCATAGATATTTTAATATAAAGTATCTAATCCAATGAAATCTGGTTAAAATTCCTTCCAATATCAATATTAAATGTCACATTTGATATTATACTCACATATATTATTAGTAATTCATTTACATGTTAGTTTTTCCTATTAAATATTTTTTAATATTTTCAAATTTTAATAATGCTAAACACTACAGAGAAAACGATTGTTTAATTTTAATCCAATTGCTGCAAAGTACTTTCTAGGAGTTCGCCTGTAATTGCTACATAACAGAATGCGCCCTCATTTGGAATATGCTGTGCTGCTAAAAACTCAGCAGTTTCTTCACTGTTCGGATGCAAAGGTGACCTGTTCTTTCTACCTGATGATGCCAACTCTTCTAAAGGTGGTAAAGATTTTAACATTGGGAATGTCTTGAACGGTCCAACTAATCTTAAATCCTGGAGATATCTGCAACAAATCACATTATCTACAAACGATGGAAATATTTCTCTGTATTTTTTTCGTAAGAAGTAGCCAAATACATGTATTCTTTAATTATTTGGAATTATACAATGCGCAACATTACCCCATCAATGATCTCATATAGTCGTTCCTCAATTGTTTCATGCTAGTACAGGATTTCTCCTGAATCGTGCATAGTTTTTGAAGCCAACCAGCAGCTCGAGTTCTGTCTTTACCTTTCTTCATCAGTGTAACGTAAGGTCTGGCCAGGTAGAGAAGAAATTGAAATTCTTCATCGTAGAACTAAAAGCAGATGCAAATTTGACAGTAATTATATTTTTATTGATTATACTTTGTTATATCTTACCGCGCCTGATTCTTGACGATCATCGTTACAATCTGTTATATCACTATGCACAGAACATTTCATCTGCTGAAATTCTTCAGGTATTTTCTCTAGGATTTCCTCCCACAAACCATCTTGTTCCCATTCAGCTTGAGGAAACTCTTCATATATATCTGCTAGTTCAGACAGAGCACCATCCGGAGGAGGTGATTTAAATATACCATATACTTCATCACTTAAGATCGTTAATGTAAGATACAGCAGATATCTGTCAACATGAACAGATGATTACTAAAGTATTAAGAATAGTGAAGCTTTCTACAATTTATTTAACGAAACGATAAAATATTTATTTACTTGTTCCTCTTCTCACGAAGAAGTGAACTATTATATTCCGGACGAAACAGTTTTCTAACCCATGGTATAATTAGTTGTCGATCAATTTCGTTAGTTAATGCCGGGCCCATTTCTCGAATAGCCGAGCTGTAGTACAAGTATTCCGTGTTCATTGCATCAGGTTTCACAGCCGAATATTTATTCACGGATTCCTTTTCTTTGGTACTTGCTTCACCAACGTCAGGACATGCAGGACAGTCCATTAGTTTTGTAGGTGTTTTCGATGGTCCAGGCGTTGTACCAATTGAAACCCTGGGTGATTTAGATCCAGAAGGTATTGGTGATTTAGTACCAGGTGATGTTGAGGGAGATTTTAAGATTGAAACTGGTGTTGCTGACGTTGATGCTTGTGGTGACCGTGCGGCTGGTGGTGATCCTGCTCGTGGTCCTGTGCTTGATGGTGATTGCATGTTGGCTGGTGATCGTGTTGATGCTCCGGGCGTTCTACGTGGACTTGACATTTTGAATTTAGTTTCATTGAAATTCACAGTACGCAATAATTTTGACAACTGACAAGTTGACAGGGTTTTGTTTTCATATAGCTGCTTAGATTTTCATTCCATTCTAATTCCATTATTAGAGTAGAATATTTGAAGCTGGCCGTGTCTTTTATCAATACATCATGGCACGATAAATGACTATTACTTTCGCTATTACTTTACTCTATTACAAGTGCTAATACTTTTACAGCGTATTTCAGTTTAAAGAATATTTCTTGCTCCCTGTGCAGACAGACTATCGTACTGGGGAGATTGTGAAATTTCGCACAGGAAACACTCGTGAATCGTAAACTTGGATATAAAACGTTAATCTTATAACATAGGTGAACAATCCTACAAGTAAACAGATTTCGTTTTGCTCGCAAAGGCGATAACAACCAGGACCATTCGTACAGCTTTGTGTTTGATCCTACACGCCCGCCATCTATCCGTCGTATACTTTAAAACTAAATTTGTTTTCTGTAACTTCATTACGATATTGCTGTTGGCGCTTATGCACTTTGACAAATTTGGATTCAGATCCGTGTGTTATGTTTAGATGGACGTAGCGAATAATATTATATTATATTGTTTATTAAAAGTCGTAGATAACCTGCAAATATTACAGAAATATCTTTGGTAAAAGTCAATGTTTCTACCAGTAGCAGAACTGATACCTACCACAATATTCCCAGCGTTTTGCATTTAGACATTGGGAATGGAAACCGATACAAAAGATTCGAACCGTTTTCCGTTAAGCGATATCCCAATACATCAATTCCCACAATCTTTTACATAAATCTTTTTTTTTTCGCTTTTGAACTTTGTCAGAAAATTGGAATCAATTCTACCCCTGTTCGGTCGTATATCAATATAATAAAACGTTACAGTATGTCGGGATAGCGATACGCCTGGACTGGATCTGAACTGACCCTGGACTAGTCTCGCGTCTCTGGCCAACTTTATTAAACAGCCCACCAGAGAGAGAGAGCGAGAGAATGGTAGAGAAGGACACAAACATATATTTACTTGGCACGGTTTTATTTTGACGTTAAATAACGTAATATTGAACGTCTATATACCAATGAAATATTGAATAAAAAAAAAAAAAAATCGAGGCAATCATATTAAAAGACAAGTAAATAAGTGACGATACAAATTCACTATAAGTAGTTACAGACTATATTTACGACTGTTTAGTAATTGTTTTAAGATAAACCATTGCCCATAAAATATAATTGCAACATTGGAAATATTTTATCGTGTTGCCTGCTGTTGAATGTGCGTTTGTGTGTTATTCTATTGACAGGACGATGTTATGTCGTCGAATGTTGAGTGACATGTGACCGCGAGCCCGACTGTCCGTCCGTGGAGGGTATCTAACCCAGCACTTATCCACACTTCAATTGTTAATACGGAAAGGTTTCATTTACAAAAACGCATCGGACGACCGGCTAGCCACAAAAACACAGCGGCTCCGAAAACATCGGCGGATTTTTAAATTTTAATCAACGAAAGTGCTTTTTAATTAGCTCTTTCCAAACTCCACAGTACTTCTCTGTCAGACGAACAGTTCCAAGGCTTTGGCTTTCTCTCTTTCTCTCTCGTGGATGAAAAAAAAAACCAGTGTAAAGTGAAGAGAGAAGTGTGGAATGGAGAAAAGTGCTGAAATACGTACGCGTCGTGTGGATAATTACAATATAAAACAACATCCAACAACGAACGTTATACACACTGCAGTGCACAGTACTTGTACTGCTGCTGTTATGTATGCTTTATTATATTTAATCGATGTGTCGTTGTTTTGCTAAGTGCACCACCAACAGCTCCATGGCCTGCTTGGTCTCTTATGCATGCAGTTGTAGGTTCTCTGATAAAAAACGAATTGCTTTGCTGATATTTAAACGTGCACACGCCATAAATAAATTTATCTAGAAAGCTGTGCTTGTATGTTGTTGCGAGCAATGGAAAAAACGCGGACGAGGATATAACGAATCGTGAAATGCATTTCACTTAACTAAATGTCGCAAATATATTCTGCTTGTGAATGTGCACGTCATTTGCACGCAATCATTTGTAATCGAGAACTATATTAGTTTATGTTTTTTTTTAGAGAAAGTTTACTTGTTTAGTGTGTGCTAGATGATTTCATTTTATTAAATTTAATGAATAATTTACGCGAGTAATAGATATGTCTAAAACTACACATAAAAGTTTGTGACATAATTCTATGTAGAATTTCAAACATGCCGTAGAAATATGCTGGTGTTATTGAAGGGTGTTTGTGTCAATGTGTTGAGCTGTCGAACTCTCCATTGAGCTGAGGTTACGAGTGACCCAGGTAGGGGTGCGAGGGGATGTAGTGAGTAGGACAGAGCAAGGAGCATCCATTAGCCGGGACACAACTGCCTGTTGGTTATTTTAGGTTGGAAAAATGGAAGAACAGTGTTCCAATGTCCCCGGTGACGTCACGGATAAGAGTCACACCACCCGGGTCCCGGTCACACCGCAGTCCGTCTTCACTTTACACAAAACGACAGACACATCTCAATTATCAATCTGTCCATTCTTCTTCATTCCCGCTGCCAGACTTCACGATGCTTTTATTCCTCAGCAACAGGATAATCAGGTCATGAAAACCTGTCACAGAACTGAACCATTGATTTCCCAGCTCTTCATTTATTAACCATTAGATCAAGAATTGGTTGAACACTCATTTAGAAATAGTAGGAATGGCAAAATATTATGCCTTCATTCAATTGTTGCATACTTTGGGATCTTACAAAAACTATTGTAACAAATTGAAAAGCCAAAGGGAAGATCACATATAAACTGAAATCCTCTGCATTGCGGGTGATTTAGTTGCGATGTAAATCACCTCAGACAAAAAAAAAAACCGATACCCAGAAATGACGACGACACATATCCAACTGTAGAATGGTATCAACCAACGTAGGTTTGTCCTGCAAACATAGGAACGAAATAGAAAGAAAAGTAGATACAGCAGAGGGCACACAACAACAATGACAAAATCCCGGTACGTTCAGTATGCAGAGTATCAGAACGATTTGCCAAAGCAATTCATTTCTTTACCTTTTGTAAATCTCTCCATACATGTAGGCAATCCAAGCTCTTGTATACCGCGCTTAAAAGCTTGATGTGGTGGTGGTGGGGGGCGAGCCGAGAGTACCCGAAGTAGTGTCGAATGAATGTAGTGGGGAAAACGTAGTCTGCCGAACGTAACCGATCCACGGTGCACGCACTTTTCGAAGAAACTACCTAGCGAAAGGGGAATAGAACGCGAATAGTCGAACAAGCACGAGTGGAGACGAATGTGAACGAGTGGCGAGGGTCGAGCGCGCCCGACTCACGGTATTATGTTACGGGACGTAATATTTCTGACAGTGAGTGTATCCAAAATAATAGTGTACCCCATTCCAGGCAGTGGTCTGTGTGCAAATCTGCCGTCAGGCCAGATTCAATTACGATCTTATCTGGAAAATAGATGACAGTTATTTCCATGAAAGGGCAATATCCATAAGGATCACTGTAACAGCACAATAACCGAAGGAATTGTGCGATTCTGATCCATATAGTAGTATACTGTGTTGCAGAGCTCTCCAACGCTACACAGAACACGTCATGCCAAAGACGTTTTTCATTTTATTTAATTTCGTGTGTAACTAACGGATGACACTGCCGATGCAACCGCAATTTTTAACAGTAAACGCACGCATGCGCAAAGAGTACTCTCGTAAAGTTAACCAACTACCCGCTCACTCTATTCAATAAGTGTATTCCTGAACAGGTCAATTTCTTTTTTATATCGGTAGAACGGTTATATGGCTGGGATGGTTTGTGATAAGTACGGTTAGAGTAAAGCTGACACCTGGTTATTCCAGGAATCGGATTTTCGTCGTTCATGCCTTGCATGCTCTGAAGAGATACTATACAGATAAATTAAATGTTGTAATCTTCCTTCAAATACTTATGGTTGAAAAATGTAGACAATTAATGAAGGTGTAACAAAATTGCAGTATGACTTGAGAATTGTAAATATATTCTATCTTTTAATGATACGCAACTTATTTTGAGTAAAACATTAATACGCCAAGAAATGTATCATAGAAAATAGACACATACCGGCGTAAAACTATCGTTCTACGTGTTATGCTCAAATGTTGCCATTCAAAAATCAATCTTTTCACGAACATAAAATAAAAATTGCTTGCTGTATAATTCAGTTTAGTCTGGCTAGAGTCACACGTTCATTCGCAATCCAGGCTACCAGTCAATGACGTCTATGTGTACCCAATCCTGTACTATATTGTATATACGTATTAATGCCGAAGTTATATCCACATATTTTATCTTGGCGATTTATCTAAAACGCATTTATATATGGAGAACGGAGACTGGCGCGCGGTGGTTGTTGCGTGCCAAAATAAACACACTTGCAATTCTCTGTAGGCATACAAGTCATCCCAAATACGTCAAATTACCATCCGAAAATAATGAGAATTTAACCTGCTCAAATGAAATTGTTTAATAGTAATAATAAAATGAACATTACGCTATATCCCATCTACTCGGAATGACACTATTAAACATTTGTTAACGCCTTTCATTAATTGTTAAACTTTATCATATTTATTGTCAACTTTTACGAAAGAAATTCTAAAATTTGTAACTATTTTATTTCAATTATTTTCGTAATAAGCTCGTTCTTTCAACGCAATTATTATACATTATGATATTTTAAGAACATTAACCTTGTGGTGGTTATATACTTAGTGGTAATTTGGTGCTGTGTGATGATACACACTGTGTTTGGGTGGCCGCGTGGACTTTCAGCTGGTCGCTATGTGTATAGGACACCAGTACTAGTGGGGGAAGCGAGTGAAGTGAGCACCGTGTTATAATGGGGTAAACCGCGTTGTTATGCGATGATTTCACGCCGCTATCTGATCATAGGCCCCCTCGGCTTCACTCTTCCGTTCTCCTCTCCTCGCTCGCTCGCTCGCTCTCTCGAAGGTTCTCTTTGTCCTCTCCCTGAGAGGGTGCACTTTATAGTTTCATTATTCCCCGTGACTCGTTCGTTGTATTCTTGTGATTTATCCAGCGGATTGTTCAGAGTGTTCAATTGCTAATGCCGCTAATTCCGAAGTTGAAAGAACGCTTATAATTGTTGGAAATATGATTGTTTTCATGTCTGAACACCGGCTAACCTAAATCATCTTATTGTTATGGACCATTGTGTTATTTATATGAAAAATTCCATTTTCTAGCTTTAATCCTTTGAAATATTAATGTTCATTTGAATCATGTAGCTATTGTTAGCTATTAATTTCGTAATTTTTTATAATAAATATAATGAAGTATGATCTGAAATCAGCACAATACCACAAATAGAATAAAATGTTGGAGAATCACGTAAACTTTTGTATCGTAACTGAGCAACACTGACTAGATGCATTATGCACGGACGACAAGAGTGGATGTTAATCTGCATTTAGTTGGCGGAGCTGTTACTGAGTGTCTGTTAGCACGGATTAATGAATTTGGTGCAGACAATGAGTCCGGAGTGGCCGCAAGTACCTGGCACCGAGACTCATCAGTCCTTCAGGCGGACAGGACTTAATGCTTGTACATTAATCGTCCATCTGAGCTTTGCGACCCCGCAAAATACAATGACCGCAGTGTCATATAACGTCACAGATTCATAATTCGGCTTGAAAGTTAAGATTTCAAATCTCTTTCATCAATATTAAGTAATAATATATATATATATATACCGGGTGAGTTTTTTAACCTGAGACTTTCAAATATCTCGAAAAATAGGCGCTCTACGAAAAAACGTTAATTATCAAAATTTAATCATTCTGGGGGGAAAATACATAAGTGCAAAAAATAGTCCCCCACCCCTCTCATTGTGGGAGGGGCGGGGGGTAACTTTGAATCTAAAATAGGAACCCCAATTTTTAATTGCAGATTCGGATTCTACGGCTAAATGTACGTATGATCTGAATGAAATATTTTGTTCGGTTCGCTGTAATTGTTTTCCGTTAGGCTGTTAATATTAACTTCAAAATGGAGTATTTAACTGCACAAGAGACAATTTTAATAACGTTAATAAACTTTTTACAATGAAAACGTGATATTTGTTTTTTGACAACGAATTTCGGGTATTTACAACAAAACGTGACGTTTTTCTTATTTAAAACGTATTGCAAAATCGTAGGCATATGGTCTTAGTAGAAGAAATCGAAAAAATTGAATGTCGTCGATTACAGCGAACCGAACAAAATATTTCATTCAGATCGTACTTACATTTAGCCGTAGAATCCGAATCTGCAATAAAAAATTGGGGTTCCTATTTTAGATTCAAAGTTACCCCCCGCCCCTCCCACAAAGAGAGGGGTGGGGGACTATTTTTTGCACTAATGTATTTTCCCTCCAGAATGATTAAATTTTGATAATTAACGTTTTTTCGTAGAGCGCCTATTTTTCGAGATATTTGAAAGTCTCAGGTTAAAAAACTCACCCGGTATATATATATATATATATATATATATATATATATATATATATATATATATATATATATATATATATATATATATATATATATATATATATATATATATATATATATATATATATATATATATATATATATATATATATATATAGCTTTCTCTTTACAATACATATTGAACACAATAATTTCAATTGAAATCTCGTTATCAGTTTCACCAATTCACCATCTATAGTTAGTGATCATATCAACGAATCATTTTCAACTCTCAACATAACATTTCACTGGTAGCAAGCTGAACCCTAGGTGCTTATTTGCTCCGTTACGCTGTGCTCTGTGTCTTATCTGTGGCGTGTAATCAAAACTACTGTCCGTTTACAAGTTGGCTGGCCTGGCTCCGCGGTGCTGTTGTTGACCGCTGGCCGGTTATTCAGTGGCCCGAGGTTGGCAATTAAACTAAGGACATTATTTTGCTAATTTCATTGCTATTCCATTAGTGGTCTGCGTGCTACAGATAACCTAGCCACCGGCCCATGAGAATTAATGTGTATATATGCGTGTGTCTGTGTGTGTGTTTGTACACCTCGCCGTGCATGCGGGGAAGATGCATATGCATCTGTGCGAGGTGGAGAGAGGATGTTAGTGTACAGACTGGCCGTTGGGTTAATGTGTGTCGCCATCATCGGTGCCAGGTATGCAACTCATTATGTTGGACACTGGTTTACAGGATTGTATCCTGTTTACATGCTAGACGAGATTTAGCTAGTATTACCTATGATTTGAAGCATAATTTTATAATTATATATATATATATATATATATATATATATATATATATATATAAAGAATATAATCTGAAATGAATAAAATATACCGCTAGAAAACTCCTCCTTAAAAGTAATTGAAATGATATTAGTTTTATTTAACAGCTATCTACATTACAAATATCGATGCAAAAAAAAAATGTTGTTACTGAAATAAGTTAATGTCAGCATGTTAACTTATCGATTAGCTGATCAATCAGCCGCGTGAAATCAAGTTAACCTGGACCGCGGCAGTTAATTGGATGGCAACGGTGGCGGTGGTGGTGGGGGTAGTGGACGTTCACACACGTCTGTATGCGTCGGTCAGTATCGGTAGTGTATTGCATTATTGAATTCACCTGATCAATCGCCAGTTAACATTCTCACTATCTATAACCAATTTCTCCTCTGCATCTGTCATATGGATAACTAACTAGTTAAACCTTTATATATATATATACGACGGTCATTATTTACAGGAAATTCTCTGATTTCATTGGGGCCATATGGGATTGGTAGATGAGAAAAATTTAAGAATACCATTGCTCTTGAGTAATTTACTCAATAATCGTTCACAATTGAGAAAATTCAAGTTTTTCCAGTCATTTGACAATAAATTCAAAATGTCCATCGAAATTGGTAAAGAGGCGACTATGATATTTGTATAAAATTTCAACAAAAGCGAAAAACAAAACAATTACGCAATCGAAACACATGGTAAATATAAATTAAATATGATTTATGTGTGTGCGTGTGTGTGTATAACAACATTTATGAAACTATTAATTAAAATTAAATTGTTGGAAAAATTTTTTTTTTTACACTTTCTGACATACGTCTAAAATGTTCGGTGAACGATGCATGTAGTGATGACATAATATCTGAAGAATTTGTTTAAAAATTGTATTATCATGAAGTGAAATATCATTTAAAATTGTTATAAATTAATATATAAGGTATAGTATATTCTTATAGTGTCCACAGGGCGGGGTGAGAGCGGAGCGGAGCGGAGCGGAGCGAGAGAGGCGTGTAGTCTATACGCGCGCGGAGCGCGCTAATCCAACATAATCTTTATATATTTCGAGCGACCGTAGGGAGCGGGTCGGGGAGTTCTATATTCTTATAGTGTCCACAGGGCGGGGTGAGAGCGGAGCGGAGCGGAGCGGAGCGGAGCGAGAGAGGCGTGTAGTCTATACGCGCGCGGAGCGCGCTAATCCAACATAATCTTTATATATTTCGAGCGACCGTAGGGAGCGGGTCGGGTAGGTCTATATTCTTATAGTGTCCACAGGGCGGGGTGAGAGCGGAGCGGAGCGGAGCGAGAGAGGCGTGTAGTCTATACGCGCGCGGAGCGCGCTAATCCAACATAATCTTTATATATTTCGAGCGACCATAGGGAGCGGGTCGGGTAGTTCTATATTCTTATAGTGTCCACAGGGCGGGTTGAGAGCGGAGCGGAGCGAGAGAGGCGTGTAGTCTATACGCGCGCGGAGCGCGCTAATCCAACATAATCTTTATATATTTCGAGCGACCGTAGGGAGCGGGTCGGGTAGGTCTATATTCTTATAGTGTCCACAGGGCGGGGTGAGAGCGGAGCGAGAGAGGCGTGTAGTCTATACGCGCGCGGAGCGCGCTAATCCAACATAATCATTATATATTTCGAGCGACCGCAGGGAGCGGGTCGGGTAGGTCTATATTCTTATAGTGTCCACAGGGCGGGGTGAGAGCGGAGCGGAGCGGAGCGAGAGAGGCGTGTAGTCTATACGCGCGCGGAGCGCGCTAATCCAACATAATCTTTATATATTTCGAGCGACCATAGGGAGCGGGTCGGGTAGTTCTATATTCTTATAGTGTCCACAGGGCGGGTTGAGAGCGGAGCGGAGCGGAGCGGAGCGAGAGAGGCGTGTAGTCTATACGCGCGCGGAGCGCGCTAATCCAACATAATCTTTATATATTTCGAGCGACCGTAGGGAGCGGGTCGGGTAGGTCTATATTCTTATAGTGTCCACAGGGCGGGGTGAGAGCGGAGCGGAGCGGAGCGGAGCGGAGCGAGAGAGGCGTGTAGTCTATACGCGCGCGGAGCGCGCTAATCCAACATAATCTTTATATATTTCGAGCGACCATAGGGAGCGGGTCGGGTAGTTCTATATTCTTATAGTGTCCACAGGGCGGGTTGAGAGCGGAGCGGAGCGGAGCGGAGCGGAGCGAGGGAGGCGTGTAGTCTATACGCGCGCGGAGCGCGCTAATCCAACATAATCTTTATATATTTCGAGCGACCGTAGGGAGCGGGTCGGGTAGTTCTATATTCTTATAGTGTCCACAGGGCGGGGTGAGAGCGGAGCGGAGCGGAGCGAGAGAGGCGTGTAGTCTATACGCGCGCGGAGCGCGCTAATCCAACATAATCATTATATATTTCGAGCGACCGTAGGGAGCGGGTCGGGTAGGTCTATATTCTTATAATGAAAGCGGAACGAGATAGAATCATATATTTAAAACTCCTGTCTAATTTCACAGACACGGGTGCCGCGAAGCGGTACCAGTCACGGGTCAAGTGGCCGCGCAGCGGGTACTTGTTTGGTTATATGTTGATGCAATGATGAAATTACCGGTTACTGGTTTGATCTGGTTACTGGCTTAATTACCATCGTGGTTAGAGGTAATAATACCAACCACGATCAGAGATTATATTGTAGAATATTTTTTTTTTATACGAATGCATATAATACACTGCAAAATAATTGTTGTATTTTGTGAATTTTTCTGAACAAATTTATTTTACGAGAAGCTTTTTTTTGCACCACAACAACAACAGAACATTGTGCCGGATATCTTTATATCTCAGCCAACACAAAAATGTATTTCTTTCTTCGTTTTCCTTCCGGTTGGTACCTGTCACCGTGCACACAACAATGCGAAGGGTTGCTTTCTTACCTGACTGCGGCATTGTTACAATTGTGAATTGTACCGGGTTCTCCTTTTGTTTCACAAATAAAATTATGATTCCCGTGTGTGTGTATTTCGCTTGGCTCGTATTAATTCAACGAGATAACAATCTCGGGAGGTTTTATTATTTTTATATTTATTCGCGTGCCGACTTGCGTTACACACGCACGCACTCCCTTCCGGCTACCATCGTTCTTACAAGTACCCAACCTACCCCACCATTGCCCGCTTGTCTTGTAGCACCTAACCTTAATTGTACGTGATAATAATGCATATTATGCAAGTCTGTAATTTCACTATGATGTCTAGCGAGAATATTATTAAATAAAAATCTTAACTGTATAGTTCTAACGGCTACAAATATATGAAATTAATTCAATGTTATATTAGCATCGACATATTAGACGAATATTGTTTGATAATACTATATTATTTACGAAAAAAAAGCAAATAAAACATGAGTAAGATAATGCAAGCAAAAAAGCAAGTGTTTAACAAAGATTTAATAAACTGTTCACAACTTGTTTGTTTCTGTGCAGATAGTTATCGTTGGACCCCTATCTGGTGATTTTAGCGTGTACCACACAATAGCACGAGAACTGGAGACCCGTCGTAGTAGTTGTAACTGTAGCGATGGTGGCTCCACGTATATTGCACCCACAGTGGTAATTGGCTGAACTAGCTCTTCGGGAAATTACTCCTGAACTCACATTTTATTGCTCGTTCCTTCTCTTACTTCTGGTTAACCGGCCGTCGCCTCCCATGATCTCCGCTAATGTACGAGAACGGTTTGTTAGACACCACTCTCCTCTCCTACCCTAACCACCCCCTACAATTCCCCCCTACGTGTGGTACGTCCATATATGTGAGCTTCACGGTCCGAATACATCATCCAGAGCACAATCCTTTGATTTGTTGGTCGTAGTCATTTCATTTGAGACTTGATTTTTATTGTGATTGAAATAGATCCTCTCGTTGCTATTTTGTTATCTAAAATCTGACTAAAAACAATATGAACAGTACTCCTTTTTGTTACAAGCAAACATCTACATATTTAAATAATTCTATAAACCACATCATAGGAACTGTACTTGAGAAACCAAAGTACCGAAGCAGGCTGAAAATCTTTGTTTAATCTTCTACCAGCAAAGAGATATTATCCCCAACGGTCAATGTAAAAACAATACGGCCACTTTGGACTTTCCGAAACGAACACACACACACACACACATACATGTGCACACCGACAGGGGTTGATATACAATCAAACAGAACGCACAGAACACGAAAACTTTGATAGAGCTGTAATCACGGATAATTGTGAAAGAGAATTAGTTCAACAACATTGTTAGCTTTTTATGTTGGCAACCCTTATTCGAGCCGAGACTGTAAAAACATTCAGACGTTCAAGCCGGAAGCGAAGTTGGTGGTAGGAATTTCCTGCCAACCGTTTCATCCCCTTCTTTTCACCCGCCCTCCATGCCCCATATCCTACGTCTATGCCTGTGGCGGTTCTTTACGTAAGTTCTGTGTGTCTAGTTGTGTGTGTGTGCGTGCATTATACTCAGTGACTACTGTTCTGTTTTTATGGCGATTGAAAGACAACTGTTTTTATACATCAAACTTTCGGACGTCTTTCATTTTATGTCCGTGATGGAACAGCTATTTTATTTATGACGTTTTGGAGTTATTTTTTTTGCAGACGACTGCAGCTAAGATGATGAAGTATAAGGGATGTGAGTCGCAAGACTTTAGCTTTGATTGGACTATCATAAAAGTGTTGTTGAGAAACTAAATATGATTATCACAAGTATGATGATACTAACTAGTAAATACATTTTAAATTTGTACCTGGATTTAACCAACAACCGGAATATATACGTACTCTGTCAGAGAATTGTGTAGCTCTATCATGCAGCAGCAAAGTCAACTTTGCAGAACATTTGCAGACAGTTAACTGGTGTCGCAAGTCGCACGCTCGCTCATATTTCCCACCTAGTTGGCAGACGCAACCGCACCGCGGCGCTGACCGGAAATGTTGGCCGGGACGCCGGAACGTCGGGACGGGTACCGTGGTGCATATAGATGTAAGCGCTAAGCTCCAATCTACCGTTGCAATTAGCAACTCTTAACAAGATTGGCAATTTGTGCCGCCGATTCCCTGGATCAAATATGATCGCTGATTTTTCTACATCAACTAATTATTTTTTTGTAGACTGGCGTTGTCTCGCTTGCTCGCTAGACATTTTGTTCTAATAAAATATGTCCATCTTTATCGTGCCTTATTTCACCATGCTCGAAAGAAATTATTGAAGTTTTTCCGAACAGAATATACGCGATGCTGTTGCAAGGAGAGAATTAGTTCTCTATTAATGAGATTAATTTTTGTTTTGTTTTCTTGAAGTTGTAGCTTTTTTTAAGAGAATTTAATATGCCCTTTTCATTATTTTTCCTGTTTCTCTGTTTTTCTTTCCAATTAATTAATTGGCTCTCTAGTTAGCTATTTTCACCGTTTTGCTTTAGGTTAGTTTAAAATATCCACAACATATTTGCAAAGTTTAATATTATTAAAATATTTAACAAAAAAAAACGAAAAAATCTTATAGTTTTATAAAATTTAATTATTAAGTTCTTTAAGCACATTTTTTTTTATATATGGTAAAAAGTATTTTCAATTAAAACTATTTTCAAAATTAATTAATAAAATTAATTAAATTCCTTTATTTATCCACCTTAGTTATTTTTACACGAAAAAATTCTAGCACAAACAAAATTTAATTAACACACCAAAAAATAGGGGGAAAAACACAAATATTTTAAAATATTAGTGAATTTTATATCGTAATACATATATAAAATATAAATAGCTGAAGTAGTGCAAAATGGTTATAATATTGTACATAGATATTCCTGTTTACTTTACTATAAATGAAAAATCATACAATGAAACTTAAACATTACTAAAATATATCAAAGGCAATGCATAATAATTTAATACTAAATATGTCCTTCATATACCTAACTCAATATTTACGAAATGGAAGATTTTATCGGTACGTAACTTGTGATACGTGTGTTGTCGATACACGTGTCTGTTTGTATGATATTTACAGCGTTCTAACTTTCAGCCCCCTGCTCCCCCAGACTATTTGAGTGCTGTAAGAGGCGGTGCTGCTGGTCGTGTTGGCGGTGGCAAGGTTGTGTATGTGTGTGTTTGGAGATGTGCAAGTAATCTGACGAGGAGTCTGTTAATGTTTCCCCTGACGGTCGTTACGCGGTGCTCTTATCGTCGACTGAGCCACTGATTGCTTCATTCGAGACAATTGCCTGTTTATATTCGACGGACCGCAACCACTCGCTTATTTCTTGCTGATAAAACACTAACACACTGCCACACACAAGTACAATGAGACCTGTACACGAACACATCTACATGCACAGTGTATAAACAGCAAATACATATACACACGCACACTGGAGTCGGTAATAGGTGTAGTTACAAACACGTAGGTATACTAGCAGCGATGTACGTAACATATACACAGATGACAGAGGAATACACGACAATTGCGATCTGCTTCGTTGTTCCGTCCGTTGTCTTCATGATGCGTAGATCGCTGTACAGTATGTACGTAATGTTTGGCTCAGATTGTAAGTGTACCTCTGTGTGTACCGGTCATGTACTACTAGCTGAACGTGTAAAACCAGTGACGGAGAACCAGGGTTATTCTCCAGAAAAACAACTTCGAAATTATTACATTTAGATTTTGAAATAAAATGAAAAATAGCTACATTAGTATTACATTTGACAATAACAGATATGAATTATTTAATTTACAATATGTATATTTTTCTTTTTTGCAATAAATATTTTTCGTATAAAGTTTAAATATCGACTAGCGAATTATTAAGTTAAGAAAACAATATTAAATGCATATACATTGTTCTTGGTTTAGTTGTGTCTATATATTTTGGTACAATGTTCCTGTTTAGACCCTGCTCTGGTCTACGCCACTGCTATTATCTTCCCTGTGTCCATGTACTAAACGGAGCGAGTTCA
Organism: Carabus problematicus; assembly: GCA_963422195.1. Classification (NCBI taxonomy): domain Eukaryota; kingdom Metazoa; phylum Arthropoda; class Insecta; order Coleoptera; family Carabidae; genus Carabus; species Carabus problematicus. The sequence continues at coordinate 1,320,413 of OY728579.1, forward strand.
GAGCGGATAATCGACACGTAATGTCCGTTGTTCTCTCTCCGGCATCGGGGGCGGCAATGGTAGTGTTTTGTCCGACTCTACTATCACCTTGTACAACCGTCCGAGGGGGTTGCGAGGGTTGCGGGTGCTTGTGACTATTGCGGTTCTCTCTCTATTGTTTGTAACGATGCTGCGTGGTCAATTTAATCCACGTTAGTGAACGTCTTCTTCTTCTTGACTCGGTGGAATTGAAACATCAGTAGCAACGGCAAGAATGCAGTTTCTTTCACGACTAAGAATGGATAAATTTGTGTTATTATTTTAAATAATCTTCTTAATATCACTGAAGGGGATTTATTAAATATGTTGTTGCTATTAACTAATACTCTGTTATTTTTGCTTTAATTAAAAGCTCACCTTATCTGCGTTGGAAGTTTTTATATGTACATGTTTTATATTCCCTGAATTTAATGAATCGTCACGGATGGTAACAGAAAATCCAGATCACGAAAACACACAAAACCTATAATAAAAAGTGGCAATATCGAATATGATCGTATCGCGTATTAACAGGGGTTAAATCCGGGTGCTAACTTTTAATTCCGGCACCGAGCCGAATGACACGTAAAATCCCGACCATCGTACTGACAATCCAATCTAGTAAATACACGCACACACATACATTACACACTCATTACATCTCTGTGTGTGTATGTGTAGAGGTATATATACATTTATAATGTATGCATCTATACGTGTGTGTATGTGCGTGTTATATATCTAACAAGATACAACCCCTCTATAACACTCCCGAATGACTATTAGCGCCATTATGGCAGATATCAAAACCATACTCACCCCTCACTGATATTTCAAATCACAAGCTAAAAATATGCTCGGGTTGGGCCTGATGTTTATTACTGTGGAATATTGAATATTGCGTTTTGTGTTTGTAATTCCAGTTTCAAGGCTTAATGCACTTTTCGATATGATCAGGTTTTAATGGGACCGAGCGAGAACAGCCTGAACCACACAGCTAAATTAATGGTTTCAGGATATTCATAATACGTACGAGTATCACGAGTTCTAACCAATAACCACCGAATCAGATAGCATGATTATAATTATTAACAATAGTGGTAATATTTATTAAAACATATCATTCTGTAAGCTTCCAATACCTACTTCACTGTACATTGCTGGTGCACATGTGTGTGTATGTGTGTGTGTGTATGTATGTATGTGACTCTCCCAAACGGCTAGTAGCCAAACGAGCCCCGGGATAATAATGTAAACTTTGTTCCGGTAAGAAAGTGTGACATAAAACTTTATAATTAGAAAATAAATCTACCGAGACGTTTTAATTTTACGTTGTACATATTTGTCCGAACTAAAAACTAATTAATAACTGGCTAACAACCCTCTACTTCATCCCTTGCCCCACTCTGCGTACCGTCTAGCCTGCCCGTGTCCATCTCATTAAGCGGCCGTATGCTTTTGGCGAAAAAAAAAAAAAACAACGAAAGAACACCAGAAATTTAACAGAAGTTAATTTTTAACTTACAAGCAATATTGGCCATTAAATATTTGATCAGAAGGATCATTTGAAAAAGATGCATTTCGAATGAGTACTACCTTACCGACGGTAAATTTACCATATTAATGTAAGCGTAGCATTGGAAAAAAGAATGAAAATTGTTAGAAATCACTTTAAATAAAATGTATTTCAAATGTAAGTCAAACAAATCATAAGTTTGTATATCATTGTGTACATGTATAAAAATGTATGAATATATAGTCAGTCGTAATCAGCTTTCAGTGTGTGAGAATGTCAGTGTGTGTGTGTGTGTGTGTGTGTGTGTGTGTGTTCGTGCGTGTATACAGGTGTGAGTGAATGTCCTGCACACCGATATTTCATAGTATAAACGGGCACTGTTATGAGATAATGGACATTACGGCAATGTCACAGTGCAGGGAACACGCATTTGTTATTTTGTCATACTGTTGCGTTTCGCTAGCACACATAACACACATACGAAGACAAACACGTACATATACATTACATGTATATACCCAAGTACTTGCATAAACATGTCTGAATAGCTCATATAGCTAGGTACATACATATGTACAATATGTGTAATTATTTTTGTTTCAGAAAACTTTTCAATTCAGTACATGATAAACAAACACTAAACCATATTATATGGAATAGTATTCCAGTAGAAATACACGACAAAGTGCTTTAAGCATATTTTTCCCATCAAAGTTAATAATAAAAATCACACAAGTCATTAAACAATAACAGCACAATATATCAACAAAACGCGTCGAAGTTCCTCGCACAAAAATCAACAAATCCAGCGGCGCACGTTAATAATTTTCCGCACAGGGGCCGCATAGGCGTACATATTTCACTACACAACAAGAGCCATACAATGTATGCGACTATTTGTGTTTATGTGTGTGTGTGTTTTATTTACAAACAAAATTCAACACTGTGAACAGTATCTCCGGTACGATAGTGGTCCGGTGTTAGCGTGAACCGGACCAAACCGGAAACGCGTCGCACACACCGCCAACCCGGAATAAATCACCCGGATAAGTCCGGTCATTAGTTCAGTTATGCGCCATTATCTATTGGTGTTGTGTATTTATACATGTATGTGTAAATTATACACATATAATCCATTCGGTGTTCAATATACCTAAAATTTCTTATAAATATGTAAAATATTTTCTATATACTTTGGAATTAAGTATTCGTTTGTGAAATATGTACTAAGACCTTGTATTATCTTAAATATATAAATAAAAATTATAGATTTACTTGTTGTTTTATTTATGCATTTATTTAAGTATGTATGCAGTTCAGTATGTTTTGCATCATTTAGTATTATTGTTGCTGGTGTTGCTGCTGATGACGCTACTAATACTACAACTACTACCACTGCAGATGATGATAATGATGATGACGGTGGCGTATGTGTGTGTGTACGATCGTGCTACTGTTGTTTTAAACAGGAAGTGCTTGTTGTGTTTGCCCGCGCGATGTAAAACAATGTTTTCGCATTCAGCAAAAATAACATTCGCAAACGATTGTTTGTTAAAACGCCAAAAATACTCAACGGATGTCGCCCCTTGTCGTTCGATCAATTGTTCGTGTGTTTGAATTAAAAAAAAAAAATCAAATGAACTCTCTCCCTCCAACAAATACATACGTTTCGGGTGATTCTGACCAACAACGATGTGATCAGCCGACGATAAAATGCTCACCGATAGATTTAGACACAAAACTCGCCACCATGTATTGGTAGGTTGTGGGAGATTCGATTTTTTTGTTCATCGAGCATTTGTAATCCTCTTTTTTAATTGAGGATTGGTTTAGTGTAAAGGTTTTTGTACTTGGTGTCATAATATTGTTTGAAGCGATTTTTGAAAGTATTTGATCAAAAAAGTCACGATTCGTGAATCGAAGATTAACTTTAGTTGGAATGTAAATATAAATAGATTTAATTCTGCAATACTTTGTGTGATTTTAATGCTATACAAGGCATTTACAATTCATCTTGTAAATATACCTGGCTATATTCGGTACGTGACAGATCCTTTTAATATAAATTTTAATTACAATTACAGCATTTAGTAAATACCGTCTGACTTAAATCAATACCCCCTCGTAATACCTATTACAATACCAAGAATCGAGTTCCGTTCAAGGAAGAGAACGATGAACAAGACGAAACGAAAGCGAAAAAAACCTTTACATTACTTGCAAAACAACAGTGATTAAATTATTAATTAAATTCTTCAAGTTTGTGCTCTTTTAATTTCCACACGCCCCGCTCCCTTCAAGTATTTATTCATTGCTTGTTTCATTTCTTTCGTTACGTTCAAGTTCACTAACGTTGCGTTACGTTGCGTTCGGTTTATAATTATATACTTTCTGTTAGTACCGCCAATACCAACACCATTGTTAAGTCTTGCCTGGAGAACAGGACAGAGTAATACGTATAAACGCAAAAGTACTATAAAACGGTGGATTCATGATTGTATATTTTACATTTGAGAGTTGGCACGCTTGGAATTACCGTCGGAATTGGCTTTTCTAATTTAACCCCCATCCAATAAAGGGTTGAAGCGGCGGGCGCGATATTGTCTCGTTGTATACTCACCCCGTTACCCCTCTACGCTGTTAACAACACCCCCTCTTCCCCTACCCACCCTACCCACTCGACGCCCTTTGTAACCCTTTAATTTTGCACCCGAACATCGTATCATTTCTGATTTGATTTGATTTAGCCGTGTACTGTACATTATGGGGATTTTATCCATTGCTCTGATTGTTATGGCAGCCCTGTTTCAAACTAAACTCATTGGAATTTTGATTAAAGACACGTAACCTCAATTATAGCGTTCATTTTTCGATTTGTTCACGAATAAATCGCATGTTATTCAACAAGAGTATTTGATTTTTCACATACAGACCCGATTTGGCTAAAGGGGACGTTTATTATTGGCCGCGTGTAAAACTGACTTGTATTGTGTACATTTCGGCTGTGTAAATCGGGCCTGTCGGCATCGGTTTTAATAATATCGGTTCGTTCGTTTCGCAGGTATTTGTTTGATGAGAATTCTTATAATTAATAAATTCTACTCGCTTAACTTTAATTTTAATTAAGAACTTGGAAATATTTGTATTTTGTTTATGCAGAGTATAACAGCGGCAATACTACATCTGGAATGTTAATGTATTATTAAAAAAGTAATTTCCCCGAAAATTCTCATCTTTCCAAGAATATGTTGTTTGTAAAAAAAAAAAAAACAATTAACGTTTCATAATAAACCTGACTATATCCATTCAAATTTTCTTCATCTACCACATTGCGTTATAAGTCATACCAATTTTGGAAAATTCTGTAGAATTGATATATTTGATGTAACAAAGTATCAAAGATACTTAGTGGTTTCACGCACTGACTATATAATCAGTTGTGGAAAAAATCCCAATGCAATAATTATTTCTGTCACAGAAAAAATTAATTATTACGGAATCACATAAATCGCAATTTTTCATTTACGTCACATTGTACAATACACCGTCCTCGAATTTATTAATTAGTATAAAACAATGTAATTGGTCCTATACACGCATAATTTCACAATTAAATTGTTAATTAAACGTGGTTTTGTTGCATTTGTGTGTATGCTGTTCGTTCGGTGGACAACGAACAGGTTCGTAGTTTGTCGGAAATACCCGAACAATTTACGGTGTATACAATTTACGTGTATATGCATATAATATAATGTAACTAAGTATGCATGTGTGCGTATAGAAATAGCTTCGGTTCTGATGATATGTATGTATTGGTTCTCGTGCACTCGTGACTGCCAATGGTCACTCTTGTATAATCAAAGTTAATCGATGCCGATATACCTGTTCGATACCCGGTCACGTCACGAGCAGTTAATTAGCGTGAGGTATTTATGATTGTTGTCTAGCCCTGTACAGTTACACCCCCTAGCCCCTCCAACCCGTACACCATCCAATCGCTACCCTACTGTAATGTAATATTAACGTAACGAAATGTTAACAGCATTACCGTTGCTCACGAAACAGTAGGCCATGCCTGGGGTATTTAGGTATAATAATTCTTTATAATACATTGTCCTACATGTATATCTATCGGCTTACTAAATATTTAAAAGATCCTTTAACATTGATTTACATATGGAATAAGTTTTAATTTAAATAAAATGTTGAGCGTCTGTTAACGTCAAACCGTGTTACGTGGCGCCGCGGTGCGGTAATGGGTGGTTAACCGCGCTGTTAAAACCACCACGTCACCGAGATTCCGTTGTTAACCGTTCCATTACCCGTTACCATCGAGAAGTCATTGTAGCACGATATGTTCTTGCAAACAAGCTCGTATATTCATCAATCCATTTCTCTGTACATATTAGTTTACAAAATGCATTTCTTTAACTGTTTTCTGTAACATGTTTATAGGTAAATTATATTAACATCAATTACGATATTTATCTATAGTTTGTGTATCTTAATCTGTTAAAAATTCAAACTTTAGTTAACTTAATGACAAATGAACCTTGCATTTTGGTATCTGCTCTCTTTATGTGTGTATGTAAGTTACTATTGTTAGTTTTGGTTGTTGACACTCTCGTTGTTGGGGCGCTGTGAAAGTAATTACGATGAGTGGTACAGGTGCTGTACACACACATATAGAGCCATAGTACACTACTGTTCTGAATTACAGCACCGGGAGCTGTTTACATAAAGCAATTTTCTTAACGGAGTCCGTCAATACACACACGCATACCATGTTGTTCTTCACAAGTACTTTACTTCCTTGTGTTACCTTTATTTATGTACAAACATTTCTTAATCTATCGTTAAAAATGTAAGACTAGTTTCTGTACAGTAAGGCTTCACTTAACGCGCAATTCGAATTACGCTAATTCGATATAACGCGGATTTTCCGTGAACCCCCCAAAAGCGCTGAATTTACGATGATTTGTTGTAACGTAGTTCATGAAGACACAATTATAGAAATTATGGACCAATTTATAAAAAATAAACGATGTTAAATATGTACTAACGAAATATATGAATTGTAGACGAACAAGGACTATTCTGACAAACTAGAGTTACCTGCCATCTGTCTAACAGACTGTCCTGGTAAATGCAGACCACTATTAAGTGTTTACATGTACATTCGCATACAAGTACAGTGAGCGAGCATTGTCCCGTTCTTGTCCTAAATATATATTGTGACAATTTAATACCGGAATGTAGTTACAAACAGATTATGGAACTGACACCAATGGATTATGGGAGCAGTCTGTTACACACGCACAACCCTACAGAGAAAGCGAGACAGAGAGAGAATAAGAGAGGAGAGAACGGACGTATAAAGTGAGTCAATTTAACACATACACAAAGTATCTCAATGTAACAAACAAATATACAAACATAACTATGTACATATATACATTCCTGGTTCATAAAAAAACATACTAAAACAATTTAAAAGTATTGCTTTTGAATACAATAACACATTCATATCAACAAAAACAAAATATCAAATCGAAACAAAATAAATGAATGTAGGAAAAACAAATTAAACGTATACAAAAAAAAAACATGATTATTTGTGTTATTTTTTTGCAAAAATATTCCAATGTGTTTATGAGGTGGATACATATTTCAAAAAAAGAATTTTTAATCATCGAAAAAAAAAAGTATTATTTCAAATTGTAATTAAATATTTTTATAAATGACGATATTTGAATTTATGCGTATCAATTTTCAGTATTATTATGAATTTTTTTCGTTGAATAAAGTGGCGAGTTCTTGGTTGATTGAACAATAATGTTTCATTGTTATTAGCGAATTTTAAATATTGTATGACAAATTTAGATACAAGAAAGATAGATAGAATTGCAGTGTGGTGTGATGTGTTTGCGGCGGGGGTGTGACGCGGTAGAGGGGGTGATAGTGTGCGCGAGAATCGTGTATAAGCTCGCTGCTCTCCGGAGCCAGATATGAACGGCTTATGTGAGAGGCAAAGCCGCCAATTATCCCAGCAAATTGAGAGAATTACCGAGTCATCGTGGCATTCCCAACCTCCTGCTTCTGCCGTCCCGATGTCGGACGGAGCGAGCGCCACAGTACGATATGGGTACGAGACACAACGACACCCGACAACTCCGAAGCGGCCTGGCTTTGTAAATGTGACACTATACGAAGATTATAATACGCTTAAGGGAACGGGACAGAACAGCGGCCGCTGTGGCTGGAGCGGGTATGGGAAGGGGGTAGGAATTTATACCAAGATCCATTGCTGTAGTTGAACACTAACTATTCACTGACTGACAGATAAACAGACATGCATAGTTGTACCAAGCATATCAACACATGCAGATGGATATGTTGCATTGAAACTGTGTCTGCAGTTATAAATGTGTTTTAGAAATATAACCTATATTTTTTGTTTTCATCATTCGAAATATATATTAGTAATTTATTTTTGCAATTTTATTATTTCCACAGAAGAGTATAGTTCAAAAGATTTTAATTTTGAAATAGATTTACGAAATGTCACAAATATGTTTACATAAAGATGGTAGGTATATATTATTATAACAAGGATCATTCTGTAGAAAGCGCGGTGAGACATTTGTAAATTAACACAACGACGAAGGTGTGAGATATGTATTTTTATATGGTGAATATGTATCACTAATTTGTGTATTTGTACTGGTGTTATACTGTGTGTGTGTTGAATGTTATGAATCACAACCGTTTCACGTGCATGTGCTGCATGGTTTATGGTTTTACAAGTTGTAATTTAGTAGCCACTAAATTTATCTACCATACACCGTCACAGATGGGCCGTGCTTCATCATTAGCAATTTTTACACTTTACACTAATAAACGCGTACGTACCTTGTGTGCCTTTAATGTTGAGCCTAAATTAAATTCCCAGCATGCACCATTCTGTACATTGTACTCGGTTCAATCATCCTGTGCTCTGCACGGCGCCGGCCTGTTTATAGTTCAAGAATTCCAATAGCCAATTTTTCGATCACGTGTACGTTCACGTTTTACTTTGATTCGATCATATTTATGAAGGTAATTCCGGGGAAAAAATATGTCAAACATTTTCGGCAACAACGGCAGACCCTTTTAGTAATAAATACTGCAAGGGTTCATGGGAAAAAAATACGAGAGATGGACGGGGGGTGTTGAAAAATTTCCTAACTGAAAATTTATCGATTCGAACGTAAAAACACATGTTTTACTTGAAGGTATATAACACATATGGCATGTAGGGTTGTGTGAAAAATATGTAAGTGGTCTGTTAGAAACGCTACTATGTATGTGTGTGAACGACGCAGTACGAAGACGACAGGAATCAAGTTGGCGTGTAAAAGTTTTGAAATGTCACTAACGCAGAGCCTACTTTATGTTATGTTTGGACAACACGTGCTCAAAGACATTTATACTGAAAATATTAGGCCATAGATTCTCAGTCGAGTAAATATGAGGGAAAGTCGACCTCGCACCACTACTACGACACCAACACCAGCGTCTAACTGGCAAAGACTGAAGAAACCAGTAATTGTACTGTGTTCGCTAAATTGTAAAGAAATTATCATTTATAAATTGTGTTTAATTTGCATTGTAATGCAAGAACATATTGTGTGCATTATTACAATATAATTCCAGTTTATAATTCTGATATCAGCAGCAACAATATTGGTAGAATGCCATGCAAATAATATTAAAAGAGCGTATATAATTACAATTGATGTTTACATTGATTGAATTTGGTATTCAGCGAAACATTTTGTACTTGTTTGTGTTCGTATTGCTCAAGTGTGTAAATGAATTCTGTATAAAACTAAGTGGCTAAAATGCAAGCGGGGGATGAATATTTATAGGTTTATTTCTTTGCAAAAGTAATTCGCCTCGGCCTGGTACACAATTGCGAATACAGTTCAGTGTTGTACAGTAATTAATATTCAAATGCAATGATAATTCCGCAAACTAGTTTCATTCTAATTTCATTTATATACAAATTCTTCAGTATTTATTGGATTGTTCGGGTCTTTAGCTTCCTATCTCGATAAACGCGTCCCCGTCTCTCTTCTTACTCTGTGTGTCGCTCTCATTTGGCCAATACAAACGTAGTCATGACAATTGCCTGACTAAATCAGTCTCGTTTTTGCACTGTGAGATACACACCGTCCATGTTAATTTTTAACCGACCGTTCTAGAAGAAATAACACAATTCTTTCAATTGTTTTATATGAAAAACAAATAGAATAATATTATATTCAAACAACAGGAAGATCTACTAAATAGACATTCTGATAATGTTGATTTTTAAGCGACGAATATAAATGATTATTTGGAATTAATATATACTTTAATTCGAAATACATTCGTAAAGAACTACAAAAAGTTTTATATTCAATAAAGTAATAATAATGCTGTTACTATCGCTGCAAAATAAAGTTAAAATTTCGTAACACTCTACATTTTAATTAGACATTGTTATTAAATATAGCTGGAACATAATCTTCTGATATTTGATACTGTTACACTTGAACACTAGATTGTATTGTTCGGTGAATTCAACTGTTGGTTGTTACCTATCTGTCGTGCTATCTTCCTCATTCCGTGCAAAGGATACAAAGAGCTCTAAGGACGGGCGCGAGTTCTAGCCGGAAAGAGGAAAACTTTGCGAAATAACTTGTTAAGCTTAATTAACTCTTTCTCTTAATTAACACAACAGTGACGCATTCCTAACAAGCTGTATATAGCCCTTGTCTCACTGACAGAGATCACAGCATACACTGGCGCCGCGGTGCGCTGCGTCGGTGCAAACGAGACAGACATACATCCCGGTACAGCGGAACGTCGATCTGCTCTCAGCCCCAGTGCTTCACTTACTTTTGTTTGAAACGTCACACCGCACTCTTCTTTCACTATCTTCTTCTTCTTCGGCTCTTGCTTTTCACTCTTCTTTTACTGTGCAATGAACGAGTCAAGGCGGTTACGGATATCCGACTACATACAGTCTGATATAGCGCGACAAATACCTACTTGAAAATGGTTAACTTGGCCTGGCTAACTACCCTAGTCGTTACGTTGCGTAGCGTTACTTTATGTGCTCTTGCTTCTGTCTGTACACGTTTCTCTGTCTCCGTGTGTCGTGTACGTTATAAACAAGCACTCGTCTAGACTACAAGAAACGTAATTTTGCTTTCCGCTCAATGTTTCATCAAACTAATGAGTAGTTTGTTTTTGGCGATATGAATAAGCGACATGCAATCTCTGAATGTAATATACTTGCAGCTGAGTTATTTAATATGTAATATAACAGACGATAATCATGAGCAAAAACTTCAAGAAGTATTATTGAATGCAAGATGCTAGCAACATAATAGCACTGTGGTGATATGGCATTATGATGTAGTACGTTCACGATCGAGAAGAGTTGAGGGTACATAATTCAATACAACCGCTATCCTTCCTACTAATGTCTGTTTGCCAGTGTGTGTGGGTGTGTGTATCCGTGTGAATTAACAACTGTATGCACATGCACAAGCCCCGGTGGTATATATGCCGTCCTGACCAGCATTGCCGTTACATCAATCATTCGATTAACTGTTTAATTGTGCCATCCATTTTGTTTGAACTCCCCAACCGTGCTATACACCGCATTCATCAAATAACGCACGTTACCGCTCCCAACGCTAATGGCACGGTGTAAACGAAGCTTAACACACTATGGATTTGTGTTTAAATTTCAAGAAGAAATTATTGAAAGGTTTAGTGACACACATTTGAAAATTACCCAGGTACAAAATTATTCCGTTATCAACGCGCGGAATCGAATATAAATTCGAAAAAAGAAAATGGTTGTCGCCGAAGTGAGCTAGGCTATGCATGTTTAAATACAATAACATTACGAAATCAACCACGCAGAAGGATATGAATAAACTCGACAAAAGAATAAACGAAAGAACACACAACATACGAAAGAATGGTACAATAAGTATCGGTCAGAAATTATGCATACGCCTGAAAAAAAATGAAACAAGAAATATAATCATAGGCGTACGGTGAAAGATTGGCAAGTAAGATACGGGGGCAGCAAGAGAAAAACGTTAATAGCTTCTATTTGCATATATGGTCGACAATTGTGGCACGTTTTAATTGTTCCTTATTCCACCCCTGTCGAACAGGGTTGTTTGTAGTCTACTCCCCGTCGTCAAATTCTCCGACTTGGCCGGAAACATACATACGTTGATAAGCATACAATTATGCCAGACAAATATAGAATTTTCTCTGTGACGGACTTAAATGGAAATATGGGACTATTAATTTTCGGAAATGATATTGTTAATATTCTAATTTATACGTTTGTTATGGAATATCGTTCACACCTTTTTCGTGCCACTGTGACATTAAAATTTGTATTACTAATTTTTCGTCTCCATTGGGAAATGCACGAATTTAGGGTACAAGTAATACTTTTAACAGAAGAAATACTATTAATTATTTTCTATAAATGCATACAGATATAAAAATTAGGTTAGTTCGAAATGAACATAGATATATTCTTGTATGATTTGTGTATGTAGAAAACACCAAATGTATGACAATCATTAACTAAACAAACACGAATCTAGTAGCCTGTGTACATATATATGCAAGTGTGTGTGTACATATGTGGATCAGGTGGTGCAGTGTATTCAGGCTCCGAATATAATAATCCCTGGGCTCACATATGCATTAAGCCGGCCCATGAAAGAAGATTAATTTAACTACATAAAACAAATTGATCAATTTGAATATCCCGCATTACAGAACGCGTACTTGCATTGTACAGCTATGTTCAAACAATTTAACTATACTCTACAATCTACACTTATATTCGTAATTAAAGGAAGAGCTTCTTTTTTGTAGTATAGTCTAGTAATCGAATCAAATCTGCTCTTGTGCTAATTAGTTAGGAAAAACCAATTGCAAAATTTATTCCGCGCATTCGCTTATATTGCTGAGAGTGCATATACTTTAGTAAAAAATAAAAATAAAAAACTCGGCCCATTTATGTCCGGACATTTAATCAGGCTGTTGTTTTTTCAAAGCGGCAGTCGGTACTGAACAATCGGCACGAGATGGTTATACAGTTTTAATGCGCTCGCCCGACAATCTAAGAACATTATTCAAAAGTGTAAGACGGGCCTGTACAACAGAGAACGCCTCACTACCAAAGGCGGAGGGCGGCGTGGAGGGTTTTCTTTTTTTTGATAGCCTTAATTAAGCGAGCAGCTAATGAACCACTCAATCGATATAATCCCAGTCCAGCTAAACCCTCGCTACTGTCCTGTTACTGACTTATACCCACCCCCACACCCCCCGACACTGCCGAGGTGATCTGATACCGGAGTACGTGTTACCTTACACCCTTGCGACGGATTGGACGCGTCCTCGGCGCACGAGTCGCCACTGTCACAAGGGTTGAAGGAGTGTAATGTATTCAACAGATAACACGTACGTGACGGGCAATACTGTCAGTGGCGGCGCAAGGTGGAAATGAAGAAAGGTGACGGTTCTTGGTACATTGTAAATTATATAACTTTTCTTTTAAATATAGTTGAGTAAAATTGGGTTATTTTAATAGCACTATGTATCTAAATCTCGGAAGTAACTGATAAATAGAATCTATTTAATAGATGATGCATGTTCGAATACATATTCAATTCATATTGTTCATTACTTACTGATTATTTCATTGCATTGAGGGTTACCCCGCTTTTTGAAAATTTTACAGTAACGATTAATTTTGTTTCCGCTAAATTTTGCTATCAATGTATGTAGTACATTTACAAGTTTATTTAAGAATATTATATGTCTTATAGAATGTTAGAATATAATTATTTTTATTGAGTAGGTTTTCCAATCTTCTCCCCATATTGTACGCCAATGTTCTTGGACGCCCGCGAGACTCGGTCGCCGCTAGTTCCACTTCCCCCCGCCCCCCGCATGCACCCTCACTGTTTCTCATACCTTTTTTGTTTAGTTTCGCCACACAACGAGTTTTAAATTGAATGGAGTTTATTCGTAATTTACCGACTTTCTGATTAGTTTTTAATTATACCGATGATTTATATCCCGAGGATTATTATTCAATTTTTTACGTAGGTGATGCGCTCCTTTAAGCGGTTTTTATTTGCAAAATACGGATTTACCTTCATTTACATTTTTGCGTCGTATTTTTCCGTCTGATATTATAAGCTATGCGAGATGATGAGTAGCCAAATGGGGAAATTTATTAAACGAAATATACAATCATAAAACGCTACTGAAGCATTTTGTGATCAGCTATTTTAACATTTATAATTAATAATAATATAAATAAATAAAAAATTTATGTTGCGTATAAATTTTTCATAGATTTGTTGCTTTCCCATACCGTTTGTAACAAAAATTTCAGAATTGTCATCAATTATGTTTTTGATATCATAGTAGAAAAAAAATTAAAATACATGGCGAAAATTCCAGCAGAGCTAAGGGTAATGTGGAGTAAATTACATGAAGGTAAATATTACATTTTCTAGAAAAGTCTATGGCAAGTATACGTTCGTTATACATGTACTATACGCTTCTGTCCAATAGCTGTGTAACCAAGCCTCGGCTCAGCACGGCGCGGTTGACTCCTGGTGCTAGAATTTCAAGTGTCTGCTAATTAATACCACTAATTGGAGGTTCCCCCTCGTCCAGTCGTCCATTTACTTCGTCACTGTGCCGCTGTACCGTTCATACGGAATGTTTAGTATGGTCGGATATTTTACACACACTCATAGCGATGTAGTTATTAGAGGTTCTACCTTAGTTTCCTGTCACACCCCGTATTGGATAGATGGTTTTGTTTGCAGTACGCACAGCCTACTTGCACTGAACACGGTGCCACTTCAATCTAATATGTCAGTATTGTAATTACCTATACGGTACAGTTATGACGAAAATCCGTGGTATACTGCGCAATTTAACCGTTTGTTCTAATGCAAATTTCCAACGGTATACATATATTTTTGTAGTAAATTCTAGAATACATCCAGGTATGATTTAATGTAATTATATATTTGTTAAATGCGTACATCAAACTCAGCTGTCAGATTCAGTCGTCTTAACCTCACTTTTCAAAATCGATCTTCAGTAATTTAAAAACAGGCTACTGTTGCTATATCTAAACTATGGTAGTTTGAATTTGTTTAACTTATTTAAGGTTGTGAATATTGTGTACGAATTGTTTTAGTAAAATCTTTTATTCATTATTATTTGTACTTGGTTTTCTGACAAAGACACAATACACAAATATAAATTTAGGTATTGGGAAGTTTTATGTTGAAATCAAGATCAGTTTCCACTTTGTCTAATGTTAATGTCTCCTGAAATTGGCAATTCCCCAGGCTGTGTATAATTGTCCATTTGTTAGCAGTATTGCAACTGACTGTAAAGAAGGGTGCGCTTGTAAGAGCACTAGGATTGGAGAGAGAGTAGTAGGCTATGGGTGTCTGGTTTCATCTACTCTAGCGTGTATAATTAGTATATCGGTAAAATAAATTAAACTGTCCAGTGCGCATATGGTCTGGTGTGTGTTTGAGTATGAGTGTATGTTTGCTTGCATGCATCGGGGTCGGTCGTGCACAGAGTGTGCACAGTGCTGATAAACTACTCAGAGCCACTGGCATTAATAAGTTTGCGAACATAAGGGGACGACAGAGACACAGCGAGAACTATGAGCGCGACAGACATACAATATACATGCATACATTTACATTTGTACAAATATACAATCAATGTAAGCAAATCCATACAATTATCGTCTGCAACAGACTCTAAGGTACAATCAAAATACTAATACGTACTAAGTAGCTTGGCTTCTCGAGACATTATTCCATTTCTGCAGAAAGGTGAAGCAGTTCAATTGATTTGCCTGTCATGAACAGAAAGACGAGAAGAATTAAATACAAACAAACACAGACAACAACTATTTATATTGGGTACATACACGTGACAAGCTCTGGCTAGAGCGGGTACACAAATATTTCGGCGCTTTGTGTGGCTGTGTTAGGAAGTAGATTGTCATTCGCAACAGGGAATTAGACGCACGGCCGGCAGACGGCAGCAGTAACGATGGCGGTGTTACGAATTTACCGATGTTAACTGTTGGAACAGACATCAGCGGTATAATGCAGCGGAGAAAGCCACAAATGCCCTGAATAATCATTTGCGAACACATTAGAGAGTGTACGAACAACCTACCCTACCCTACCTCACTCTTCACTCCTTCCTTCTTAATGGGCCGTACTCTATATTACAACACACAAACCCGTAATTACAGATTGTAGAAAAATGTAATTTCCTCTTCTTATATTTACGAATATACATTGTATTACTTCATATATCTTATATGAGATGCGAATTCTTATACTTGTGATATGATGTTGTCCCAAGTAGTGCGTATGAATCCTTGTACTGTGCGGTCCTGTGCTATAACAGTTGTGGCGGGCGCTCGTCTGTCCGGTGAACTCAACTAGCTAGATTTAACGGTGTGTATTCAAGGCATGAAATTAATTGTATGGATTTGAAGTCCGGCTGTTTGCTGGGCTGTCTGTTGCAGAATCAGGCAGGCTGCTACCACCGCCATCAGTAGCGCGTGCCACACACCACCAACCCCCCTACCGCCGCTCGCTCGCTCATCAACAATCCACCCACTCCTTCCACCACCCACCCCCTGCTCATCGCTGGTTACCATAACCAAGCAGCACTGAACCATTATTTACCAATGGGTGACGTCATAATACTGGCAGGCTACTCGTATTACATGTACAGTGTACATGGTTTAGTTTGCAAATTTGATTATCTTAACCGAATCCTCAGATTAACGAACCGGATTTAGTATTTTCAAATTACATCACTTTATAGGTATATATGTATATATATATATATATATATATATATATATATATATATATATATATATATATATATATATATATATATGTATATATATATATATATATATATATATATATATATATATATATATATATAATTATAAGTGGATAAGTTCAAAATATGCTGTTATTTTTGAATTAGTAGTGTACATTATTTTTTTTACAGAATTACTACATTTATTTTACGTTACTTAGATATCGATGGTTATTATTACGTATTTGTGGTCCCCTCTTTGAGCTAAAATTGCGGCTTAAAGGTAGAAGATTAGATGAGATCAATGTTGTAATGTTATTTTTGCTTCATGTCAAACTAATATTACTCTATTACAAGGGATAATACAACGACATATTGACTAATGGTATTACTTTGTTCTAATAATACGTACTTTCATGAAACATCACCAAAAAATAAATATTCAGAAATTTGAGAATAAAAAACATTAATTACCAATACCTATGCTGGATATATATCAATAATAATTTTATTCATTGCAGTAAATTAGTTATTGATTGTGTTGGTGTGTATGTAACACGTGGTATGAGAAACAAAAGAGCCGATACATTTGGCACAATTGATTTGTAAATTGGAATTATAGATTTAATGAATTATGAAATACTTTGATTTGTGCAAATGAGGAATGCATGTCGACCAATTAATTATAATACGATATATTTATATTTTTCGCATGATTTCAACGGGACTAATTAAATTAACAACGGTAGAATTGTTTAGCATATAACTGTATATTTAGTAATTATATGATTGTATTGAATCAATTACAAAATTAAACCGTGCACTTGTATAATGTCAATCTTTCTATACATACATACATACATACTGTCATGTTATATACATACGAATATACGCAACATGTACATGTATATTTTTGTATGTACGTTTGTAGATTGGCAAACACGGTTTAATTAAATTTTATTATTAACTCCACACCATTTTCCTATATACGCATGTTGCGTTCAATGGAACATACACAATTTTTATTTTATTTGTAATACAGAAACCTCTGTTTACAATGGATGCGTAACCGGATACAACAGAAAACATATGCGCTAGTGTATACAGTTCTCATTACATGTGTGTGTTGCAGTTAACAAACATTACACTAACACGAAGATAGCAATAAGAACAGTATTTTATATTTAAAAATTCCCCAAAAATATCTACATTGTTATTTCTATATATACAATAAAATTGTTAATTGGCTATTTATTTTTTACGCATCGCACACTCATTTGTTTGTAATGGAAAATGAACTCGTCCATTTTCCAGCTGGACGAGGGGTGTCCGGGTATAGCGTAGGTTTTAGAGTTTTAATGGGTTTAATTAAATTTCATAATTAACAAAACGTGTTTCGATTTATCTGACGTTTACATATTGGTAATTGGTCTCTATTACAGTGCAGGTATCCGTTCAATCTGTGTTCAACTTGACAATTTAATTGCAAGCGATAACTGGAATTTCTGATAATAAGCACATCAATTATAACAACAGCAACAGTAAGCACTAATACACATATGCAATGTACACACACATACATACGTATTGTATGGTTACACGATACAATATCGTAACGTAATTCATCATTATGTTTTTATTTCACCTGACCCTAAATGTTTTCATCAACGTAAAAAACCAATATTGCAATAAGAGACTTGTATACACACATTCATAACGGCAGTAGTAATTAAAACTAGTTCAAGTATGTAATAAAGTATTGGTAAATCATATCGGTAAACGATATGTATACAATGGAACATGAATATAAATTTTATCAACAAGCTATGACATGTCGATAAATAGTTAGGTAGTTTAACAATTACTCAAGATTTATCATCAAGATAATCTTTTCTTAAATTATAGATGCTGTTCTGATGTGAACTGCCCAATTCAATGCTCAATTCTACTAGTCTAAATATCTAAAAAAATATGTGCTAAATGTATGTTTTTAATTAAATCATAGTTAGATTAACTCCAAGTGCAGATACAATAGATAAATTAATTATAATTTACTATTGGATTCGCTAATTCACCTGCAAATTAATAACCCACAATTTATCACATCCAAATCTCCCTATAAATTATCCACTTCAAAGCCCCATATACATCGCTTAGTACAAAAAAAAAGTAGAAATTAATCCGACAACGCTAAGCCAATCCATTTTTCTTGATTGCTTAATTATTATCCGGCATGATTCGGTTATCTTCGTGTGACACGAATGTGTCCTGGCATCCTCCGGGGGCCAATGAATATATTGTCGTGTGATTACGCAATCCAATAAAATATTACAGTCATCAATAACTATCAGATATAAAAGCAGAGCTATTAGGTACCGTTGCCGCAACTGTTCTGAATGCGGAATTAAAACAGATTTACCACCCCCATTCCTCACTACTTTATTCTGCTGTATCCCCCCTCTAGTTCAATGGAGAGATAAGAGAAGAATCTCTCTCTGTCTCTCTCTCTCTCTCATCCCGTCTGGATTCTGTAACATCCGTGTATAAGAAAGAATAAAAACTTTGCGCATATTTTCAGCTCAATTTGCCTGCAGGCTACTTTGGCTAAAGACTCTTTTAAAGGTGTTCGCATTAAATTTATCCCGGCCGGGATTCAGACCAGATAGTACAGTATGCTTGCTAGCGACATTATCCGTTTGATTTATACCGTATTGATAGTGGAATTTAAATATTTCGTGGGAGGTTACAAAGGTGAAGAAGTTTTTTATCGGGATTGAGTACACAAAAAAAATGTTGTCAGCCTAATCGAAAACTCGTGGAACTTCGTTTGTGAATTTAGATATATATTTTACGATTGTTTTGAACGATATTGTTCCGATAACTTTACTGTAAATTTGCAATAAAACGAACTATTATTCTGTAAAACTATGAACAAATTATCTTATTGGTATTATATCTAAATGCTGCTTAATATGAAATAAAATTATGTACAAATGATTGGAATTTAATACTGTAATAGTATTTCTTGTCAGTCTAATTCCAATCCCATATATTTGTGTGATATAGACTTATGGTTGTACAAAATGAAGACAAACATTTGTAAATGTGTATTGTTCTATGGAATATATGTAGCCTAGGTATACATTTGTCTATTATTCGTGTACATATACGAGTATGTGTGTGTGTGTGGGCGTGCATTGCAACTGGCCACAGGTATCATACGTTTACAGTTTCGATATAGGTATTTAGGATCATGCCGGGGATTTGAGGATTAAACTAGTCCGATAATTTATAGTCAGGATCAAATGCACAGGTACACAGGTACTCCACACACAGCGTGTGAGAGTGTGGGAGAGGGGGTAAGTATAAAAGAAGGGCGCATGCGCATACGAAACATCATCCATGTATGTATGTGTGTGTGTGTGTTCACTCGCTCGCCAAACGTAATCCTCGCGGACTATCAATTGTGGGATTGTTACCTGAATCATTTATATCTTCTAAATCTTTTTTTATATATGTGTAACAGCGTAGTATGAATTCTGTCGAACGCAGGTGTCATACTGTTCAAGCTTTACATCCATACTGTTATACATACTACCAGTTTACCTTTATAATATATTTATTTAGAATATGTATCATGAATTTTATCACAATGATACATTTCAGTTTGTTATTATTTATCGCCGATTTTTTATTGGATATCTGGAATACTTTACGTGGAAAATTTAATTAGTTAGTTTTAGTATCGCCTTTGATTTGACTGGTAGTTTAAATATATTTCTTATCTGTGATCCATGAAGTATCAAATAGCTACATAAAACATAATTGCCTGAAGATGTCACAATGTTGACGAAACATGTAGCTTTGCAATAAGTAAATAATGTGAAATAAAACCAAATAATTAATACATTATAACTTATTTAGCTACTGTTATATCCTCACAGAATCAGTTTATTTACATTTATGACAATAATTAGTCAAATCTACAAAGAGGACTGCGTCGTTGTATTTTAAGTATTCGCTAATTATCGCGATTGTTCAATCACCACCAGTATCTCTGTGCGTCGTGTATTTATCAAGTGGTCTGTGACGGTGTTCTGATGTCCAATGTTTTAAATTTCGCGTTCATTAGTCGAGAGGGCAAGGACAAGTGAAGCAAGTGTGAGCGAGCGAGCAAGCAAGTAAATTTATGTAGTTAATCTAGCCTTGGTTTTGAGTTCGGCAATTTATCAAAGAGCCGCTACTCGCCCTCCGAATTCCTAATTAAGGATATCAAATAACCAATCACCGCGTCCACCTCTCGCACCGCTTACAAGGACCGTACTTGCAAGAATATAAAGGGCTTCTCTAACTCACACACATACTCTCTATGCATATGGGGTTACTAGTTTGATTTCATGTCAACACATTGATGTGGATATTGTTCGATCTTTGCCTGTACTGCCTTGTTAACTTGCGGTCATAATGATCACGTTCTGGTGGTGCACAAGCTTTAATAAGATTAAGCTATGACTACACACTTCTATGACTTTACACTACCTCAATAATATCGCTAATAAAATAACCAAACGGTGAATTATTATTCCGCTAAAACTTGGTGAATATGTCAGATTGATCTAATCTTTTTAATTTTGCCATATTACAATCCTGTCTCATATAATGTAGGTAAAATACGGGTCTGTGTACAGAGAGAGTGTGTAATGGGCCTCTCTCTTTCTCTCTCGTGGATGCATTAGGGAGAGACGCTACCAAGCGTGGCTATCTCGAATTATTTTCGATATGCAGATTGTTAATTAAATCTGCCTCGAGCCGTATTTACATGACAGCAATCTGTCTACCAACGGAACGACACACAGCAGCACAAATACACGAGCGCCCGCTGCACGTTTCAAAAAAGGGTGCTACGGTCACTAACGGGAGAGGGGGGCGGACACCATCACCACCCCCGGCGGCGGTGACGGTAGCGGCAGTTTTAATTATGCCGTGAAACCGCCCGTATTTCACAACAATAAAAAAAAATTGTCCGAAAGGATACACACCTATTAGTATATGTATTTAGTCAAAGCGTGCCATGGTTTTCTACTGTGGTATTATTTGTGGTTGTGTTGTGTTGTCGTGTGATGTTGTTGTGTGTTGTTTGAAAAGCGACTTTCAGTTTTATGTGATTGAATTCGCCTACACGCAAATTAATTGAATTGTATTGTGTTTCTTTTTTTCTGTGTTTTGGTTTTGTTTTTTATTTTATGTTCGCAGTAGGCTAAGGCTGAACAGTAATGGACACGGATACACAAAGCTTGTTTTAACTAAATTATTGGTTATGTAATCTGTAATAGATTGTGTGTTTTGTTATCTACGGAAACTTATTGTTATAGCTGTAGAATTATTCTCAACAGTTGATTAAATTTATTATAACGGAACTGCTATCAGTCAGAAACATACAGGATATCGTAATATAATCTTCTATTTGACAAAATGAAATGACTAGCCAACAATATCTTCACGCATTTAACGGACAAACTTCGTACATGTAAATTGATGAAATTAATTTCACACAATTGAAGACGTGCTTAGTAAACTGTGATTATTAGTTAAACTGTAGTTTGAACCAGAGCTTGTAGATGGTGCTAGCGTGTTGGTCAGTGTACGCATATTGCTGGACAATATATTGCCGATGGGACAGTAATTTGTATATTAGCGGTGGCTGGGATTGTCTGGCCATCTGTTGCCAGGCGTGATGTCGGTACCTCACAAACACACGCACACACACACAGATTCAATGGTCGGCCTCTGGTCACTGCTGTTCGACCAACACCACAACCATCCAACGCCTGCTGCTGCTGCGAGTAACGTTTAATGAAGGTTTCACTTATACGTCGTTATTAATTACATCTAAGTCGGCACCCTTAATTGCTAATTGGAAATTAGTAACCGATATTAGTTAGGGATGACTCTCGTAAGCTCTCGTTTCATAAATGTAAGCTGGAATTGTGCTGTAGCAGGATTTGTATTGGAAAATCATTTTAAATATTCACCAGACAGGAATGTGTTTTTAACTAACAGTTTTCAATCACAAACAGATGTATTACACATGAATGTTATCGATATTTTATCGCTAATAGATGGGAATTAATAATAGACATGCTTTTATACATGCATGCAAGTGTGGTGGTATGCATAACATAGACGTATTAAATATCTAATACTAATTGTGTTCGTTCGTTTGTTCTGTCTGATTAATAATACACTGGGTATTATTAAAATCACGGTTTACACGAAATCATGAGAATATCTATAATGATGTACGTATATTTGTTTGTTAAAATCATCAACAACAATATCATCCTGCGGTTTATCGTATGTTATTCAAATCAAAAGATTTTTACTGCAAGAATTTCTAAAAATATTTTCTTTCAAGGATTACGCATATATTAATTTTACTTATAGTTTCCAGTTCTATGCAAATTATAGCAGAGTTTTGGTGACACTGTTTGGTGACTGCTACCTTGACTTTAAAGTACACTGTTAGTTACCATACATTTTAATTAGCAAATATTTCGACTAGTCGCGCTGAATATCTAAAAGAGTAGGTACGTAATTTTGAACATCTATCTCTCTTCCACCTTTGTGTTCATCTGTATAGTACTTTCATGTCTACCTGCATCTAGCCATGTGTTTGTGTGTCTCAAAGCATCCTGACGCCACGTGAGAGGACACCCCAGCGCCGCTCGACGGTGCTCGGTGTCATTACGAACTTATCCTCGCGCGCAATGCCTCTATTTGACAGACGACATCAAAAGGGTTCAAGTATGCGTTCGACCTTACCTTATGTTTTGCAAAAACATACGTTAAACGTTTCTGTTTTTCGTCGGTATGTCGTCAGTTTGCTTGCGTGCTGTCATTCCGCGGCCTACTCCGTTTCCAGATGTAATAAAGCACCCCTGAAGCATTGCACTATACCACAGTTGTATTACACGTCACTGTCGACAACGTCGTTTGATGTGGTTTACTACTGAATTTTTGTACATACCTTTATGTTAGTTATGTGAAATTAACATTTCCAAGTGGAGCTTCAGTGCAACCAAACTTACAGCACTGTATTGCAGGGTGCGGATGTTATTTGTATCAGGCTGAAACGGTCTGTACAATGCATATGAGTATGATAATAATTTTATAGTTGATTATTCTTTCATAGGGCTGTCGTGGAGAGGATGTGGAAATATTAAATCAGTAATTATTTCTCAAATCATTATATTTCTTCCGCATTAACGTTTATCCTTTTATAATATTCTCGTATAATGTTTAATTATTATTAGATTTATTTACTCCATAATAATTGTTTAACTTTGTAGGTTATATCTATAAATAGATAAACAAATAAGACATTCAGAATGTCAACACATTAAGACTAGCGAACAATATTTCAGCCAAACATTTTGAAACTGTTATCAATTAGCGTCAATATTTGTATTTACTTGGAAAACATAGAGTTCTCTTGTGCTATATACGTGAAGGTTTGCCTTGATTGGGCGGGTGTCATAAATTTCAAATATTATCCATAGAACCATCAGTTCATATTGAACCGGATCGATATAATTGAATGTTCAATATTTGCACCAGTACCTAAGAAAACACGAGCTATTTGCTGAACAATTATATCTCAAGTGGGCCATGGAGCGGTGTCGGTCAGTTGTAATAGCAGCCTGTATAAACAAGCGAAGACTTTCTGTTATACCGACTGAGTTTTTAACATATGACATCGATTTTAACAAGTACTATATACAGAAGAACTAGATTAAAATTATTTCTTGCATTTTAATCAGGACAGACATTTGATGGTTGAATATATCTAAATATTTTCTATCTATCTCATACGAAATTTCCAACTATAATTCTCTGCAGGAATAATTCGTGCTTTTGTCCAATCCTCACTGCTCATATTTCTCTTCTTCTTCTTTTGTGATTTTTTCCTCGAGCCGTACGTTCATTCATCATGGTACCGCTGCTAAATCCTGCTGCTGCATTAAGATTTATATATTCCACCATTGTGTTCGTTCCTGTAACATTTCATGCGATAAACCTGGTTTTTCTCCGAAAACTCCGACGCCAACTTTGATATCAAATCTTCCTTCTGGCATATCTCACTGCAGACAGGTGAACACCGCCTTGGGGCGGCATCATCCGATCGCAACTCCGCCCCCTGGACTCCGCCTCGACCAGTCAGCGTGTAGGCCGTGCGACGTCGGCTGGGCGTCGGGACGCCGACGAACTGGCAGCATCGACACGTGACCCAGCGCTGGACTGACCACGTGCGCCTCGCTCTCGGAGCGCCGTGACGTACCGTGGTTCTCTTCACATTGCATTCAGGCGTCGCCCAGGAGCCACGCACCATCGCAGCAGGCTTTGGAAGGAACATTTAGACGAAACATAATGAAATCATTGAAGAATATACATAGAAATGTACTCTTAAATATGTTGTTTTATATAATTTAAGAAAAGGTACCTAATAGGAGTAGGATTTTAGCAAATAATAACAAATTTAGCAAGTAATGTAAGTATTTCGAGAATTACAATACAATGGTAGAATTTAACTAAAATTTGAATGTTTAATATACGAGATATTTTCCGCTGTAAATTGTCATTGAGAGATTTATTTCTTGTTCAATATTTAGGAAAAGATTGACCATAATATCTTTGGGTTCTTGTAATTACAAGTATTGAAAACTATTTAAAAAATATTGTTTCTGCTGTGAACCTTTTTGGTTTTAAATCATGTAATACACTTCTGGTTAAAACTCTATTTATTTTGAATATACAGTGGAAACCACTTATACTGAACTCGCAAATAGTAGGACCTCGCATATAATGGACGTATCTCTGAATCTCTACTAAATACATAATATATATTTAGTACTAACATATTATGTAACCTTATGTTAATCAATTCGCATAAAGTGAACTCGCCTATACTGAAATTTCAGATATAATGGACTAAATTAATTCTTTAATTGGGGTAGGTATAACGACCAGTATACAACATATTTATAAAACTTTAAAACTATTATTTACAAAAATTAATAATTTCTATTTTGTTCATTAATAAACATGCATGTATGAGTAGAATATATGCCAATAAAAACTAAAAATTTAAAAATTGTGTAGATGTGTATTTTCGTTATAGTGAACATTCACTTATATTGAACCAAATTTCTGGTCCTTTCAAGTTCACTATAATCCGATTCCACTGTATATTGTTATTATTCGAAAGAATATCTTTTAACATTTTAAAATTTTCAACAAGTGTGTCCAGTAAAACTGAAACTCAAGAACGAAAATAATACACTCTTCATGAATCATTCATTATTCGTAAGATATTTCATAAATATAAGTACATGCTGTTCTCTAAATACAAAATATGTCTAACAAGTAACAAACCATTTCACTTTTACGATTTCATATTTCAGAAAGAGAGAAATAGTTTAGTTTAATATATTTCTTATAATAGTATATTTGTTTCTCATATGATTCATTGCAAAGCTACGTTTGTGCACACTTGTATTATAAATAATTGTATAATAGCAATGATATTGCCATGTTACAAAGTGACTTACAGTTTGTATTTATACGTTGGCAGTGTGTGCGTACTAGTAACTCAGTATTTATTACAATATATCCCTAACAAACTAACCATAAAACTAATTGCCCAGTGTGATTTACTGTTCGAAACTTGATTAAAATGTAAATTAAACTGCGCACAAGTCTTTTCAACCCCCGCGGTTACCCCTTTTGAGGCAACGCGTCGACGATAAATATGAAAAAAAAAAGGAAAATATTATAATTCTTTCGATTGCTAAATGCGATAATGACTAGGCAATTTATAAATTAAACTCTTCGTGTTTTCTACTAATGAATAACTGCGTGGCATTTAATATTGCACGCACTAAATGCCCGAGTGAGTGAGATGCCATTAACGGCGGGGTGTGGGGTGCACGGGGGGTGGTGGTGGATATACAGTAGTATAGCGTCATGTGCTATGACTGTGCCTCTCTCTGTCTATGTGTTGGGCTGGCGTTGCTGCTGGAAAAAGCTCATGATAGATAATGATATATGATAGACAATAAAAGGGTTAAACATGCAACGCTGAATCATAATTACTTGGCTCAGTGTCGGACCCCGGCTGCCGCTGGTGATCAGTGGCGGTGCTAGAGGAAATTTCACGGCAGGGTCTACTAGGAAAATGTATAAAAATATTTATAATATACAGTAATTTGTAAATGAGTAGAATTCAATAATACCACGTCTAAAAGAGTGATTGTAAATTAAACTGACAGTTTTCACTGCATTCAGAAACTTTCGCTGAATTTTATGCTGGCACATTTTTGTAAGAATTTTTTCTACGAAATTATTCATAGAAGAAAAATTACAATGTTTACATTTACAGTATTTGCTCAGTTAGAAATACATTTAGGTTAGTTTTATTTTGTTTCTTCTTGAATTGAAACGTCATAGCACAGATAAACTAAACTTTAGTTTATCTGTGGTCATAGCATTATTTGTGTTGTGCTTGTTGCCTTGTGCCTGCTATATTCTGGTGTTTTATTTGTCACACCTTTAACTTCATACGGACGTTTCTCCACCCACTTTGTGTCGTAGGATGGACAGCGCCCATCTCGATATCCGGTGTGTCACGTCACTGTTCGCAACGCCCCTGGCGGACCGCGGCAAAAATACGCGCGCGCGCGCTCCTACCACGGGTACATGGACGTACGGTGTACATTCGGCGGGGTACCGGGGGGGGGGGGGGTACCGGCAGACCGGTACAGGGCAGGCAGTTAGCTTTATAACACGTGCGCCCTGATAAAAATCAGTAATTAGCAACAGTAATTATGGCAACTAACGAGCTTTTCGGGCGAGAGAACCGTGCCATCCATTTGTGCGGATTTAATCCAGACAGTGCAGTTGGCCATTTCCCTTCTCCATACATATATATACGCATGCATATATCCAAATATATGTACATACATTGCAACATATACATATACATACATGTGTATTGGTTGGTAGTAGTATGGCCTCTGGGTAATATTTTAAACGGCTGATTTGTGTCTGTTACCATTGCAATATGTTATAGTTATTTTTTGTTAACAATCTAGTTGTATTTTTGTTTCCGTTCAGGTAATTTACATTCAATGCAGGTGCCTGATTGTAACATTACTGCTGTGCTAAGATCGGGTTTCTTTTTTGCAAAACATAATCCATGTTCGACACAATAGTTAATTAGAATATCAAGCATCATATAATTATTTATTTAATTTCAACAAGTAAACATACTTTCCCACAATCTCTAACGTGTGTATGTAAATTATCGATCAGTACCGAATTGATCATATTATCTCGAGCTAATATTGGCCGTAGGGCTTCGCATAGCAGACTGACGTACAGGCGAGTAGCTGTCAGTTGACGGGCCTGATCCATTGAACCAACTAGCTAGGTAATGTGAGAGGAATGCGCGGGGCGGAGGGGTGGTCCTTGTCTAAACTTATCAGCAGCACTAGTGGTGTACAGTAGCCGCGGGCTTCTGGCGCCCTGGACCGAACTTACCGGAGCTCTGGAGCCGCTAACTTGGTTAGTCTATGGCCCTTGGGCAAACCAGTACAGTACATGCACTCGGTACACCCGTCGGACATCACTGTATTGCGGGTAACATACATACAGGTACTGTGTAGACTGTGATAGATTGACGTAATAATATTATTTCACATAGTAAATTATTCTCGAAATATAAACTTATGCTTCATAGTTCCTCGTACGTATCTCCTTGTTTTCTTGTACATGTTGGGTGCTTCTCTTGTTCTGTCCACGGCCGACTGCGTTTTCTCGCACGTAACGCTTCTGTGGATCCTAAACCAATAAGTAGTTTTCAATACACACACACACATACACGCCAAGCTGGTCGTACACTTGTATGCATAACGTCGTAATAATAATTAATGCAGTCTGTACTTCTACTACCATTACATATGTATGTGTGTGTACCATGGGTAACTTTGATCAAGTTAGAAGTTTCATGACCTCCTGCTGCCATTATTCTGCATCCGTTGTTATCCTATTTGTAAGTTTAAACTTTACAAACACGTATACACACTACAATCTCTATCGCTTGTTTTCACATTACCATAGCAACCATAAACAATGCTAGATCGACTGCAATTGTGTACTTTTGTTTATTTTATTCATATTAGCAAAGCACAGAAAGTTTTGTTGCAATGGAAATATTACTATTACAAGATGACATTTATATACAAGAACAGCTATCTCTGATCCTTGCTGTCATACATAAGCGTAAAACAGTTTGTTGGGCAGGAGGAGTGGCAGAGGACGCGCAGTTGAATTCCACCCTGAGTTTGGAGCTCCCATTCCGACAGTTAATTTGCATACCTTGTGCTAATATTACTCATTGCTGTACCGTGATGTTCACAATTACATGGTTCGTGCATGATTTGGTTTATATTAACCCCTTCACTACCCTCATCGGTGTGCTCCGCGTTACACCCTCCCCTCTTCGCAGTATTCCGCCAAGTTAAACCTTTGCCTGAATACCTCAAGCATTGATACACCATACTATGTTTATAACATAACACCCCCTCTCGTCCCGCGTCACGTCTATGGTCGAGTTTAGTATTGGAACACATGCATAGATAAATACGTTCAAGAGATAACTCGTTATGTAATGGTTCAGTCACTGCCACTCTTGTGATTTGATGGGTACGGGTTGTGCTCTGACCTGTTCCATCCTGCTCTGTCACGTCCTAACTCCTGTAATTGCTAGCCTTGTTGCACTTGTGTTGTGTTGGTTGAAATGTAATTGTATGTTAGCACCACTACTCTAATACCAGTGCAAATTTTGTTTGTAAACTGATCTTAGTAGCAGTTAATTAAATTTGACTGAAGCGGTGCGGTGTGTAATTAAACTGATGAAATGCGAGTGACGTCTGTTACTGTTGCGATACACACGCCAACAGAACCATCTAGCGTTACTAGCCCGAAACTAACGCCTGTAAACACACAAATTTCCCTCTGTACGGTTTCACATAACTAACAATATGCAATGCGGATTGCTTGAACTGCAAATAATAATGGTAGTAGGGCACAGTTGTTGGAGGACATTTGCTAAACAACCGTGGTCATATCCGGAAGTATTTTATAGCTATTTTCATGACGTCAGCCTTCTTTGATCAAGGAGCAAGTCCTTAGTGCATCAGGACGCCCCTTTTAACACTTTTGACGGTCAATATGTCAGTCAGTGCTCTGTTGTTTATGGAGCATCCATTGTTCTCTCGTCTCTGCGCGCTGTATGCTACCGTTCACTTCATTAGCGAACAATTACGCATCACCATTAACGTACGTACGTACAAACAGGTAAAGGGGATCCCACGGGTATGGTATGCACAAATACTAATGGCCTTGTTTTGTCATTATTAAATTCGATCTGCTTCTGCACACTTGATTATCGCTGAATGATTCAATTAGGTAATGGCGGAGATATACTCTGTGTCTACAGAGGGCGAATTAAAAGTATAATAATCTCGTGTATATATATATATATATATATATATATATATATATATATATATATATATATACATATATATATATATATATATATATATATATATATATATATATATACTAGATGAATTTATATATATATATATATAAATTCGTCTAGTATATATATATATATATATATATATATATATATATATATATATACACTAGACGAATTTAGCTTCATATTTATGTTAGTGCACATCAATTGGCGAACGCAGAAACTTCTATCTAAACGACGACAGATGGCTCTTTTGAAAGTCAAACTCCAACACGCTGACGGCACAAAGACAAATTCAAGCGCGCCATGCAAATATTCAATCCGCGATTTGCCGTTTGGCAGAGGTTTCCGATACGCGGTTACAGCAAACGGAATCAAGTAGCGGTGTGAGTGCGAGAATCGTGAATCGGTTAGCGGACAAAAGAAAAGCGACCACAGATCGGAAACTATAACGATAAAACTAACCGAAACCGAATAGAAAGCATAAAAACTCGAGTGAAGAAGATACGACGACAATGCTGCGTAGTGATGTAGACATCACAACAGATAAAGACGACTATGGCTTATACTTGGTCCACGGGACGGTGACACATTGGAAAAGTGTTGAAATATTCCTGGAGAGAAACTTTAAAGTGGTTCGCTACAAAATATCTGAAGAATTTCAAAGATCTAGTGTATTTATAGTAGTTAATATGAATCGTGTATTTCTGTATGTAATCTTATACAGCACACATCAATTTCTAATTTTCGTACATCTCAGTGACTTCTTTCCATGGATTCTAGTATAGATAAGTAAGGGTAAGGTTTGGCCGGGAGCCAGTGTAAGACAAACACGGCCATAAATAGACAATGTGGTGCTATCTGGTGGTGAAAATGTTCATTCTGACACCAGTGTTGACCCTTAACTATATCTTCAGTAGTGAAACACCACGGACCCAGCCTATTCCGTCGGCTCCGTGTCTGATGATTTTATTTCACAGTTTTCAGATTTCCAATTCTACATCCTGTTGTACAATGCCATTCACGCATACACACACAAAGTCACAGGCTATAATGTAGTTAAATTCGATAGCCCCTTTATTCAAGACAGATATCAACGTTTCTTTGGAGCAATAAAAATAATGGTTCTGCTAAGAAAGAGTGCTATAGATGTTTTTAAGTTTTATTCTTTTGTTTACGTAATGTCAAACGAAAGATTATTAAAATTTAGTTGAAGCAGAGTAGATAAGATAATTATATATATATATATATATATATATATATATATATATATATATATATATATATATTCCAATACTGTTATTTATTTCACATTTATTATTTATTCACAACAGAGCGATGTCAGATTTGTATGACATAACAGTGATATTATATATATATATATATATATATATATATATATATATATATATATATATATATATATATGTTCAGAAAGTTATACATTTCACGAAAGCCCTCGAGCGTTCACAAAACAATCTTGTCACTGATTCAATATTTGTCATTTTGTCAATCGAGTTAGTCGTGCTCTTTTCCAACTGTCTTTTGTCTTGCCTGCTGACTGCCCCCTGCGCAACGTACAACGATCACAGAGACATCTTTAATACAATCATGCTAAGAAAAATGACATTTCAAAACATCAAGATGCCCGTTCTGTGTTTCTAATGTTTCTTCTTGAGTTTATCGTTTGACAAATCAAATCTTTGTTCATGGTTGCTTTGAAGATTAAATAAATTCATTTTTGAGAAAAACGACACAGTGATTACGGCATAAATTGAAAGATATTTTTCTATATCTAATTGTAAGTCTAAGTCAATCAAGTTAAGAATTTGATGATCATATTTTAATTGAAATAATTCATTTTACATTGTAATACTGTTACGTCAATTCTAAATCAGAATGCTGAATGTGAATGTTTGAAATCCTAATAGTGTTTGCGTTCGTTGTGTTAGGTCAGCTATGTATTGTTATAGTTCTATATTATATACTTATTAAGATTTGTATATATAACGAATTTATTTTATAATCAGAAGTAACCCTTGAAATGATCGAATTCCTGCTGTAATTATATACATATTTGAAATGCGCCACTGCATCACTGCTCCTGCAGTCTACTAATAAACGTAGTGAAGGGTAAACAATATCACATTTTAATATTTAATATTTTTATACGTTTATTT
The DNA here is from genome assembly GCA_963422195.1 of Carabus problematicus. Lineage (NCBI taxonomy): Eukaryota > Metazoa > Arthropoda > Insecta > Coleoptera > Carabidae > Carabus > Carabus problematicus. Next base: position 1,352,712 of record OY728579.1, read on the forward strand.
ACATTGTTATTGATGTATTTTAATTATTTACTATTATCGTTCAACATTATAGAATAAATATTTCATTATAAATAAAACCGATGCATACCTACAGACATGCAGTATATATCGAATGGAATCAGTTCAAATATTTCAACGAGAGATATTTCCTAATTGAAATTTAATGACTACACCACCCCCTCCCCGCGCCGTACATATCGTATATAATAAATGCACATATATACAGCACACGTATGTGTAACTGATACTGTGAATAGTATATTGTGTTCGTGCGTTATTTGTTCATTGGAAATTGACATTACAATACAAATAACGCTTTAATTATACTCTTCAAATATTTCGCATCAATTAAACAATTAAATCAAAAACAGTACACTCGCACAGTGCCAAATGAATAACACAAACATAAATAACAAACAGAAAAATTGTATGAATCAAAATAATTCATACATCTAATTAATTAGTGGTGACAGATGTATTGGACATGTGATATGCTATTCAGCCGTCATCATTTTACTCTTACCGTTGCTAATATCACATGAAAAAATAATTCTGTCGAATATAAAAATTGTCAGTTTTGCAATGAGCTATGTACTATTAAGGATGAACTGAATTGCAGTTTCTTCTCAAATATTTTATTGTCAGTGACAGATTTAATCAGTTGACTAATTTGCTCGTGCCATACTACAAAACTGGCAGCTAAAGCTTAGAAGGGTAACTGTGCTCAACCTCCCCCAACCCTTCTCTCATTCCCCCCACACACACATACATGCATACATCACATCAGTCAACAACAGAAATGGTTGACTGGATAGCTGGATACATTTTGCGACGCGGTTCACCGTCAACCCAAAACCCCGCAACGTGACCAATTGTTTATGACATGATTCTAATTGGTATACGATCTGTTTCACTCACACTCACTGCCCCTGCCCGTCACGTACGTCTCTGTCTAGCTAATGACCTAATCAGTTAATTACACTACTTGACGGCTGAAACGATGATTTAATTTTTTCCGCAAACATTTTGTCGTTTTCTATTTTTTTGTTCAATTGTTATACAAACTTTTGTTCTTCTATTTGGTATTCGGCAAATGTCTCTTTTTCGATTTCAATTAAAGCTATCGTAGATGGCTGCGGCTGATATGGGCGCCGTAATCAAACTTTTGAGATTAGTGGCTTCATTTTGCGTGATTTTACTGCAATTCAGTGGTTAATTTTCGGAATTGCAAACATTGAAGTTCTTTCCGTAATAGAGTACTTGTAGGCTAATAGTTACAACTTTAACTAGTTACGTTTAAGACCTATAATTTTTAACCATTCTCCAAGTAGAAGCCTTATTTTTATTTGGTCTTCCTGTGCTTTAGAGATCCGTGAAATATTACATATAAAAGTCACCCCTGTAACACCCTATAACGCCCTGTATTTGGTTACTGATACTGACACGAATATACAACAGTATAATTAATCAAATTCACATAAACTACCCCCAGTTATTTTGCTATTGTTTCATTCAGTTATGAAAGTGTTGTTTGAAATCAAATCGAAACATTTTTCCATATGCATTAATTAAAATTTTGTAATGTATACTTCATCACCCTATCACAACAGATTTGTTTGTTTATAAATAGAGTTGGCATGAAAATTATTGAACATTAACATGTCAAAAAAAAAGAATGAATGTTGATTCCAGAAACGGTAGACTTACTTTATCAATATTGCACCTTGATAACTCATAACTCTCTACTATTCTATCGTTAAACCAACAACTAGTCTCTATTAAATCATTTATCGCGAAGTTTTTATGTTCCGCATAAATCACCAGCGCCATCTACTATGTACTGTACGTACTAACTTTAATAATTCTGTTAGCATTAACAAAAAAGGTATATGGATGTGGTTGCCTTTTATAGGCAATTGTGCGTCACAATATTGGTACAAATTGCCGTTGGAACGCGTGAAATATAAATATAATGTGCAATCTGTCCACATTTACTCCAAATCCCATCTGCTGCCAAAAGTCCCGTTCAAACCTGTTCCGTCGGGTGCGTACAACACACAGACACACACACACACACATACTGGTAACACAACTCTCGCACAACGAAAATGCACTTTGTCTTGATATTTTTCTCACTCGTAAGATTCACACCGCGTACTATATACTCATATATACAAGTCCCTCTTTCCTACAGTCCCTTCCACACCATACTTCCTCTCTTTTTCTCGCTTATACTCTTCGTTCTCCTAGCGATACGAACATTAAGAACAAACATAAAAGTAAATAATAGTACGTACGATACTTGCGCAGTAAATTACGGCAAGTTTATTATAAAACAATAATACTGTTTTCTTGTCGAACAGAAGAAGCCCAGGTCAATTCTGTTCTGTTTTTAATGTTTAGATGTACTGAAATTGTTGTATTGAATTTTGACATCAGTGTATTATCAAGTAGACATTTGAGAACTAACCGAAACTTAATCAATTCCATTGACTTCTTGATTGATACACAATACACGAATGTATGGTTAGTTCTATACAGTTATTGTGGTGTGTCTGATTGAACATACAAGTTCACGGGCGTCAGAGATACGAAGCGGGGGTTGGTGAGGTGGTGTAGATGCTTGGTATCCTTAGAGGGGAATCACGAACACGGTATACAGTCTAGGTCGAGGGTAGGAGGGTGTAGAGATAACGGAAACTTATATGACAGGGTTAAGGGGTGTCGAGAATGATAGGATATGAAGCTTAGAATTATGTAACTCGAATTCAAGCCAGCAGCAACAGCTACAGCAGGAACAATCCTGCACTTGATATCATCGAGGACGTTGGGCATTGTCTTAAGAAATGAAATATTACCAGCAAGACTTAATTAAAAGTAGATTTCATACTGCAGATTAAATATGTAAATAATCTGTTAATTTTAATGTGCCTTGTATCAATGTGGTTCTTTATAATCATTTCACCTATCATTTTAAACCAAGAATCTGTATAGGTATAACATATTTCGTATCATACACATGCATATGTATATATTTCTGATAGATAAACAAAACAAGTAAACTATATATGTATTTCCTGTGACGTCACACAAGTGAATCGTGACGTTTCTCATTGTTTCAGTCACAAGCCTTGTGGCTCTCCCTATACATATATATTACAATAGTAACTCTGTCAAAACGGGTGACATCTAGTGACAATGCCACCGTGCCAGCTTGATTAAATTACTTTTAATTCGATCATATGACAATAGTTGCTTGAACATTCAATCTTGCTGGAGACGACATATCTAATTATTAACTATGGCGGTTACATACATACAAGTAAGGATAGCGAAGTGCATTCTACATAAACACACACAAACATGTATGTACAAGTCAACAGACTGATACACAAAAGAGACAATGGGCTTTGTTGCACTAACTCTACTATTTGTTAGAACAAATCAAATGTTTCTTATATTCGTTCATTATACGTTGCTAGTTTAACCTCAAAATCACGAATATCTAATTTATGTATTAATATAAATGTTATACTCATCAGTATAGATAAAGTTATTCTTTCCTCGTGCATCACGAAGTTAATAATTATAATCTATTTTAGGTTACTGCAGAGCCATCTAGTATCTTCCATGAACGTTGCAAAAATATTTAAAGTAAATCTGCTTTTCTTTATTTGTCATAAATTAAATATTAATACTAAAACATGCACCACCGTTTGGAGATACATTTTAATTATATTATACGATATGTTTGAGTAGCACTGGACAATCAGTGCTCTGCACACAGGGATGGTTGGTTCCTCCTCACGAGTCAGACACGCGACATTTAGTTTATATGTCTCCCGTCTAGTACAGATAACAGTGTCGCCACTAGTGCACATACACACTCCTGCCATTGCTGCTGTGGCTCTCCAGCGCTATCTGCTCGCTAAATGTAACGGACACATCCACCTTTATATATTACATTCATGTACCTACCGAACTCTGGCATATTCACATAACTCAGTTTGAACTATGATATCCATACTTCAAAGTCTTTTTGTTTCACATTGTTTAGACATTTCAATTCCGTTTCGAAAACTAAATGTAGATGCTACAGTACAGACTAAATACGTTTATCAATTGGCGAATAAAATTATGATAATCCCAAGTTCAATTGTCTGAGTATTTCTCGAAATAAAATTCAGTCTGCAAGAGATAAATATGGTAAATCCTAGTGGCAAAAAGTGTGCTAACGATTCCATACATAAACTTCACAAATACGGCTCTTTAAATACGTGAATTTATTCTAGAAAGGCAAGGTGGAATTCGAATCCAGATGTTTCGTATTCTAAGATATACTATGTCTAGTTCACATACAATATTCTTGCTACTTACGTAGCTATTCCTTTATTTTATCCAACAAAAACAATTGCATCATCTTTTAAATATCTTCAACAATGCTAGCCGTTAACAGAAGGTGGAAAAAACAGTAGAAAATCACGGATATAAATCAGGGTGTGCTGCTGTTAGTCTTGAGCAAGGGTTCCCCTGACTTGATGCATACGTGAACCGCTTACCGCGGTCAAGCGTCCCGACGGCAGTGGACGTCGGTAGCGTCACGCACCCACGGGTGTAGTTACACTAACTGTGTTATAAATCCATGTCCAGCTGACGCCTTTCGGATCGGTTTAATTTCAAATGTCTGTTGATTTGTGCTCAACGTGGGCCCCGATCACCACCACCGCCAAATACTATTTCCCAATCCACTCATATTGGCAACACGCGATGATATACGACTCTTGTTTAGATCTTCGAAAAATCGTACACATTTATTGAACCGTCAGTTTTATATATAAAATAATCACTTGTATTCAGTACGAGATTTACTTGAAACTAAATGCAGAAATAAATTACCGTGCGTAGTGTATTTCTATTTACCCGTTGTACAACGAATGTTGTTGCAATCAGCTGACAAATAAATACAATGACCTTTTCAAATTGTCTTATACAATAATAACATTCTACATTGATGACAATCCAGCGTAATAAATAAGCAATGATATCAATTTACCTGCTACTGACACTTTCTTTATTATTTCCATTCGCATCTAAATACTTTATATCTCTATTTATGTATGAGCGGAGGAATAAATACGCACGCACACACGTGCACCGTAGTAGTTATTCAACTTCATTTGCAGAAAACCGTGTTTTTAAATCTAGTTTGTTATTTATTCTCTGTTTTTTTTTCAAATGCTTGTATTTATCCGAAGTGACTCGGCACTTGATCGTTATTTACTATATGTAAGATCTGTAATCCCGTTCCGTTGTTTCTGTCGTCTCGACGGTACGGACGAATTCCGGTCACGGAGACGACATCGATTAACCGCGCGATTAGTGGCCACTAATCCCGGACACTCGATCAGCCCGGAGTCGTACCCGGACTGTTGGAACGCGCTAGGAAATGAACCGGGTTAAACCCCCACCGTGCACTATGCGGGCAATTCATTTCAACTTGTAACTTTAGCACTGTCATACTTTATACGCCTACCAGCACCCGTGGGTCACATTGTTAGCATTGGGAATTATAAATACACAAGTACGTCCCATAATCACTTAATTCACATAAAGCACCAGGATGTTTCTTAAAACTTTGTAAACATATAAATGAAAACATTGGTTGTTATAAAACTGTATATTTAATAAATAATCAGTTATATTACAACATTACTCTGTTGTTTATCAAAAGCTTGTTCGTCTATTTTAGCCTAATTTATTTAAACCATGTTCATGTATTATTTGTTGATTGATTTATCGGATTCATTTTCTTTTTTAAGCTTACAATATTTCAATGTTTGTTTGGCTGCCACTGTATCTCTCGTTTAGCAACTGGCCATCTTGCTACCCCTACGTTATGTTACGTTACACACACGGGACTATTCGGAATCTATACGACCCTCTCACTTTAGCACCAGCTAAACTATATCTTCCCTATATCTCGCTCAGTCACTCCATCTCTCTCCCTTTTGCTGGCTCTGTTCCTCTACCACATATACACACAGGACGATGTGATGTGCAATGGCCGGTACGCGGTTTTCTGTTCAGATAAATACATGAGATTACATCGGGAGAAAAACTGAGGTTAAGACTGATGGGGATTCGGCTTTTGACGCCGGCCATTATTTACTTGGCGGTTTTATCATGACCAACGTCGTATTTTATTATGTCCTCACACACAGGCACACGCACGCAGAAGATGAAAGGATAGTAAAGAGACCGAGGCGAATTTATAGCATGAGATGTGTGATATTCGAAAAAAATATTTACAGTTTGATAAACTAAATAAATGTATTGATTCAATTGTGATTCTATATTCAACACTTATTTCTAAATTCTATTTAATAATCTTCCTTACCGAGACGATGTATTTCTGATGTAATAAATTTACTATTAAGTCATTTATGATCACATTAAATTCATTAATTTAACTAAGATATCTGCCATTTAAAATTGTATTAAACCATTTGTTCTGGTGAAACAGCATCAAGGATTTTGTTAATATTAGTTAATATTGGTTAGTTTTAGTTTTATTATTATTTCTAATTAGTTTTGGCCTTACAGCTGTAATGAAACTGAATAAATAAATAAATTTATAACCTAAAACTAAATGATGTAAAAATTCTGTAATTCCGTAATTGCAAAGTATTGATATAACTTTTAATATACTGTATGTATCCTTTTAAATATCCATGTATCTACTCCCCACCCCTGCATCTACTATCCTGCTATTATATTCCTGCACACTCTATTTCTATTCCTCTGCAGGCACACACACACTCACGTACACTTCGTATACATGTACACTGCACAGGACATCGATATTCTCAACGGAAAGTAATGGCTTCCAACTTAATCCACAAATCCCCCGAGGGGGGCGGCTGACCACCGCCGGACGGTCCCACAATGCTCGCTACATTATTTAACCCGTGCTAACTACTAAATCGCTGAACACACACACATAGATACATATGTATAAAGCATACACCTACACAGCCGTGGCTCTTACAGTCGCACACAACCAAACAAGTATATACTGGTCAGTGAACGGCAAGGCTCGTGAGTTTGCTTGCTTGTTCAGTGTGTGAAAGATTGATGACGAGCCCGTTTCTTTCACCCAGTGAATTGTTAGTATGTGAGCTCGCCACGGTCGCGCTATTCTACGATAACATTGTACAATGGACGGCACGTGAAACTAAACGTGCTATTAACTATTGTAACTACGACCGAGGGAGTTTGAGAGAGAAGTAAAACATTCATAGGAGGGAAATAGAATTAATACACACACTCCCACATTTGATTTGTCATGAAACAATAATTAAAGTGCACCATTTACTATTTTGTATAATTCGATACGGAATTTATTATTCTCTAATACAGGTTGCATTGTAAAAAAAAAACATATCGTATAATTTCCTGCCACAAAATTATTAATACCGAACTCTTGATAACCATTAATCCCCCGCTACACGTACGTAAATACCCCTATTACGGTTCTGTGACTCGGAGATATCTCAATTCGTGTATCGTACCGCGTGGTGAATTTCGTTTTTTGTCCTGCAAATCCTTCGTGCACGGGTAAATAAAAAATTCGGCTTTCCCGTGTGTGGTTCTGATCCCATACACGTACATATGTACCAGCTATCTCACTCATTAGTCCTCCACATCCCCCACCCTCCTCCGCCTATCTAGCAGGCTGTAGTATCAACATCAGTGATACGGATTAAATGTACAAGAATAACATCCACGGTCACCCCGGCAGATTAGCGGAAAACAAAATGTACAATTTTTTAAACAGCAAAAGCTCGCGAGGAGCACAGGAAATAATCTTTATTAATTATTTAAAATTAAAAGTACTTGTTCTGATGCTGGAATGCGGACGACGATGTGCTTAATAATTTAAGCCCGTCTCTGTATCGGTGTATGTACGTTGCGATGTCGTTGTTTCGTCGTCATTTCCGGTTTTAGGACTGTTACATCCGGTTGTCGCTTGTATTTTTTACCGGAGAAGTCTCCATTATAAACGTGTTTAATTATGCAGGAAAGACTGTTGTCGCGTCTGCGTCAATGTTTTGTGAAACTCCACATTCTTATATTTCATATTTTGCAAAACTGAATGTTTCATTGAGCATTATTTATTAACAGAATAAAAATGTATGTATGCAGTGTCCTGAGTAATATATTTATAATTATTTACTAAAGAACTTACAAGGACATTAAACACGATTCTTGCTAGACGAGTTTCAAAATATCCTAATGCAATCTATGGTTTCGACAGATAGAAATCTGCTTAGATCAGTACGCCTCGTACATTACCGTAACATTCAGTGATAATTCTCAAGTTACAGCATTTATCACCTTGCAAAATACATTCTCCATGACTGCGTCACTTTCAGACTTATCTTTGGTCGTAGTCGGTTGAACAAGAATCGCCTACGGTGGCATATTTTTTACTTTACACATACATCTTTACGTGTATGCATACATACACACATCTGCTGAAAGTTACACCTTACATATCTTGCTACTAATAACAACACAAGTTTATGTGCACACATTTATATAAATTTCAGTATGTACACATACATAGCATAGCAGTTAGAATATGTACTGGATATTACACGTGTATGTGAATACACACACACACACATACATAGTTACATTCTATTTGCTGAACGTCGTGCAATAGTGGTAGTGATGGAGTTTCGGGTTTGCAGATAACAGCCGTTGGTAATGTCATCGCGGTTTAAAAACCACTGAAAACGACCATAAAAACATCCGGGCATTATCTACACTCAGTGTAAAAATCCATAACGACCACAGTAACGCGGCTCTATAGATATATCTCTATAGGTACGGCTCAGTATACACAGCTCGTATAGGTATCATCACTCATCAGCAGGAACAGACAGCAGGAATCATTTTCCAAACATTATCAACACTGATAACTACATTAACATCAAACATTCAGGGATTTATGTACATTCAGTATAAAAAACCACCAGTAACGACACACAAGGTATGTTTCGAGCTAATTAATCTCTTAACAGAATCAATATTACATACACAGAGTAGGACTAGCAGTGGTGGTGCCCTCAAGAGTAGGATGAGGCTGTCAGTAATCTCTCTGATCGATTATAGAGATCACTATATGTTGCTAGATAAATGTATGTGTGTTGAACATATATATAGCATAAGTATACAGCGACTATATACTCCTCTACTTGTTTGTGTGTGTGTTCTGTGTAAACGAATGAGCATGAGAGAACAGTCAATGGGCGTGTGACGTCATTTCCTTTGTGGCTGTTATCACCACTTCTGGTTCATAACGCTCGAATAATAGCACCTTCCCATATTACCTATATATACAGAGGAGCCTGGCAGGACCAGAGAGCTTCAGCCGCAAGCATCATCATCATCATCATCAACCAACGTTATATATCTACATACATACATACATGTATGTATATATGAATGCGTGTTTAACTTTGTCAATGTGTAAGTTCCAACAGGGACGTATTATTATATTTATATTTCATGAAAATACTACTACAGCATAGCACGAAGTAAGTTGAAAGAAAGTTGACCAGAAATATTAAAAACCTCTAGAACAATACTGAATTTAATAAAAATTAACTCTCATATTGTTTTCAATTACATTTTTAGTTACATTTTAATTATTTCAAAAGCATTGTCCTCGTGATGCATATTTATTTCTTTACTTATGTACCTGTAACGTGTTATACAAATCTGTGATTGTTATCTAATGGAATTTACCAGTACAGACCTGTGTTTATGATGTGTTGTACGCGTTTAATGTGTAGTGTAAGGGCCTAACACGTACCGCGGGCCGTTGTACAACTTAACAGACGATGATAAGATGCATATGATGTGTTAGCACAAGGAGGAGCAAGCCCTTGATCGTCTTCAAGATTGTGTCACACGTAAAGTTTGTCGTATGTACGAATTGCCACGTATACGATGGAGAGAATTAAGTGTTATCAATTTATCCCCACTGGCCCGAAAACTAAACGTACCTTTGCATACATTATAACTTTCACAGTATCACGTCATGACAGAGGAAGTAGAGAATAAGTTTTTGAGATTTAAACAACATTGTAGGAATTAACATAGACACTTTGATTTTCTACCGTCAATTCAGTGTTTTGTGGATCGACTTGATGTGTAATATATTGGATGAATTAATTGATAAATATTCCGCAATGAATTTTACGTAATAAACAATAACTGAACGCCGTGTTGTGGAACTAACACGCTGTTTATCTGAAGCGCCGTATCTAACCCCGCGTGTTTGTGTGCCGGTCGTAACCAGTGAGCCAACTAGCGCAGGGTCGTGCTGTGCTATGCTATGGGCACAAGTCAACAACGATATCGGTACGGATAATATAATCCGTGTTCATTTCAGCGTGAAACATCGTCGCGACAGGCACGAGAATGTTTTAACCAAATCAGAAACAAAATAAACGACATAAACATGCTCCACAGCAGTTTGTGGTTAACCCGCACTCACAGTGTAAATCTAACGTACATACAAGTATAATCTAATAATGATGATGATACCCATCATGCGTTTACTTCAACACACCGCCACTGGGTGGCCCGGCGGCGCTAGTATCGCACGCGCGCCCAGCAATGATGTACGCTCGGTTTAACTGATTCCTTTATCGGTGGACGCGATCATTGCATCACTTCCAGTTCGATGAGTTCGTCACTTTGCTTTGAGAACTCACTGTGTCACTCACTGGGCTCTGATCCATTACTCACGCTGTTACTAGCAAGAGACTTAATTTAATAGTTCCAACTGCGTCGCGGTTATGTCTAATGTAGTGGAAATATATGTGTATATGTACGCATGTAAGTTTATTTATAGCATGAACGACAAACGGATATATGTAATACGTCACTTACTTCCGAAACAACTTGGAATTTAAAGAGAAAATATTTAGCGTTATCATTTGTAGCGACGTTTCTAAAGGGAAAGGGATATTTGAACGTGAAATTACAATCTAGTAATGCTCGTATGCTAGCTGTTAGTGTTCTCGGACACTATGCATAATGTATGTATGTGCGACGACGTCTCCTCTGGGTCAGACAGGCGGCAAGACGTTGCGGTAACCTTGCGGATGGGGCCGAGGTCAGCGAGGGGAGTGTGAAGGGGTTGGGGAATATACAAGTAAGACTAGGAACACACATACACACATTAAGATATACACATCGAAGACGGAGAGTGCAATGTTGGTCGGGTTAAGACGGTCGTCGTCGCCACCGCCATCCCGCTCGCTAACTTATCGAAGTTCGGTGTCTCGACACCGGATTGCATTAGTCAAACAAGCATATCCACTTCCGGCCAGCATTGGGCCACCCGTTAATCCGTTCACTCTTCGGCGAACCGATAAACTATTGATGAAGAAAAGGGGTTTCAGTGCTACTCATTCCGCACTCTATCTTAGTCTATCTTCCACATCAACCTACCCCACCGTGCTAATTGATTTCCGTACTTAAATATTTAAATCTGGCATCTCTGTCAATTAATATAAAACCGAACTGTGATAGACGAAGATTACCAACTTGGTAGACGTTGATGGAATTTTTAGGTTCACACTTAAAACTTTAACGTTGTCTCTTTGGTCTCTTTGCGGTCTTGGCTCATTTTATTCTTTATGCTTTTTCTTTCTGCAATGACACATTCAATTAAAAAGTGTGTACCAATGCCTGCAAATTTCCCGAGTTTATCTTCAACACCAAGTAACCTGCCAGTTGACAGTATATTGTCTATGTTGTTTCCCGTCAAACCGAATACAAAACACAAACGTGATTTCAATGCGAAAAGTTGGCGTTCGTTTAGCCACAAAATGCAGAATGAATGTACAACATTTTTCAATGAGAAAAGTTAGCAGCGATATCGTTTTATAGTGTATCACCTGCACCAGTGGAGCGATTGTGGCGCCACATCCGGTACACGTACCGGATATAATGTAAAGTTCTCCGTGCATTTATATCCATGTGTTTGTTGTGTGTAAAACGCTAATCCCTGTTACGTTCTGCATATTCATGTGCGGATTTTTTGTCTCCATGTTCTGTAATGTTTTGAAATGTCGTACTTTTTTTCCTCGCGGAATATAATTCAGTTGAATGGAAAGGCTTGAAGCGGAATTGTGTGTATTTTATACGTGCTTGGCTCGTACAAACCAGTCAGCCAACCAACACACCAATATGAAGCATACGAACAAATGGATACGCACGTACGTTCATGTGGACACATAACGACAAAACCAATGTGTATTATGTCGCACAGTTGTATGTATTCAGATGTCTGCTAACATGAACAATACCACCATACTTGAAATGTGTGCATTTAGAGCAATGAACAATATGCAAATCAAGTAACACAAAATTTTATTTTATATAATGTTGATGGATTTTTTCAATAAGTTGTTTTTTAACCACATCATATTTTAATATCTCAAAACCGTTTAATAAACATTGAAAAAAACAATTGTTTTATCTAGCCACATAGTCACAGTTGAAGAAAAATAAAAATTCGCTATTATCACCGACCATTAACAATAATGAATAACTACTAACTCGGATTCGACTCAATTTTACAAAAAACGTTGTGGCCAATTTTAAGTAATAAAATTAATTAAATTTGCCACTAGCTACAGTCTATAAAAGGGCCATTACATTAAAAATCGATAGTCTAATAACGACAGTGGACCGCGAAAAAATACATAGCGAAAAAATTCGCAAACAGACAAAAAATTACTGAACATAACGTTTACGGTAACTGAGCAGTAAAAACGCGTATTTAAAATTGGGATTTAGGCTTTTTTTGTTGTAAACTGTGCTTAATCTAATCGGCTGCCCTTGTGCCCTGAGAGAGAGAGAGAGAGAGAGAGAGAGAGGGGGGGGAGGTCGTCTATTGCGATGGACAATGTACATATCTTTTTTTCGATACCTCCGCTGAATTCATACTACAAATTTTACTAATTTCAACATTTTACCAAAACACCCGGTACATTCTGATACATATAACTGAACATGTATGTGTGTACGAGAGAGAGAGAGAGACTATATACATGTGTATGTTTGCATATGTAGGTGTGTGTGTGCAGCTTAGCCACCGGAGAGCATTCTATGAATAAATTAACAATCTTAAGCTCATATGCATACTGCCGTGTGTAACCCCACCCCCTACCCCGCCACTGTACTTTGGTATCATGGTCTAATGCTGGTTAGTGTATGTACGACTGCAATTTTAATTGCTCGCAACTCGGATAGTTCCCGTAATGGTTTTATGACAATTTTTTTTGTATTCCCAAACGATAGTTTCAAAATTGTTATATCTCTCTTTCTCTTTTGCTTTTATAAATGGGACCTGCACGCTTAAATAATTAATGAGAACTGTATTCCAGTTAGTAGATATGAATAGCGAAGGATTTAAATAATATAAATGTAGAAAGATATTTAGATTTATTGGATATTCTATCTTTAAAATATTAAAGCAAACATTTAACGTGAAATATTATCAAATATTGAAGCACAAAAGAAAATGTGTATGTGTTTCATTAATATTAAATGACACTGTATTAAAAATAAAATAGAAAATAATAGTAGACTACTGCAACTAACAATATTCATTTTCCGAATATCACAATATATTGATACTAATTTCAATATTCCTGTGTATAGTATCGATTATCTCCTAATGTTATTTGCTCCCGACTAACTCAGATCTAAGAGAAGTTGCAGGAATTTGCTGTACATTGCTAAATATTAGCCTTGGGCTATACTGATATTATACTCGTATAGATTTAGTACAACTATGCTCTACTGATCTCTGCCTGGTTGGGTGTGTGTAAGTGTGTATGAGGTGGATGGTGAGTTATTGGACAAAGCTCTCTTACTGGCTCGAGCACCCGGTATACATGATATGTGTGTGTGTGTGCGTACAAGTTGGTTGACTGTATATGGTGACCGCAAGAGCTTGCGGGGTCGCGTTGTGGCTTGTCATTAGCACACCAATACCACCACACCAGTGCATACTAGCACACCCGTTTGCTGAAGGCATATCACTCACGCACACATATACTTCTTAGCTTATATTAATATCATATAGCCGCCAATACAGTGATACTCAAACATCTATTAAGAAATAAGACCAATACTTCACTAATTCAACATGAATAGTTTTTGTTTAACTAGTTTTATTTAACTAGTATAATTAAATTGTTTCATAATGAAGTTTCTCAACAGCTTGCATTCAGTATTATTCTATTATTTATTTAACTTGTATAGTTTAATTAATTTTTAGTTTCTTCTTAGGACAGATTGTAATATTGGTTATAATATTTAGTTTAAGTTTGTTATAATTATACAAGTTTTTAATGTGTATTTTGGTATTTATAAGAAGTAAAAGACTTAAATTACAGTTAGTATTATATTGCAGCTGAATACAGATTAAAAGGTACTTCTGCTTTTAAGTTTTCTCGATTTCCAAAGGATACAGTAACAATCGTCTCAGTACATAAACGTATCTTAGTGTCCAACTACAAGTACCATCATGCACGTACATGTACTGTCTGTTATGAAGATACATTGTTTCGGGTGCTGATAATTAGTACATAGTAGTATCCCTAGAGGCGCCACCGTTTGCTAACTGGTCTGACTTGGGTTCAGGTCTCCGGTTAGTTCGTTCCATATACATATACATATATATATCTGAATATACTTCACATCCTACGGCTATTCTGCTGTGTTGGTCTAGGAGGCAGCGTGTGTTTGCTACCGTGGTGGCCACCAGTTGTTTATTACTTGATGTTTGTGTTGGAAGAGAATTATTACACAGATTGTGTTGGCCATAGTTCCCAGCTTGGACAGGCCAAAGACTGCCCGACACAGAACCTTTGCCTAGCACACACTGAAGTTACACAAGACCAAGAAGTGGTCACTGTATTATGTGGTCATTTGTGTAATGATGTTATAATTGAACTTACAGCCAACTATACAAGTCTCTCTCACAAACTCTTAAATCTCCTTAATTCTCTAATGAAGAAAAACATGCAATATATTTAATGCTCCATTGTAACTGTCATGAATTACAGTCAAGGTTTTAAATACACCACATGCTAATTCAATACATTTTTTCTCTAATCTCACAACACAAACTAAACTCCCCTTGTCCTTTCGGTCAAACATTGTATATATGTTGAACCGACGTCAACAGCATGTCTTGGTGCGATAATTCTGCACAAATTTCTGGAAATTAATCACCGTTGGGCTTTTAATTAATGATAGTTAGCAACAAATTATGCAAAGTTGTTTGGGTAACATTGGGTGTTACGGGTGCGGTACGGTACGGTAACATCTGTTGGCGATTTGTCCGTATGTGGTCAACGGTGTACGCTCTCAGCAACTTGTATAACCACACAACTCCTCACTGAATCTTCCCACCCACTCTCACACACATATACACACGTTTATAGTCGCCGGGGCCCTCAACTCAACCGATCGTTGTGTCCTGAACATCTGCGAGATGTGAAATACTGCACAGATTAACAACTTTACAAAACCGTATCAGTTTGTGGCACGAGAAGTACGTATGGACATGTTAGTAGCAGTTTACAGTTTGACATGTACCGAACCAACAGCGGCAGTAGTAGCAAAAGTAACAAAAAGAAGAATATAAATGAATAGTAAACGGACGATTAAATAGTTTCTAATATATTTAAGTTCTTATTTCATGACATTGTTATTCAATGTTTAACATATTAACTTACTCATACATAATATTGATAAAGTAGTTTTTTTTTACCTTGCAGAATTAGGTTATGTTCTAAATGTCATCAGTAATCTTTTGGTAAGATATCTGTCTAAGTACATATATTGAATTCATATTTGGAGTAGTTTATTTTTGTATTTATACATTACGTATGTGTACTAATATTTATATAATTCTACAGCACTGTACTCAAGAGCAGGATAGTAGTGACATGGGTTGTGGGGGGGGGGATGGGCTGATATCCTGACAACAGTGTGGCCACCGTAGTTCACTCGCATGTTCGTTTGCTGGCTCGCCCGCTCGTTGGGCACCGGAGTCATATGATTTATGGTTTACGGAACTTTGCTTTTATCTGGTTCAGAATCCCGTATGAATATAGTGACCATTGATTCAGGATGTGCTGTCGTTTACACTGACACACACACACACACATGCATGTATACACTATTCGCTATCTGCTACCCCCACCCTCCATACATACAATAGCACACAAAACACATATACATACAATAACTCACATATTTTACATAACATTGGACTTCATGTGAGACAGCAACTTTCTTAAAATATCCTGAACATATAAGTATATAAAATATGGTCTTTTATATTGACAAAGCACAATGCACGGTCTTAAAATGCGATCAGGCTTCATTATCATTTTCTTCACATACTGGAATGAGTCACAAAACGATCAGTATATGGAATTTCTGTAACAATTATTCATTAGATATATGGGTATTTTGTGCCGGATAACTATAGTGTATCCATAGATATAAGAACTTGACTAAACGCAGCATGCTATTAACAGAGGATTATCCCAAATTATACGACACAGTAAATGAATAAAAAGCAGAGCTGTATTCAGAAATTTATAAATACATTTTGAAAAATAACAACAAAAATATGATATACATCTTAACAATAATAATACAAATTAACATAAATAAATGTAATATTCAATAAATTATTATTACGTCTTAATTATAGACAAAATGTCTCTTGTCTTTCCCGCTAAGAGCATTACAAATGTACCTGAATACCGCCACTACTAGTAGTTTATGGCCTCTCCTGCTGTGAAGGGTACCACCCTACCTATTAAGGAATCATGTCAAGTTCTTATATCTATGGATAGACTATACTGACCGTATGATATATTCAACTACCCTCCAACACAAACTGAATTTCTTTTCTCCAAACACCATTAACATTAACGCAACCTTTACCTACAGAATATACCCAGGGGTAAGCGAGCGGTGTTACTGAGGGCTAAACTCTCCAACTAATCTGTATTTAATTAGTGCCTCAATTATCAACGTAAGACATTTCGACCCTTCATGAATTAACTGTACTGGCCAAACTATCTTCGTACATAATACATGTGCGCATATATATGCCAGGTATGTAAGCATATCTCTCAGTATACTGACCAAAGTAACTCACTACCTTATATCATAATTAATACATCGGAGGCGGCCACTACCCCCGCAGGCCTGTAGAGGGTTGGGTGGTGCACGTACACAGACGACCGCAGCCCCTCGGGGTGTTTGTGCTGCTTGGTTCCTTGATTTGTGATCCCTGGCGAATGCCCAGCCCGGTACGAAGCCCAGCGGCTACACACCGGAGATTTATGCAAGTTTTCACAAAATTTAGTTATGTGTATTAACTACGTATCGTGCCTGCACTCCAACTACAAACTTTCTTCTCTCTGTCTCTCTCTCTTACTTACTCATTCACTCTTACTAGTGCATGGATATAGTGGAATAAACAAGGGCCAGTAGAGATTGCTCTGGTTTAACCCTCATTAGAACCTCTACATTTCCTCTGGTCATTATAATAAATATTCATATTACACCTAAACAAACGTTATACAAATTATTTTACTTACATGGAGATTTGTACCCAGAAATATTATTAATACTTTTCATAGAGTAAAAAACAATTCAGTACATATTGCTAGCGATACATAATTTAGTATGATGCAATAATTCCCCATTATTGCTCAACATGTTAAATGCATTCCGTAGCAAATGTTAACCTAGATGGCAATCATGATTGAATAAAGGGCCATTCAAGTTGCCCTCCCGTTTATCGCTAATGTTAGACTGTGCACGAGCACACACACACACTCGTCCAATTGTACACTGCATAACTGTGTCGCCACATTCTCGCCAGCAATACATGATGTGGTCGACTACATCGAGCACATTTTCATTGAATATTCCCGCCAGCGATGATTTCCTGTGTATAATAATGCAACTCGCGGCAACTTTTCAGGTTTTTCCAGCAATTCAACCGCTGAAAGGTACATGGACCAAATGTGCTCCATCGTAAATCAAGCCGTATCTTCCTGACAATGGTTGTGTTGCTTTTTGTAGTGGAAATATGGGCATTTTTCGTCGCGAATTCTAAAGAACTGAATAGCTGTGACGACACGAAAAGGTGCCTTTTTCAAGTAGATAGAGAAGTTCGCTAGCTATAATGATACTCGTTTAGTAACGGAGAATTTTTTTTATATATTATTTGTTACTGTTTGCTAAATAGTCTTCCATTTTACACTTGCAAGAAATGATTTTCTATAAGACAGGACACAAAGAAAATACATCTAAAATGCTCTAAATAAATGACATTTTCTAACAATTTATTTTGAATTCTATAATGTACGCAACACAGAACTATGTAACTGCTCCTAAACATGACAAACATGTGAATAAAACGTAATATTTTGCATAGCACACTTTGGTTTGTATCCTTTCCCTGAAGAATGTCTCTGTACTCCTGTTTCTCGTGAGTGTATGTCGCAAAGATCAAAGCATGCGTGGCATTGTTCCAACTAGGTTGGTTCGTTAGTTGACAGAGAATGGCATGCAAGAATGTCTACTGACATTTAGTAAAAAAAATTGTTCAGATTTTTATTTCATATTTAAGGCACGACATACCAGAATCTTAAAGGGGTTGAAATGAGTGTTTGAATGGAAGAAAGGATATTGCCTTTTTAATAATTAAACTATATTTCATATAATCCTTATTTAATTTATTAATATTTTATTTATTACGTAGCTGTTCTGCATTTAGCATATGTAAATGAAGTATCATAAACAAAATGTTTATGCAAGTAACTATTTTATACTTAGCAATTGTAAATTCGTTAACTCTTTTTCCTTGGCAAGCATTTCGTCCTGCAACTGTTGGACTGGGCGATTGTCCAGCAGGAAAGGGTCGTTAGCAGCAGGACAAACCATCCCCATCGTCGTCCCCGTTCTCCCTGCACGGTACTTGAAACATTACAGTGGTCAGCTGAATCTAACTGCTCAAGTTTATCACAGCACATCGGTGATTTGTTAGTGAATAAGTTAAAGCTCATTAAGCTCAGTTTGTTGCCAGTAGAACTGAGCTTTTACAAACCCCTGAACCTGGGGCGATTTAACTTTTGCATCCGCCGTAATCGTTTTTCTTACTGTGCGTTACCAACCTAAAATACTAGAACCGTTTTTTTCGGTCTGGTACTGTAACAATAAATGCTTGTTTGACAAACATATTAAAGACTTCATATTTACAATAAATATATCATTCACACGAAATTTACACATTTATATGCAACATCTTTTTTGTTCTTCAAATTTCTCGAATAGACATTTTAAAGGAATATAAAGTAAAAATTACGTATTACGTGTATTTGGCAGTAACTGCTGATATTGGAACGTCCCATATGGGGGGCCGAGGTAGGGGGTACTATATAGCTAACCTACTCCCCTTTCCTTTCTCACTGTATATATGTATGTGTGTGTGTGGGCTAAGAACCGATATACGGTCTGTGTACGTGTGTGTATGTGTGTAATATCCAGATGATATCAGATTTCACATCTGCCGTCCTATTGAAGTACGTGCATGATTTTTAAATCGACAGACCGACGCCGAGGCAGACGCTTCGGTAGATTAAACTCGAAATGGAATTCTTTTTTCTTACATATGTTCCCTGTCTATGATATTGCATAGTCATATAACACCGGAGATACACTCACCATAGAAAGTTACCATTCAGATGAGACCTACTCTGCACCCTTCATACCCTTGGCACATTGCTAGTTTATATAACGCATCGAAGTACATGTAGATGTTCATTAGATAACCTATTCATTTACTATAAATAACTGTGAAATATTTTACAATCATTTACTTACACTGAGTTTTTTGCGTCTATTTTAGATTCATCACTGTCTGTTATATTTCTCTCTTTGCATCTTGATATTAAGCTTGATTATCAGTAATACAACCAGTGGTAAGTGAGTATATAACCAGTGGTATCTGTGTTACCGCTAACCGTTACGGTGAGTGTACTCGTGCGCGTTCCGGAGCGGACCAGGACATCAATATTTAGGGTCGTACAGTTCGACCGCCTGAGATTTCATTCTTTTTGTATTTCGCACATTTATACTTCACTGAATCACAAACGGCTCGTATACATACCTTACTACATTATTGGCTTTGCGTCAAGCGGCACGTCGAGTACAAGCGTCGAACGGGGAAGAGAACATGATGTGTAACGGGTGGACGGAGTGTAGGAGAATCACGTGCTTCGATAAAATATATGAAAGCATGCCCATCGAACATACTCTAGGTAACAGTAAACGAACATGTTAATCTACTAATTAGTGTACTGTAATCCGACTGACAGATTGTCGATATCAAAATCAACAATAAACTGATCTGATGAAGTATATAGAATTATTATAGTTATTATATGTATTCTTCTGTATTGTAGAATTAATTCATTTAATTTCGATCACTTTTGAGAGGCTTGTGCTGTCCTTGTATCATGAACGTCATTGGTGTAAATGTCAGAAGCAGGCCTTGGCTGAAACAACAGTGGCGTATCTGACAGCGGAAGACATTGCTAAGACGCTCTATACTCGTATGTGTGTGTGTTGATTTATCCCTTGGTATATGTACAGTGTACGTTTGTATATATACTGTTATCTACGTGTGTGTGTTCTGTGATTTCCCCACAGCACTCTATCTCCGCACGAATGTGTTGATGTTGACACTAGGTATTACTGCTGTGTATATGTGTGTTGTCTGCAAGTGCTAATAACGTTAATGATTCAAGTGAAGATATCCACGGCGTCTTACTACACTGAACCATGTAAATTGTAGTCGACGGTAACGTGTTAAGGTGACAAGCTCTCGGGTCGGAACAATACCATGTACAGCTCCTGATTCCTGACACATGACTGACACGCCAACTGCTTAAGATGCACTTAACACTGCTAACAATCTATATGTCGCCTCTAAGTGTTTGGATCATTCTAGTCGTACATAATTTATTGTTTATGTGTCAAATGATGCTCCTACAATATAGCCTTGCAAAATGTAAAATATTTATTGCAGTATCTCGATTTTGAGGTGCATTAAATTATTTTAATAAAAAATATAATCAATACAGATGGAAATGTTAAATAAGATTGTACTGCATGTTATTCAACATTGTTTCTTTTGCGTTCGGTTGAAATGCAAGAAATGTTAGTTGCATAAGTGCCACATATAAGTATGGAAGGTGGTGACTAGGTATATATAAACGTAGCAAGCCTTGGTTGGTTTTCTCATCGACCTGAATCAAAGTACATTATCAAACATTTGCATATTAATTAAACATTTGAGCACGCTCGCTCACACTCTCACACACACGCGCGTACATACGTACACAGTCATAGATCGTGTGTGTATATGTATGTATGTAAGGGGTGGTATCGTGACATGGAGCTGTTACTGTGACGGTTGACCGGAACTGGTATTAAAAACCGGAGGCCGTCGACTCCGGGGACACCGGAAGTTTTCCAGTTGAGATGTATAAGAACGATTACGTGTGGTAACTTGCAAGCACCCCGTTCATTTCCACTGCCCCTGATGTGCCCCCTTCGTATAATAATAACCATCGCCGGCACTGGCCATTACCCAAGTCAAGAATTCGCCTATATAAATATACGTGTGTGAGTGTTACATTCTCCCCGCTCCTCGCACAACCGCGCTCTGTGTGAAGGTATTTTATACGTAGCCCTATATATTTTACTGGCAAATTATCGAATACGCGACGTGTTAACAAATTAAGTGTGAGACCGTCGTGGTTGGCCGTGGAAATTTATGGAACTATTAAAGATTGAACCGTTTTATAAACTCGATGAAAATATAGTTTACCCGGACCAAATTATGAGCGTAAATGTCAAGATTGAGCACATTGAAAGGGTCGCGTTAACGAATATTAATATGCATTTAACATCGCCGAATCTCTTCTGCATACACACAGAAGACAATAATCGTTACCCCGCAAATTAGTGTTCCAGTTTTAGTAAATTAATGATGATGAGGTACTCAAAAGTCCTGAAGTCTTCAACACTTCCTGACACCATCCTAGAGCATTTTTATACCTTCGGTAATAGCACTGTGTTTAAAATAAAATCAAGTTTATGATCCATTCAATTTATTTTAAGAGAAATATCAGTCATACATCATTATTTGTATACATAAATTTATTTTTATTTATTAATGATAATGATTAGAAACTTTATCCATATTAATTACATGATTATGCTTACTTCACATTCTGTATAATTACTCTGTAAATATGCTTATATAAAATGTATTAATTTGCTCTTTCCGTGGAAGACATTTAATATGCCTACGGATTAGCATAGAATAATGTTATGTGTAGTATGACGCAGTTGGTATTTTAATTAGACGCTGACATTTTCGCGCTTGTCAATTGCTTTCCTTCGGCCCGGGTAACCTTTATATTCTCTACTGTTTATAAAACCAGGAGGGGGTGAGAGAGGAGCGGGTGTGTAGCGGTGACCTTTACATAGACTGTCTGTCTGTCTGTCTAATATCATCCACACGTTATATTGTCCCGACACTCGGGACTTCTTGCGTCGGACTTGAACTTTGTGAAATATTAAATTGCAACTCTTGAAACACGCCATCCATCAATAGAACCAGACCACTCAAAATTATTTAGCCAGAATTTCCTAATTGAATCCGTGGACAATGGACATTAACCTCTGTTCGGCTGTCACGTTAAATGAAATGAACAGCAGGACTGCTTGTCACTTAACACAAGATATTACAAAGACATTCGTTGTACTTACATTTATACTGATACAAAATTATAATCAAATTCCAATCGATATTTCTTCAGGCGAAATGCAAAAGATTCCAGTCGTAAATCACAAAAGTTTCATAACAAAAAAAATGCACATTTTTCACATTAAATTAAGATGAATGCAGACAGTTTCACACACATGTGAGTATGTTAGACTACCTCTGCGCACTGTCACAGTTGTGTGTATGTGTGTGAGTCACGGGAGCACATGCATTTATGTATTTCTGGTATCTAGCCGGCTGATCCTCCCCGACCAACCACGAATGTAAGCCGTTTAACTCGACTTTTATCTTAGTTTTCGTTGTTTCTTTTCATTTTGCACTTGTTTTATTCAGCAACTTGATGCCGTGCGCAGAGAAATAGCAATAGACATTACCATATGTGATACGCTACTCTGGGCCGTTTTGATTTTGCAAACATGAATTCATATGTGCAGTACAGTGCAGGGTGTGAAATATGAGCTATAACGGCTTCGGAAGAAAAAAAACTAGGAACATTACACAAGCTTTAGTGTTTGAAATACTTTGCAAGAGATACCATTATTTTACGCCTAGACCATATGCAACCAAATTAACTTATATGTGCTGTATATTGTATACAGAATTGTAAGGTACATACATTTTTATAGTAATACAATAGTTATTAGTGGACAATATTCATTTCAAATGTTAAATATACCTACTGTTTATGCAATTCAGTTCTGCCAACAATGTTAACAAAACTTTTGAGAATTGCTGTGCACACAGGAACAAGCAAAAGGACACACAAAAAAAAACCGAATAAGCAGCAGGAAAACATGACCATAAAAAGTCAGAATTAAATTAAAAACTACAAATTTAAAACTAATTTACATACAAGAGATGGCAATTAAAGATATCCACATTCGGGGTGGTTTTTTGCAAAACATACATACGTACAAAACATTGCTTTACTGTATGTACAAGCTTGTGGTGTCTCTGTGTGTATGAGTGTGTATGTCCGCTCATATGCTGAGCTATGTCCGTAAAACAAACAGAGTTGATATGAGTGGACACGTGCTAAAATATGCACAGGCACACGTGTGCTACACACACATACGTACGTGCACAGATGTGCGAACGCACAAGCGCTGACGTGCAAGTATAATTTATCTAATATTTGCACACGTATTAGCGATACATCGTTCAAAAACATCCAGTGCACAGACACACATGTACCTAGCGTATTATATATTCACACATACACACATAGTTAGTTGAAATGCCACGCCTACTCGATGACAAAAGCGCGAGTTGCAATTTTTTTCACCTCTCTCTCTCTCGCTCGCCGAACGTACGTTTGTTTTCTGTTTGTCGCTTTTGTTTCAAAATGGCGACAGTCTGTATTTGTCACTGATATAAATTAGTTTTATTTTGCACGGCAAATGATGTTTACTGTACGTGTGTGTCCATAGACTGTATATAGTATCATCCTCCTCGCCCTCTGGAAAGGGAAAAGGGCAGAGTATGGAATAATGTCGTTTTAGAAAAAATGAGCATGATTTCAATGATGAAGTTTAGCAGTTAAAGGTTGAGTAAAAGAAGGGTAAATATCATTTTTTCCATGTGTTAAAATAAATGAAAGCTGTTAGTGTTAGCATGTA
Source organism: Carabus problematicus (assembly GCA_963422195.1). Lineage (NCBI taxonomy): Eukaryota > Metazoa > Arthropoda > Insecta > Coleoptera > Carabidae > Carabus > Carabus problematicus. The sequence goes on from OY728579.1 coordinate 1,377,324, forward strand.
GGAGTTTTGTTGAAAGTATAAATCGTATAGAATATCTTACAGAAAGAACCGCCTTACATTATCATTTTACTAATATCGTACATGTTTATTCACGTTTTTTTCAGCATTCACATTTTGTCGACGGAATTGTCAAACCGCCCTTATCTTCGCCGATGTTACCAAACATGATACAATTATTAATTTACACTTTATTCATATTTTAATTACCTTTCACTCACCACCCAAAACCACATCCACACAAAAATCATTTTTAATTGAAAGATAAAATCTTGTAAAGGCACAAAAAAGGAAGAAAAATTGAACGGTAGGGGAGACTGACTCGTCATAGCATAACGGACGGACAAGATAAAAGCGGCCTAAAAACAAAATAAATTACTTTTTTATTCATATCCTGCGTGCCGTGATTCAATATAAGGTCCTGTGAAATCCCTCTTTCAGTCTATATCTGTGTATATGTGTATACATGTATGTTGTATTATATGAGGAAAAAATACAGTTGCCGATCGGAGGCCAGATATGAGCCCCCTCACCGCTATGACAGCATCCGTCACTGTCCGTTAGTGGACTACTGTTTACTAACTGAACGCTATGACCAACGAACAGGCCCGTATTAGCGGCCAGAACATTGCGCAATATTTGTATTCGTAATTTCAGACCTTCGTCAATGTTCAGAATGAAAGATACATTCGAATGAAACATAATTCTTAATATTTGTTGATTAAATATTGAATTATATTTCTTTTTTATTGTATAACCAACGATGTAATCATTCTGATTCCGGTCCTGTACCGATGTAGGACGGTATCACTTAACATTTCGTAGACCTGCACGCTGGTCACGTGGAATAGATTAGTCAAACTCTGTCGGATAAAGATGCAACTAAATTATAACTTAGTCCTGGTACAATACTAGAAGCTTTCTTTCCTACCCCTCAACTTGGTCTGTGACAAGAATTTCTGTCAACCTAAGTTTTCCTAATATCGTTTCGGTACGTGTTAATTTTATATGATCTTGACGTTAGCAACTTGATACTTTATAAGTTTCTTATATTATTCTATTAATCCGAGATCACATGAATATAATATAGTTCTTTGTTCGAATTTATTATGTCAAAATTAACAAACTGTAGTTATTGACCATTTTGCAGAGAATTCATGAAGCTTTATTTACAGAATGTTACTCTTGAGAGGGTACAATATACCAAAACATATACTGATATTTTGATAAACATTTAATCCGACATGTATTCAACAGAAACTTGATAATATTAGACGTCGAATTAAGCGTGATTTAACTTACGTTCACGAATATGAAACGTGTCAGGAGGGGTACAGGTGCCTGAGCAATTAGTTTAAGCAAACGCGGTTGTCTGATATAATATAACTCATACAGAATCTGACAACAGGATTTAGTGTACAAGTTTACATCTTACGCTTTGCGTGTCAGATTATATTTGTACTGAATACATATTAATCGAATCATACATCTAGCCAAGCTAGACGAATGAATGTTTCATATGAAATATCTAACGTGCTGTAACATTTTAATCATAAATATATATTGAGTCCAAAAGAATACCTATAGGTATGTAATTTGATAGTCGTCACTAAAATGTTCAGCATTTGAACTAGACGTGTCCAGTCATGTGTTTACATGACAGTTAAAAATCAGAACTGCACAATGTTCACGAATGACATTTAACAAATAGCTTCTCATGTGTAACAACGGCACAAACGCAAACTGAAGTCAGACGAAGACGGAGCACTTCGGCTGATAGTTTGCCAAAAGTTTTATCTCGGTTCCAAGTGGTTAGAGCGCTCCTGGCGGCGGAATGTAGAACTGAACTGATACAGAGAGTTGCGACTGCTCGGCTACCGATACTTGGTTTTGGTTTGTGCATAATTCATATTCTGCTATCTGCTTCACAGATAAGCCATTGTTGTTACACCAAAGTTTCTCCAGAGCCCGCCTCTCTTCCCGCCATTTTTCACAGCGACTTTTTAAGGTTATGTCTAACAAAGCTTTGCAAACTCTAACGGTATTACTTGGAACTAAATACAGAGTTCCTGCACTCTTAAGACCTGTTAGTATTAATACTTAATCTGCGGGACGCTAATAATGTTTTATTCAGTGCATTTAGTTGTTAGTTTTTGGACTTGACTGCTAATGTCAGTAGGCGCTCTTGTGGGAGTCTCTTGAACTAAACGAGTCGTTGCCCATGTATTCTTAAGAAGTACGGTGTGTAATTAATACTTAATTTAGGGTTTTTCATTATCCATTATACATGAAATCCAGGAGGCATTCTGTGAATAATTTAATATATGAACTGGGTTGATGCGACTCAAGGGTTACGTTTTGAAAACGGATTAATGAAGAAGTTGTTGAGGATTTGTAAACAACTGCATCTTTACAGTGTAATATGGAATGTCGTTATTAATCTCATGTGCATAATTTTGTGTTTTTACAAACGGAAAACGGATAAGGAAGTTTCATCTTGGGAATAGATTGTTATGAGGAAAGAAAAAAGTTGGAGTATATTTTATCAAATGCAGTACTTGTTCATGTAAACATTTTGAAACAATGTATAGTAATGTCAGTTTGACGACTAACGAAGGACATACATATATACGTATAGTGACATTGTGAAGTTTATTCAGGGGGACTACAGTATATACTGTACAGTGTAGTGTATGCTTATGCTATTGTGCCACGTCAGATTCCTGTATATCTCACGAGGCCAATGTTTAAACTAACTTCGGGTACCGTCGTTAGTGTGTGTGGCGGGTAGTGGTGTGTATGTACATAGGTAACATACACACATTGTGTTATCGGCCACTGGTCATTATATAAGCTCGGCATTTTCATTAACATTCTGCTGTGTCAAAAGATATCTATATAAGAAACCAACATATGCACATCTATAGTAGCTATACATATACACAGATGCACAACTACTTGCATACATACAATTCTACATAAATAGATTCATATACACAACACACATACATGCACACCAGCTACACAATATAACCGCCAACACTTCACCAACAGAACAACTTACTTTTCACACAACACAACCGGCGTAACCGTGTCGGTTACCGGTATGTCTGTACCACACAAAACCAACCACACATGTGGTGTTACCGAACGATGATGATAACGTTCATTCTGGTAACAAGCAACGTGTGAATCGATCACCGACTCACTCATTCGCTCACACACTCATTTTATACACGCGTTTATGTGTGTGTTTCATTAAAACAGAAATTTGATATGGTTTTAAAGAATGACTGGGTGTCGTGTAACTCATACGAATGGAATTAAATGGTGAATTCTATTGTGTAATATTGTGTAACAAACATTACTGATTGTAAATTGTATTCCAGCGGGGAAAAAATAATATTCAGAGGTAGATATTTGTTTCGTATGCAAGTAATCCTAATTTTGTGCTTTTACATTATCAACCACACTATTCCTGTCATTCTTCTGGGTTGCTAGTACCTCTTGTCTTAATCCTGCTGGAGAGGTACAAGTAGTTCCCTAGTAGCAGGTGATGTTCGTTATCAGGATAAACACAGGATACGACGTGTACACCCGTGCGACACTATGTAAACACCGCTATCCTGTGTGATGTTCCAGCATTCCTGCTCGATCCTGCTACGCCCACCTCCTGCTATGTCATCCTGCTGTCTCACACTGTCTAACATAATCTCTTTGCATAATATACAAATGTTAGCAACTATAGTAAGTGTGAAATATGAAAATTTGTTCATCAAAACCTATTAATACATTATGTAATTTATTAATTTTTCATTCTACAATACAAGGTATGTTTTCGTAATAGTTAACGAATTTTTTTTTACAGAAACATCACTGTAGTATAGTAGTAGTTGTAGGGATGTGTGTACTCAAGTATATCTGTGTGTCTGTAATAGCATGGTCATGATGAGAACCGTTTTTGGTCCATTGCGGTTCGCTAATGATTGTTATTTATAAAGATAAGAAGCCTCTGGTCTCTGTGGGAACCAGCACGGCTGCAAAACATTAACGAAATCGCGCTTCATTTGTTGCTAGATGTTCCCTTTTCAACCATGCCTACCCCCGTCTCCTCCTATTCCCTTGGTGGTCCCTATATGTATGTACGTACTTCCGTTCATCGCTAACCACTTCTCCGTTTCACATCGTAGTAATGAAGTCTTCAAAATTGTAAGAAGCAAATCGCCTGTACACTCTCATTCTATACATACACTGTAAAATGAAAACTACAGTTATTTTTATCGCAATCTAAACTAAACTAAATATATCCGCTATATAACAAACAGAAATTATAACGCTTTATACTTACATCAGCAATTCCTGTCCTCTATATAGCCGAAGATATAATCATTTATTTATAGCGGATCCACTAAAATCAATAGGTCATTATTGATTTTAATAGCGGGGTTAATTTTACCTCCGGCTTTCCCTTCTATAAACTCCAGCCGTATATGTATATGTAAATAAACGCAAAAGTAATTCGAAATTACCAGGGAATTAGCATTTAAACTGCATCATGACAAACATGGTTTTAATCTTTGCAATTTATCTCACCACTTAATGAACACAATTCCAAAAATTCTACCGTACATTAATTAATATCCGTCAGGCAGGGCACGGCGCAAGTGGGGCGGTCGGGGGGAGTGTGTAGTGAAGGAAATCTGTTAAACAATAGGGGGATATACATGATAACTCCACACATATCTTACTTGCATGCAAATTTCTCAATCCTGAAGACGTATAATTCCTTCTTGCAACTGCACAAGTGAATACTCGACATTACCAAGCTTCCATTATGCGGAGAATGTGTAGTGGGCCAGTGTAACTCGTCTTAGGAGGGCGCGCTAGGATCTTATAACAACAGTGTAGCAATTATGTGTTGCTTTGCACAAGAATCCCGTCCGCAAAGGGTCTAAGGTGTTAACCTAAGGCTGTTTACGTAGTTACGGAGAATTAAACGTATACAATTGTGAACGATAGAGCCGAGGCTTTAACCTAACACATAGTGTGATGCTACTGCTGCTGCCATCTCTACTGGAACAATGACGGTTCGACTGAAACAATGTGGACTGTTATGATTGCATTATAATAATAAGTGAACAGTAGTTGACTGTCGCTACTGTTCTTGCCACACCCCATCCCTCTGTCGCAATAGATCCTCCGGGATTAGTTTGTGCATTAATTTTGTTTTCCAACTGTAACAGTCCGGGGTTAAACCTTTTGAAACCTTGTTAGTCGCTGTAGCTTTATGCGCTATTATACTGTGAAATTAGTTTAAGAGACATCCGCGTTCTAGAATTCTGTATCAAGTGTCAATTGTTACTATTTACGTCGTCGGTTAAATATAGAACAATAACAGAATATTCGCAAGGCGTCGCATTCAGTAGTTGTCTACGTCAATTAATTCGACTTACTATTATAATTAAATATAATGTCTGTATTTCGATAAAAATCTTTCAAAGTAACCTTGTAATTTTTAAATTCCTTATCATTTAAAACTAATGCATTTACCTTTACTGTACAATAAATATAAATGCAGGTACAGGTTTCGTAAATAAAATGACGTTACACTTATATCAACAGAAACACGATATTTCATCTTGCATTTTATAGTAATGTAGATGCTTTCGTGTTTCTGAGATAATACCCTCTCCGTTTCTCACCCCCCTGTTGCTGTTTCTCTTCCACACACACATACATACACAGGATCTTCTTCTGTTCGTGGAAGCACTAGTAAATGAAGAGCTGTGTAATTTTTGAAAGCAAGAGAAATGCGAGTGGTTTTTGCTTGTTATCTGTTATCTATTGTCTTAATTATCGCGTGACCCATAAATCTGTACGGTGAAGAAACACAGGAATAAATGTGAGCGAGAGAGAGCGAGAAAACGAGCGACTGAGTTGAGAGGTGGCGCCGCTCGTGGCGTACTCCTTGACTAATGACACCTCCAGCCTGTCCGAGTAATACTCTGTTATCACGCACATAACATACGTACACTGTTTATATCCAATTCTTTTGCAACAAGAAATGCATAACGTATAGTTCATCTAACTATATTAATAAATATGTAACATAATAATACTATAACTAAACATCATTAAGTCAGGATAAAACCTTTGAAATAGTCTTATACAACGGTGATTGTGACAAGCATACATTTTAAAACACTTTAATTCCGTCATTTTATCCTCTCTAAATGTCATCGAATATTAAGTTTAAAATGTAACAAACTGATGCATTAAAAGAATTGAACTTTCGATTCCGAACAACACTAGCTACATCTCTTCATTGCTAGGAACTTTGCTTATCAAAAGTTAGGAATTGCATACGTTGTTAAAAGTTAGAAACACACACATACAGTTTTTCACTATCTGCTACTGTTTGCAATAAATATTGGGCGTTAAATCGTACCACTCAGTCACTCGAGCAACGCACACTTTGTAGAGAACGAGTGAAAAACTAACAAGGATCATTTTTCCCCGTTGAGATCTCTGTAAATCCCACGTCTAAATTACCCCCGAAGTCTTGCACCTGCATTCTCCCAGCCGCTCGCGCTCCGGTAATCAAGAGTGCCGTGGCTGCGTTCCCTGCAGGGTAGCCAACTTAACAAATGACACGCGATTTGGTGAGGTAATCGAGAGAGCCGTTTGAGATAAGTCCAACACTCTACACGACAATATAATGGCGCTTAAGTCGTCTGTGCATAAAATTCTTTTCCGCCGAATGTCGAATGATTAATGAAGACTGCGCGGTATTTTTCCCTTTTTTTTTTGAAATGGTAATTTGTAAATGATGGGTTCCCTTCCCTTAAAGAGTAATTATCCGGTGTTTTCAGCAGGATTTTTCCCTTTAATTGATGGCTGCACGGCAGTAATTGACGCTGGCCGCAATTAAAAAATGATTTAATTCTACTTTTACACTCGGTTTCGAGTAGATGGAATTTACATTAATTTTTTTCTTTATTGCAGTGCATATTGTGGCCGTGCAGAATTAGTGTTCACGCTTCATAATGAGATAGAATGAATTGCAGTTAAATATTTGTACAAATTAGACCATTTGTTATATCTGTTAACCATTATTATTTCTATGCGTTCTGAGCAATGAGCAAGATATTTTAAAATGAATTGAACCATAGCTTTATATTAAATAAATTCTATATATACCGGGTGTCCCAAGAAATCTGGGAATTAACATGTAAATATACAAATATTGTGATTACTTCTGAACATATATAAGTATATATATATATATATATATATATATATATATATATATATATATATATATGTATGTATATATGTATATATATAATTACATCCGTATGTGTTTGTTGAGATGTAATAATTGTTTCATCAGTCACATGCATACTACATATGCTTCTATGGATATTTTAAAATATACATTCCGACTGTACAAGCGTACGTATGTATATGTATGAGTTTAAAATTCGCGGAAGCTGCAGAATGCATGGTACCGTGGGACAAATGAGGGATGAAAACTGTGTGATTTTCGCACCATACGTGACGGAAATACGTCATGACGTACCAATGGAATATTGATGATTTCCTGTTGTACGTAAATCCAACCAAACCAAACCAACATTCACACACGCACACACACACATGACAGTAACGTGTACAACAGCGTGTAGCTAAATATACATATATAATATAAACTAGAAATCTAAATGTCATCACATTACGAAAATATCATCGTAAACTGAACTAACAGGTATTAGCAATTACCGTTCATTCCGAGATTCGGGGCGGGTTAATAAATGTGAATGTTTCGTAATCGATTCGTGTCAGGCAACCAGTGCGTCACAAATGTATTGCGTTACACTGCCGAATTACAAATTATTACCCTCTCGGGCGCATTCGTTAGTCCTTTCAGGTTTAATTCAATATTTCATGGTTGAAATCAAATCCACAATAACATTATATTAAAACTCTCTGGGACGGTAATAAAGTATAATGCGAAATTTATATTTTTCCACTTCCATTAATCCTTTGTCTCTTTACAAATTGTGAATTCAAGGGAAACACGGCACGAACGGAACCGACAGAGAAAGCCAAAGGAGAAAGTGTGTGTGTGTGTGTGTGTGTGTGTGTGTGTGTGTGTGTTGAGAAAGAGTTGGTGAGAATTATCTTACCACACTGCACCACAATTGTCTACGGTTGCACCGAATGAAATAATTTCTTAAAGTCTAGATAATAAAATACTGTGATTGTAAAAATATTAATTGGCAAAGTTAGTCATCGCTCTGTTGGGATCGCCTGAACGACTCAGTTCTCTTCTCTCGAGGTGTACGCGCTCGGATAACTCCGTCCATGAATATAGCCATCCAGTGGCGGCTCGTCACTGACATAACTTTCATTTAACCAATCAAACTCTTCTATACAATAGCGAAATTAACCTCAAAGTATCTGAAAACACAATAGGTTATAAACACAGTAGTAAAATGATAACTTGTTTATCATCTTGCAATATTATTATTAGATGTATACATGTAACATTGTTCTTAATTAATTTCTATATCTACGGCACTGTGTGTCGCCTCTACTGGTGTCTGCTCGTACTCACTGTCTCTCTCACACACCCTGTAGTATATATACATCCAGTTGAAGCACCCGACTTCTTGGTCGCTGTGGCATAACTAACTACAATTTGCTCATTGTTCCGGCACGAGCATTATCTTTATTAAGTTTTACTGGCTCTCCTCTGTACACCACCACCACCTCCGCCCGCAAACCCCTGCCCTCCCCAGGGTGCCCCTCTCTCTGTGTGAGCAGGAATAACACACTTTCAACTGTCTAACCCGCTCCGTTCCGTTTCGCTTATATCTTCTGCACAGCGTACAAGATATTTATTATTGATAAAATTCACACGCCAAGGAGTTTGGTGTATCTTAGCGTCTCAGTTTAGTTTGCTCGTTAATAAACCGGTAAAGTATATCTGTTGGTTTTATTCGTTCAGATTTTCATTTATTTTTCTTACACACTTGCGTCTTAATTAACTTTTAATAATTGACGCCTGCAAGGTTCGTTGTAGACACTGAAAAAATTCATAAAATATGATTATAGAGCAGTAGAAAAATCGGCAACTAAACGACGGTTTTAAAAAAAAGTACGAACAGTAAAAAAATCATGGTATTAGCCGAAAGCGAAACAAAGTTAATCACATTTTATTTTTATTTACTTGGTAAGTTCTTTATTAAACGCCGGCAGCTGTAAAAATTTACATTTTAAAAACACTTCTTTTTTTTTAATTCGCAGCAACAAGAGTATAACTGAAGTTTTCTTCAGACCCCTGCCCTGTAACACCGATGTCTTGGAACAAACAAACTGCTTTCTTTATGTGTAATCTGCTCTTAATAACAATCGGTCCTGGTTGAGTGTTAAAACGGCAACTTTGCCGAACTACTTTGTCCACATAAAAAAAAAAGTAACGGGTACACGAGGACTAGGAAGGCGGAACACCGGTACCAACACGAATGAAACGGTTGCAGGACCAAAGTGAGATGTTATAAAAGTTTGTCAGAGTTGAATTTGTTGGGTAATTAGGCGTGAATGGTCACACGGGACTTGAACCCGGTATTGCCGGAGTCAGTTATCTGCATAGCACACCACCAGTCTCCATCCACCAGTCGCTGCTACCAATTAAAGAGGATTGTTAATTTATGCAAACGAATCTCTTCCGTGCACAGTCGAGTTTGGATCTAGTAGTATACGTGTGTGAGTGTATTATATGATGTTGCATTGTTTCATACTGTATATGCATGCTGTCATGCATGTACATAAATGTATGTATACATAAGTACGTCTGTCAGTATCTATGTGTAACATTCGCCAGTAAATATATCTGTGTGAAACCTGTGAATGTATTGTAACTATCTTCAAATATATCATACACGTGTATATGAATCTATATCAATGTATTGCATATATAAATCCAGCGTGTATAAGTGTATATTTGCACTTATGTATATGTATGTATCTATGTATATGTACAGCCAACTAAGTTAGACATTGTGGTTAATTGCATGTTTATGTTTCTGCTAAGTTTGTGTGTCTGTTCGAGTGCAACCATCGTTGCTTGCTTGACTGCCTGGCTGCCGCTATGCGATAATCAGAATTATTCGTGCATGACGCCGAGACGAGGCTACGAGTATAATTTGTTAATAATAAATAACTACTATACTCGTACTATAGTTCTACTTAGTTTTGTTCATTAACAACTAGTTGCATTGAAAGTTATTCACGATTAAATTACGACAAATTTTGTTCTCTGTCAATGGATCAGAAAACACAGATGTTATTGACAATCTACTAACATTATAACTAGACTTTTTAAATAAAGAAAATACTTGTTTTTAAATTCATTCTCTGCTATCTCGGCTTGGAAGCATTTTTTCGCCTGTCAACAAATACTCATTTATAACATTGGAATGTTCATGCATAATTGAATCTTAACACAGAGAACTATGTAAGAATATAGAAACGAGAAATTCCTTTGTTGATATCGTCTAATATCATGTCTTGTCCCTTGCGCATCCAATATTGAGATGTTAAGAGACGTTTCGTTGAATGGTCAAAGGATTGTCAAGTATGCATATATTGCTGATATTCGGTACAGGTGGAGTGTACATATCTTAGCAACCAAACACCGTCGCATCGGCAATGAAATACCGGACCAAGCCCCGGCTTCAGAGTGATTTGCCATTGTTATGAGTCACGTGACATCAACATGTAAACAGGTATACAAGAATTCTTATACGTATATACATACAGTAAAGCATGTCAAACGAAAAATCAATTCTTCGAAATTGGCCATTGAAAGTAGGGGAAATAAACATGTGGAATTTATTTGAAAATTCCGAATGGAACGAAAAAATATGCGTAATATGCAATTATATTTAAATTGCGAATAAACACAACTGTGAAAAACGTTTAGAATGTAACAATATTTAATTTGTAATAAAAGTAGACAGAACTGTTCTAGATTACTACATTACCAACCAGACTGTATATAGAGCCAAACAGTAGAGAATAAAGACGTATATAAATCTAATTCGATCTTAGTTAGCAGTTCACAAAAAGGTATAATCACACTTTTGTTTTCGACTTGTTCTAAATGATTATTACCTTGTTATTCTCTAATAGCCTTTCTCTACTATTCGAGTTCTTACGATCGTCATATACAGTAGTTCCGAAACGTCTTTACATAGTTTTGTTCAATATATGGTCAAGTAAAATGGCAAAAAAGAAAATAACAATTAACCAATTACATATGAAATATTTTCTCTGTTCATTGCAGCCTAACAGAAGTTAAATTAATAGCAAAACATCTGGTTCCATTGTGAATTCGGGAACAACTATAGATATTCTCCCACTGTTGTTCGAAGTTTCGGAAGTCAGTTTATATCTGAGTTTCAGTAAGCGTTAATTTTTATAGCATTGTAAGTCTTCCCGGTCCTCAAGAGCTCGGAAACTTCGGAAACAACTTGTCGAATAAAACATCGACTGCACAAGTCTTTGGTTCGACTCCTTCTCCTGTAATTGCAACTTTGTCTCCACTTCACTGCTATTCTTTCAACGTGCGAATAATCGACACGAAGAGAGGGGTGCGGAGAAGAGGGTAGTACTAGTTATATATGTATAACTTCATCTGTGACACAATATAATGTGCATGTTCTTGTGATGTTAAGATAATTAATAATCGAGATGAGAAATTTATGATATTGTTAACTTAAACATTTAATATATTATCAGTGTTTTATGATGAGATTGCTGACTTTTGTTTTCAAGAATGTTTATACTAGAAATATTGTTCTAAAAAAACTAGTAACACGTAAGAAAATAAGTTAATTCTATAAGACCTATAACAGCTCATATTATTATCTATATAAGTTCTAATAATCACATCTAAATTACACGTGCATTGTTCATTAATATTTGTATGCATGTATGTATATACGAATCTATATATGTGTTCATGTGTGTGTTTGTGTTTTGTTATGTTGCAAAACATATCACCGGTATATCGACATACAATTACATAAGTTTATTCCATCAATTGTCCAAATAAATCGGCCATTTTGGACAGGGAAACAATAGCGTTAAATATCCTCTGTGTATTGACAAAATAAATACATTCGCACAAATACATAAATGTATGCATCCGTAACGTACACTGATACAGACACACGTACATACACGTATAACATACGTACATACATCACGCACGGACACCGGATCTACGCACCACATTAATACCTATACACAGGGTATCACGGGTCATTGTGTTTATATTTCACAGTACTCTGCCCCTCCGAAGCAACGCACACACACACAACACAAACAAACGCCATACTTTTTTATTCACCATCGTCATCATCATGAAAAATTCCAGCATTGTACATGGACAAATGATTCATCGCTAATGTTACGTGATTTATTCAATTTACCAACCATTCTATATAAATATTTCGTACAATTTTTGCATGAATTCAAATCCGAGGTTAACGTTTTATTAAAATAGATTTAAAAAACGAGGTGTTTAACGGTAATCTTTGTTAAATATTTTCGAGTTGACGATTTGGATCATTGATTTCAATTTGCCAACAGAATTATTTTCAAAAAAAATATTTAAAAATCATTTTACATCATAAATGTGTTGTTATGTAATGTAAATACAAGTATAACAGGTCTATATGTAAAATAATAAATGACAGTGTTTTTGATATCTTTTATTGCTTTGCTAATACATTTATACAAATAAATTACTACTATTTCCACTATAATCATTCTACAATCTAATATGTATAAACTTCGTTCAAAAGAAAATTTTTGGTATCTCATTATGTTTAGTGTTAAACTTATTTAATAATAATAATCGAAGGGCTGTTGCCTGTGGTAGTAGGGCTCTGGATTTCTCCTATAATCCAAATGTACAGCTCCCGCATCATATCCATGGTTGTATTCAGGATATTGTTGGAATTTTGTTGAATAATCGTAACCTCGGTCATAGTCCCTGGGATCTTCGTATATTGTGATAGTTTTCCTCGGTTGATATTTCGTAGCATACTGTGGTTGGTAATATTTCTCTTCGACTCTTCTTCCTGCTTCGCCCTGAGCATGGCCAAGATTACTTTTGCCTTGTTCTCGTCTGTTGTCGTAGTATTCCTTTTGCCCGTAACCGTTTTTGTCACCTCTGACACTGTCAGAGTTACCACCAACGTCGTATCTTCCTCTTTGAGCATTTCCGTTAGCTTGCAAGCTTCCGTCAGAATAAGATCCCTGGTTCTTATTCCCGGCAGCTGATCCATAAGCACCGTCTCTCGAATCATACACAAGATGGCCGCCCTGGTCATCTTTGTCATCGTAGAAACTAGAATTGTTCTCGGCCTCTTCTTTATGGTAAGAATTTTGATACCCTGACTTGTGATGTCCCTTGCGATGTCCTCCTTGCCTTCCAAATTTGGAAACTGAATCGCCATTTTCGCGACGGAAATTGTCGTCAAATTGCTGTCCGCCATTTTGATGTTGTTTATGGTTGTTTGTTTCGTGATTGTAGGAGCCGGCATCCTGGGCTAATGTGTGTTTATTTTCATTTTCCTGATTGAAACCACTCGTCTGTTGGCCACCCGAAGCACCTTTCTTCGCCTCTACTTCCAAAGAATCTGAATTCTTACGGTTAGAATGATCGTCAATGATTGAAGCGCCGCTTTGTACAGATACTGGACTCAATTGGACACTTTTGCAACATATTAAAACTAGTAAAACACACTGCAACTTTGTACCAAACATTGTTCTTTGTTTGTAGTTGTGTACGTACACTTTGAGTCACGATTCCAAACTGATTTCAACTCACCCGATACCGAGTTTATATTGAACTGGTAGCAAAAACTTTGACCTTCAATTTGACGGACTTAATGCGAGTTTTGTGTCAGAAATTTCACAGTTAAAACTGAGATTCCTGGAGTCTATTATTTTTCGTTTCTTGAGCAAAAAAATATTGCGAAATAGTTGACAATCATGGTGTACAAAAAATTAAATCGGATGAGAAGTGTTTCATGCTTGAATTGATTTATATACATTTTTTTACTGGTAGAGAGAATAATAGAATAATGAACTATTGTAATTCTCATATTCGATTGCCTATATGTTTTCTTATGTTTTGTAAGAAACACATTTAATTTGAAAACGATTGAATGAAAATGAATTATCGACGTTTTCACGGAATACAATATAGTGCATAAATTAAATTACTGTTTGCTCCACCGTTCAATCAGGATGTAAACAGGCTGCCATATATACAGAATCCTTACATTTAAATAGTTTCATAAAAGATCTTTTATGTAACGCGAAAAGAACACATAATAAATATACACACATCGTTGTGCCGTGAACTGAAATACAATTTCAAACATGCCACAAATGAAATACGAAGACGATGATAATAAGAAAAATATTCCCTATGCACATAATAACTTGTTTACATTGTGCACCAGCACAGAACAAAAACTTCAATTCAATAAAATCATATTAAAGTTATAATATCGATTGGTTAGCAAAACTAATTGCAAAAATAAGACAATAAAAATCTGTATTCTTAATTTCCTGCTACTTTTAATAACAGCTTGTTCATTTTAGTTGTCTATCAATGTAAGTTTTAAAATTAAATCATCTTATAGTTTTTATTTGATCTTTATTGTAACGTTTCATGTTTTATCTGGTATATATATATATATATATATATATATATATATATATATATATATATATATATATATATATATATATATATAATTGAAATTATATTACAACAGTTCCATTATTTGTACATTGGATGTGAATTTTAGATTACCAAAGTACATTATAAATATTTTAAGTATTGCTATTATTATTATTGTATGTTTTCATTTTGATTGGCGATCATTTAATTCTAGTTTATATATTATTATAAAAGTTCATCTGAATACAATGTAGACAGGATATATTTTTTTCCGTTAGTTAACAGAACTTAATTGTGACTAATCGGCCATCTTGTGGTTTGCAGTGTATTGTGGTGTGAACGGATATCGTATTAAGTATTTCAAGTCATGCAGCCTTTTTCTGTCATTTGTACAGACATGCCCGTAGGTGGAAATCCTCGTTTTCTTGTAAATTTTCATCGCCATGAAGGTTACAATGCATCACTAATCAGTCGTTTCATCATGCCTTGTCATTTACAAGGACACTCATCAGAGAGTAGTCATTGAATTTTCGATTATATCAAAGACAAAATATTTGTAATTCCCTTCACATATCAACATGTAGCAACGATGTATTTGTGAACATCTTAGAATGTATGTAATTTTCCAAGCCATGCTCTTTGCATAACATACATATATGCGTATAGTAACTTCCATTTGAAGTTGTCCTATTCATGGCCGTGAAACAATGAGATGTGTTTTTTCTCGATATAAATAGCCCCGCAGTGTACGAACACAGGTCTGAGAATGTCGACGCGCTAATGGGCGCCACTGTAGAAATCAACGGTGCGAACGAAATGTAGAGTAATTGTTTCTTAGGGGTCCCATTGGCAGGTTAAAAGCAAAACCTAGTCATAACAAACCGGAAATAATACACTCCGAACGCCCGGAATCTGGAGTCCAGAACCTCTCAAACCTTGTCACATCACCGGCTAATGGATTTATGTACTTACATTCATTATTTAATACGCGTTTCGCTACAAAAGTTTACTACATCGAAATACCTTATTATAAATTCGTTTAATTTCGTTTCTGAACATTACATATACTATAATTCCAACATGAGCTACTACATAATAAAAATTAACTTATATCTACTATCTACGTTATGTTAAATATAAGAATAAAATTATATTATATTATTAAAGGTAATCTAAAATCTAGCTAATTCAAATATATTATAGTATTGCAATGAAAAATAGATAAATCATGAAAGATTGTTATTGAAAGTTGTTCATAACAAAATTATTGAGTCTGCAACCAGTGTTACGATTATGTGTTGCTGGCGGGTATAATCAAAATTAGAAATAATGAATACAGCGTCATCTGTGTGAAAACGTCAAGTACTTTTATCAGTTTATTTCTTTAATGGTAGTATCCGTAAATAAAATTATTCTTATATGTAGTAACACAGAATTATTATTTTATAGATTTTACTTGCAAGATATTAACGACTGGTACGGCTGAAACAGGAGAATGTCGGTCCTGCCCTCTATAGACCACGTGGCACAAAATTTTGACAGTTGTGGCAGAAATAGGGTTACACAATATTACCAAGTATTTTTCAATAATTGTTCATAGTATTGTGTGAGAGTTAATATAATATTAGTGCAAAATGGATGGGAATACAGCAGAAAACAAAGCCGATTTTTTTCTACACGAAATTCCTAATGTTAAGATCAGGTAAAGAATATTTATTATCTATATGTATATTTGAACGATATTAACAGAAATATTTATACTACTAGTCGAGATCAGCCAAATGTGCCCAAAGCTCCACTTAAAACGGAAATGCTCAGTTTACGCTTAAATGATACGTCAGAAAAATTAGTTTTAGAAACGTTGAAACATATCCATGGCCAGGTATGATGCTGCAATTTTTTTTTTTTGCTCAACTAATTTATAGATGAATTATAGGATTTCAGATTGACTGATATTTCTTCCTATAAAGATCATAAATCAAATTTAGGAAATAGATATTGGATGGACAGAGGTAGTTTAGTAGTAAAAGGTGGTAGCGATAATTCTTTTGTCAATAATGAAGTATCAACTGAAGAAAAATTCAAAATATTTGCCTTATTACGTTTACAAAGGTATTTTTATATTTTGTACTTGATAATTTTATTCATTAACTTAGCATATTACGTAAAAAAATCTTAACTTTTCAGTTACGGGTTTCATAAAAATCACTGCATGGAAGCGTTGCATCACTGTGAAGGGGAGGTGGATTCAGCGTTGCACCTTCTATTCTCGAAATATTACAACATTGAACCTCAAACTAACGAAACTGATCACGGTTATACGATAGCCGACCTACTAGAACAACGAGAAGATGAAAAACATGTATTGCTGTCAATTTATGATACCGTTTTCGAGGAAAAAATTGCAAATTCTGTGTGGACTATGACCTTTAACCTCCACTATTTAACGAATTTATACAACAAGAAGCCAATTGTTAGCAAGCCCACTGCCAACGTAAACAAAAAACCTATGTGTAGAAATATTATGAAAGGAACTGAGTGTAAGTTTGGTAACAAATGTAGATTTTCGCATGACTTACCAAAGGAATCGAAGAAAAATGAGTTGGAATATTTGCTGCCTAGTATTTTTGAATTGGAAATTCGATTTCCGAAAGACAGTAATTATCCATTTGAACCTCCAATACTGTTTCTGAAAACAGAAGCTGTTCTTCCCGAACAATTATGTTTACATATATGTCGACGACTTTTAACTGAAGCCCAAGATCTAGCCAGCCAAGGAATGGTTAGTATCTATTCTGTAGCAGAACTGCTGAACAACGAAGACGAAATTGTACGTTTCTTAAAAACAAATCAGGAGAAATTCCTCAGTGAAAATGAAATGTTATTTCCACCTGATCCGAAATTGTCGAATTCTGCAAAGAAAATGCTTCCGTCACATTATAGAAAAGGTTTGACGAACAAAGACAACAAACCGCTATTTTCTGCGGATGAGGTAGTAAAAGAAGATAAGTATCTTGTGAAGCAGTTCGAGAAGAAGAAAGATGATCCGAAGTATATAAAATCATTAGAGAATAGACGACAGCTGCCAGCGTGGGGTTTGATGAAAGAAATATTGAACACAATTTATGCATCGCAAGTTGTGGTTATTAGTGGTGAAACGGGTTGTGGTAAAAGTACGCAAGTGCCACAGTTTTTACTCGATGATTGGCTATTGAACTATAACAATCAACACATGGAAATTGTGTGCACACAACCAAGAAGAATTTCCGCGATTGGCGTTGCCGAACGTGTAGCGGATGAACGAATAGAAAAAGTTGGAAAATCAGTCGGTTACCAAATTAGGTTAGAATCGAAAGTGTCAAATTCAACACGATTAACATTTTGCACCACCGGTATTCTATTGCGACGGCTTGAAAGTGATCCTAAACTGAGCGCTGTTTCACATATAATCGTGGATGAAGTACACGAACGGAGTGGCGAAAGTGATTTTCTGTTATTGATACTTAAAGACTTGTTACCGTTACGTCCTGATCTCAAAGTGATTCTTATGAGTGCGACGATGAACGCACAAGTGTTCTGTGATTATTTTGGTAAAGTTCCAATATTGGAGATTCCTGGTAGAACATTCCCTGTCGAGGAGATATTCTTGGAGGATGTACTAGAAAGTACGGCGTTTGTTATGGAAGAAAATTCGCAGTTTACCCGGCGAGTTAAAAAGATGGGAGACAATATTTTTGAAGAGTTTGAAACTAATGAAGTATTGAGTGCGAATGCTAAGCCAAAAGATGTTATTCGGGATGAAAATTTGACTATTGCACAATTACTAGCCCGATATGAAGGTACTGGTTTATGTTTTTATCAATGTAATATTGTTAATGCTCATCTTTTGCAGTTGCAAAATAATTTAACCATTGGCTTTTTAGGTTATAATAGACAGACATGCAAGAATCTGTACTTAATGGATCATGAGAAGACCAACTTGGATATTATAGAGCATTTACTAATGTGGATTGTGTCTGGAAATCATTCGTATCCGATGGAAGGATCCATACTTGTGTTTCTCCCCGGTATTGCAGAGATTACTTCCTTACATGAACAACTCAATGACCATGCAGAATTTAGTCCCCGATACGGAAAATACGTTCTATTACCGTTACATTCCACACTTACTAGTGAAGAACAATCAGCTATATTTAAGTAAGCAATTGTGTTCAACTGTCAAACATAACCTATTTAAAACATTCATGAAATAATACTTCACATTATTATTTTATTAAACATTCTCGCTGCTAGTAATTAATTTTCTTTTCAGAAAACCTAAAAATGGTGCTCGTAAAATCGTTCTGTCCACGAACATCGCTGAAACATCAGTCACGATTGACGATTGTGTATTTGTGATCGATGGTGGTAAGATGAAGGAGAAAAGGTTCGATTCTAATAGAAATATGGAGAGTTTAGATCTGGTCTGGGTGTCGAGAGCAAATGCACTGCAACGGAAAGGTCGTGCTGGACGTGTGATGGCCGGTGTATGTTTCCATTTGTTCACAAAACATCGCTACAAACATCATTTCCTTGCTCAACCGATACCCGAGTTGCACCGCGTACCTTTGGAGCAACTGTTATTGAGGATCAAAGTGCTACCAAACTTTTCAGAATTGAGTGTTCATCATGTATTAGGTATGAATTAACACTAACTGCTGTCATTGTTCACGGTAAATATTTGTTTTTCATAGGTAATACAATAGAACCACCGGCTACGGAGAGTATAGATTCTGCCATCGTACGATTGCAAGATGTTGGCGCGCTGGATGAATCACAAGAGTTAACGCCACTCGGTCTCCACTTGGCGGCGCTGCCTGTCGATGTACGCATTGGTAAACTGATGTTGTTCGGTGCTATTTTCTGTTGTGTGGATTCCGCACTAACCATAGCTGCGTGTCTCAGCTACAAGTCTCCATTTGTGGCTCCGTTTGGCAAAAAAGATCAGGCGAATGCAAAAAGAAAACATTTCGCCGCAGCCAACAGTGATCAATTAACGATTTTAAAAGCGTACAAGGTGAACAGCACTTTATTTATACATAAAAAAAATCATAATGAAATCAGCATTGGACACCGTAGTATTTGGATACTAATTTTATTTGTATTTCATGTGCAGAAATGGAAGGAAGCATTTTGTAAAAGCCGATTAGCTGGAAATGTTTTTGCCCGCGAAAATTATTTATCCACAAAAACATTAGAGACACTGTCTGATATTAAGTATCAGTTTTTAGAACTTTTAGTTAGTATTGGTTTCGTTCCTGTCGATATGGTGTCGCATAAAAGATCATTTCAAGATAAAGTTTTAGATATAACAGGTCCTCAAGTAAGTTATACACGAACGCTTTTTATTTTTCGATATTTTACCGAATATATTTCATCTTCTGTAGTTAAACATCCATGGTGAAAATAATCGCTTATTGTCGGCCATTTTGTGCGCTGCTCTTTATCCAAATGTTGTTAAAGTTTTAACACCAGAAAAATCGTTTTCAATTAGTTCAGCTGGTGCGGTGCCCCGACAACCGAAACCGGAGGAACTCCGGTTTAAAACGAAACAAGATGGTTTTGTAAGTAACGCAAAAGTTTTATTAATTAAAATCTGTTGAAATATGTGTTATTTTATGCGATAATTTTGTAGGTTTTCATTCATCCGTCGTCGGTCAATCACACCATTGGCCATTTTCCAAGTCCGTACTTAGTTTTCCAGGAAAAGATAAAGACTAGTCGAATATTCATACGTGAATGTTCTATGGTACCCATAATTCCCTTGGTGCTGTTTTCAGGATGCAACCTAAATATAGAAGTACACAATGGTTGCAGCATTCTAGTCCTAGAAGATGGTTGGATCATGTTTCAAGTTGAAAAACACGAGGTACAGTACAAAATATTTAAAAACAATGAAATATTTGTTTTCACAATTATTTTTGTAGATCGCAGAAATGTTCAAGATGATCCGTGAAGAATTATTTGATTTATTAGAAGAAAAAATTAAAGATCCATGCTTAAATTTACTGCACCATGAGAACGGAAATAAAATTATATCAACAATTGTGCATATAGTTACCAATGATTAGTAATTTTACTCAGTAACAGATATAAATATTTATTTTTTTGTGATAATAAACAATTATTACCAGTATTATAACATTGTTATATTGTATGTTAATAATGATAATATTTTAATAAACATGATTAACATTTGTGTTATGAATATAAAAACAAATCATTATCTGTTATTTACAAAATTAAATAAAAGATATTGTGCAGTATGTTTTTATGAAGTTGGTATTGCTGCATGTCCACATAACGTCAGTGCGTTAATTGCAGTCAGATTGCAGCTGAAATTTTTTTATCGAATTAACAAAGTTTAAGTGAATAAATGGGAGAACTAACACAAAATGTAGAGAATTGTTTAAATTAATTAAATCAAGTGTGTGTTTGCTAGGGAATATTTCATTTATTTGGGAACATACCCACAGTGCATTGTAAAGACGTTTCCATTTTTAGTGGTTGTTAAAAATGGCTGCTGATTCAGAGTTAAACGTCGACAATCTCATTCAAAGGCTGTTAGAAGGTATTATTTATCATTAAATATTTGTTACTAGTGATTGTTCTTGTATAATTTAGTATTAACTTATATATGGATGCCTTTTTTTGCATGTATTTTGTTCATTTTAATGCTACATTTAACTTCAACGAGAGCACAAACACCATGGAAATAGTATAATATTCATTATCGTTCGATATTTACATTATTGAATCATGAAATTCCATGACATAGTTGCCCAGAATGACCTAATTAGCGTTGATTTATAAGTAAAATAGGTGTATTACATAAATGTTTAATATCTGTTTCTGACAGTGCCGAAAATCATTGTTTATGTAAATGAATTGTTTTTATCGTTACATTTGTCAAATATGCTGTTCACAATTATCTGTAATACCTGGGATTAGCTATCGTTTCTGTTAAAATTCCCGACATAATGCAATATTTCAACATGACGATGTCAAGTGTACATCATCTTTTGACTCGTGTGAAATTTTCTGTAAGACTTGTATTTGAATTTGCAACTATTTGATCAGTTTTGTTCTTTGTGCTGCTATTCGTGTGGTTAACATTGGGTAAAGTATACAAAAATCAACGGGAGCAAGTCAAGAAGAAGGCCAAACTTAAAGATTATATGGGTATAGATTAAAAAAACAACTGTTCATATTTAGTTACGTATTTCTAATTTTAGTTATGCTAGTCTGGTTCGATTTACAGCGTTACTTCTAAATAGAAACTAATTTCATTTCCTGGATATCTCTTAACATACATATCTAACAATCGTATAAAGTAATAGCAATATTAATGCATATCTATTTACAAAAATATATAAATTTGTTGTAAACTGAACCATTTTCTTATTTCTGTAGTTTAATTATGCACTTAACAATCACCTGCTTAAGCAAATCTTTTTAACCTAATTTGCTGATGACTAATTTCCGTTCTGAATGAATCAACCTTTTGTATTATTGAAGTAATGCTATTTATTAGGTTAAATCACACGACAAGGCTTTTTCAAGTAAGTGAAATATGAACGTTAGCTGAAAATTCAGAGTTGTATTCTGATCGTATCAGAATATGGTTCCATAAAGTATGGTATTCTAAGATTTGTATTGTTTTAAATTATTTATAATTCATCTAATATACATTTACTGTTAACTAAATATTTCTGATTGTATTTCATATGAAAAAATAGTGACAAATCTTTGAATTCATACCATAAATATTGAAATTGTAGCTACATTTGTTATTTTTGAAAGTTCGCTTTGTATTTGTACCTGAGTGCAAAACAGTTTTGGGTAACTGCTTTGGCCACTGTTCGTTACTCCAGCTGAATTTTAATCCCGTATTATATTATTTACTGTTCTAGTCCGAGGATGCAGGCCCGGCAAGTCCGTGCAGATGACGGAGACGGAAGTCCGAGGCCTGTGTTTGAAGTCGCGGGAAATATTCCTGCAGCAACCAATTCTACTGGAGTTGGAAGCACCGTTGAAAATATGTGGTGATATACACGGCCAGTACACGGATCTGCTGCGACTGTTCGAGTACGGTGGCTTTCCACCGGAGGCCAACTATCTCTTCCTCGGTGACTACGTGGACCGCGGCAAGCAGAGTCTCGAGACTATATGTCTGCTGTTAGCTTACAAGATCAAGTACCCCGAGAACTTCTTCTTGTTGCGCGGTAATCATGAGTGCGCCTCCATCAATAGGATATATGGGTTTTACGATGAGTGTAAGTATTTACTAATATGTACTACAATCTGTAATATTGAGTTTCAAGATTGCGTGTATCAACGCGTTTGACACAAAGGTGTTTTTACATTTAAATAATACATTTATGCAAAGATAATGCTAATATAGTATTTCGCGTGATACTACCTCATAGTTTAATATGCCAACTGGTAGTATCAAATTACTGTACTACCGGATAATATATATTTAACGACAAAGAAAATGAATTAATGTTTCAGGCAAGCGACGGTACAACATTAAACTATGGAAAACGTTCACAGACTGCTTCAATTGTTTGCCCATTGCAGCTATCATTGACGAGAAAATATTCTGCTGTCACGGTGGACTGAGTCCGGATTTGCAGGGTATGGAACAAATCAGACGCATTATGCGGCCGACAGATGTTCCCGATACAGGTGAATGCAACGTAGAACTTGTGAATCCTTCTTGTTAACTTCAATACCATATAACACACCGGAATGGTTGGTTGTTTTTTCGTAGGTCTTCTTTGTGATTTACTCTGGTCCGATCCTGATAAAGATGTACAGGGTTGGGGTGAGAATGACAGGGGTGTATCGTTCACATTTGGCGCGGATGTTGTGAGTAAATTCCTGAATCGGCACGATCTGGATCTGATATGTCGGGCGCATCAAGTCGTTGAGGATGGGTACGAGTTCTTTGCTAAACGACAACTGGTCACACTGTTCTCAGCGCCGAATTACTGTGGAGAATTCGACAATGCCGGTGGCATGATGTCCGTAGATGAAACACTTATGTGCTCGTTTCAAGTAAGTATTAATTATCGATAAAATAATGTACATTTGTGTAGAAATTTCACAATTGGAGCGAAGCAAACACACATACTTGTTCATCCGATACTTGTAATTGTACATTGAATTCGTATGGATATTTATTCCTACATATTTTATTCATATTCTAGATTCTGAAACCATCGGAAAAGAAAGCCAAATACCAGTATCCGGGAATGAACTCGGGCCGTCCAAGCACACCGCAACGCAATCCAACCAAGAAGAAATAACTAGTACGGTCCATGTATCCATACTCTTACAATAGCAAGTGTAACTATTATTATTATTATTATCGTTTGACAACAACACATACGTTTTTTGCATTTTTAATCATCGTGTGGATTCAAGAAAAACATAATTAATTGTTTACGCAAAGATATCTACTTACCATTTATTATAAATTACAATGTCAGAGTTATCAACTATTTTTAGAACGAACACGCAATCGTGTATATAAAAAGTATTGCCAGTCACAGGCCAGTACTAATATTATTCTTAATTATTTTAAATGTGATCTCAATTTGTATGATTTTTTTGTTGTGATTTATGTATACAGAAAAATTCATAAAAAAAACTACTACTACTAATTCTGAAACTAGATATTTATTACGTAAGTTGAGCGTAACTTACGGTTTTGTAAAAGATTATTTATTGTGTCGCACGAGGACTAGATTTAAATCTATATTGATTTCAGGTTAATGCTCAACAAGATTTTCAGATTTAATATGTTTTTGTGAATTTGTCTGTCATTGTGTAATTCATAAAATATACTTAGTACTTTTACTTTTTATTTTTGTTACTTGATCTTTTCACATATTGTCGTGGTCGTGTGACTGTCACTTTGTGTGCAATATTTTCACAAGAGAACTGATTCGAGTGAATCCACGTGTACTAATTACACTTAACGAATAATTATGTACTATTTAATTTTATTATTATAAATAGTTTAGTTAGAAATTTGTTATTTAATTTTATCATCGTCAACATATATTATTGTTCTTTCATTTATGAGATGGCATTTTTTAACTTTGTGTCTCTTAAATATATGTACACACACACAACTCGTATACATTCACATACACACACACACACACACATATAATGTACACATTTTTTAATAATTATTTCATCATTTTCTCTTTCATTCATTACATAATATGTTTCCGAGATATATACAACCATCATTTAATTAGATAAGAAACGCCTAATTCGATTATTAATTCATTATAATTAAACTCTAAAAGAACGTTATGTATGTAACTATTATTGAGATGTGTAACGATTGAATATTTATTGGTTGATGACAATTCGCCAAATTGTCCGAAGAAATTATAATTGTTGTTTGACATTGGGGAAAAATATTTGTGTCCGAGTTACAAGAGCTTCTCAATGGACTTTCTCTTATAATTTAGGTTTAAAATTTGCTTTTCCTAACTGTATGCATACATATCTTACATTCGCCAAGCAAATTCACCTGAGAAGTCTGAAGATGAGAATGAGAAAGTCTGTTTGTGAAGTTCTGTCTGTCGGTACACACTACTGATATGTAGCTTACTTGTTGAGCATACGTTTGTGATGAGGAAAGTTTCAGTTTGTTTCGGTATATTAACCATTTCCTGAATGTATTATACTAGTATTTTCTATATAAATTCCATTCGTTCCTTATTTCACCCGCCTGTTTCATTGTATCATTTATGTCTCTGTGACTGTTCTAGCATTTGTCAAAACAGCGTGTTTACTACACTACACTAAGTTAATTTTGTAATAAAACGAGCTGAAGAACAATATATTATTGTTAGCCAGTATTGGCAGATCATCAGAAAGGTCTACTTTTTGATATAACACACATTATAAAATATGTATGTAATATGATGTAATAACAGAATTATTTTTACATTACAAATTCACTTCTGCATATAAATATAATAAATGTCATACAATATTGCTTTTAACTTGTAAACAAAGTATATGGAAATATATATATGAAATAATAAATATATTTTTGTTCCGCAATATTGTGTAATTTTTGTAGTTCTTTAAGATAAGTTCTAATTTTAATAAAATGCTATATAGTTCAGTTTGAGTAGCAACAATACTTGAAATCTTTTATCTTCAAATTCCAAAAAATCAACCATGGTAAACAGTAAAACTTGCTTCATATATGAATACACATAGATCAATATAGTTAAGTTCGTATTCATTCATTGCATTTAGAATTTTTTAAACAATAGAACAGTTTAAAAGTGTAAAAGGTTTATACGCTTGGATAGGCAAGCCCGCAATACATTCATGTAATATTGGTCACAGAACACTATTTTACTAAATATTAAAAACAAATGAAATATCTGTACATTATCAAGGCAATGAAATATATTTTTACACAAATATTAACAGTGTCTTATGGCAAAACATAATGTGCGCCATACCTTTTATTTATGTGAATTGGTACATCTTACGTTGGTAGTACTGATAACACAGAACTGTCAATGATTTCCAATCATATCTGCTTGTCACAACAAATGCCGCTAGGTTACTTAATCCTTAATCGTAAACACAAAGACAATTGCGAAAATAATCAGTTATATTTATTGCAGCAGTTCCTAATGGTTTCCTCAGATAACATGACAAGCAGGGAAGAATCTGTCTATCATCAGTTGAATAAAACAGCTCTGTTGGAAAGGTTAATATAGAAAAATCAGCATCATCCATTGTTCACATCTGCATATTTATTTTTTATTTGTACAGGGTTCGAGAGCTAATGAGAGTACGATTAATGGAATGTGGATGGCGTGATCAAGTTCGACTTGAATGTAGAAAAATTTTAAATGAAAACTCAGCAGATGACACGATAGTTAGTGTCAATGATTTAGTAAAATTGGTTACTCCCCCAGCACGAGCTCTCGTGCCAGATTCAGTGAAACGAGAACTTTTACGTGAATTGGAGATGAGTCTAGTAGATATAAATCAGATTAACACTGCATACCAAGGTAAAAAAATCCACTATATATGTACC
Organism: Carabus problematicus; assembly: GCA_963422195.1. Lineage (NCBI taxonomy): Eukaryota > Metazoa > Arthropoda > Insecta > Coleoptera > Carabidae > Carabus > Carabus problematicus. The sequence continues at coordinate 1,404,230 of OY728579.1, forward strand.
TTATACTGGAGCAAATCATTCAGCACTTATCTATATAATCCATACTAATTTTTATAGTAATGTGTGTGTTTGTTTCTTCTATTTGTATCTGATTAAATTTATGCACGAAATTAACGCTAATCAGCAAGTTCCAGTTAAATTTTAGTAATATGTATATTATTTTTTTTGTGCAAAAAATACACGTATACGGTTTACCCCGAATATTGCGTATTTGAATATTTTTTCTAACGCAATTTAATTTTTTTTTTATTTCAGATACGTAATTCCATACATAAATATGATATTATTATGACTTAGTTTACAATTGTATTTAATTTTTACTTTAAACTGTATGTGTCCTTTTGAATTTTATGCAATTATGAATGTGTATTGTGGATTAATAAAATGTATAAAGATAGTTTTTATTTAACCTTCAATAAACAACATCAATAACTGTAGGTACATTGAGCATATTTGTTCTAAACCCTGTCCTGTCTTCTGTGATTGAATGCAGGCACCGGTGTAGAAACTGGTAGATACGTTTGACTTTTATTATATAAATATTATTGTAAATTTAATTTGTAAAAGCATATGTGGTGTGTAAATATAAAATATTTTTAATATTATTATATACACATGTATTCCATTATTGAAGATATATAAATGAAATTTGAGGAAACTGCTAGAAATAGGTTATATTTTGAAACACAGATCCGGACTAAATTTTTTTAGTACAGAAATGAACGCACTAGTTGTTGCAAAAGGCTTTGAAGCAGACTGCAAGGAATTAGTTGTACGTTTTGAAAAGGAAAGTTGTGTACGTTTTGAAACATTTTCAAAAATATGGAGAGATATGCATTTTTCTCTTATATTTGCGTAGGTATCTAATATTTTATCAGTATTCCATGGCTTCATTCTTTCTTTTTTTCAGTGGTCGGAGGGGTAAAGAAGCAATCGTATTAAGTACACAGATATTGTCAATGGTAAAAAGCTTTTTTATTCATACAGATTCGTTTGTACGTAAAGTATGTTGTCTTTATATCATGTATGGAATATTTTACAAGCAGCCATTTTTGTAAGTAAATGATCCGAAGGATCTATAATATACGACAATATATGGACGTATAATATTCTTAAATTTTGTAGAAAATATTCAAAAATACTTGTGACCATGCCCGAATGGAAACATATGCTAGAATTTATAAAAGTATTGAAGGACAATAACCATTTTGATACATTTTATATAATTATGAAACTAATTGGAGACAATGCTTTCGAATTGTCCGCCTTGCAGGCAAAAAGAATGAATATGAAACGGGTTCATAACTACACTAAAGATATTGCAGTTATACTTCCTACTTTGAAAGATTCTAAAATACAAGGAATATTAAATGATCTGCAAGGTGTTGGAGATATTTATGAGAAAGCAAAAATGGAACTTGCAGGTTGAGTATTTCTTTTAATTTTGTAATATAATTACTATATTCTATTGTTTACTGGAACATTAATACTGAATTTGAACTTTTCCAGAATCACGCAATCTGCCAGAAATTAAATATTGTGATAATAATATATCGAAATACATTCAAGATATTATAGATACAGAAGAAACGGATGATCTCGAAGCAAGTTCCCCCATAAAAGAGCAGGAAAACATTATTGACCGACGAAGAGCTTTAAGACAAAAATGTTTCAAGCGAAAATCTGAACCACAGATGTTTAAATCAGTTAAATTTATGAAGTGATGTATATATAACTTGTATATGAATTTCATGTAATTACCATAATATGTATTAATAAATTATTTTTAATTAACAGACCTTTGTCAAAGTACTAATATAAAAAGCAAAGTTGCGTGTACTTTAATTTTCATTGCTAACAATACAATAACTTGGAAAGAAAACAATATTGTAATTATTGAAAATATAATAACTTTTATTTATTTATTCATTCGTTACGTATGCCACATACGGATAACAGTACAGAGCTATGTTGTAAGGAGCATACAGGCACTAGGGTGTATACAATATTGAACTGTGATCGCATGTCATTCAGTACAGTGTACATCATGTCAGTGTCTGCTTGGTGTACTGGATAGAACATACGGAGATAGCTCACTGATGCACTGGTATCGTAGTCTTGGTTCAACTTGACCAGTGTGTACTCGACAACTTGTCGGAACAGGTTCGTTGTTAATACGGCAGCGTCAGGCTCAGTGTAGGCCGCGTGACATACAATGGCTGCCACGTTGTTCTCATAGTTCCAGCGCCTACGTATTGAAATAGAATAGTGATCGACACATTTACCAGTCTCTTCATCTGTAACATAGGTTAAAATATTACAACTCTATAGTTTTACAGAAAAGAAAAGGTTGCGGTCCGAATTCTGGTTGAAATTGTGAGAAACTGTTCGCTTACATTCAAACTGATTATTATGTCTGTGTGCCCAGACGTGCCATTCTATCAGCGCGCCACGCGGCAACTCGGAAACTACGATGTAATCAACAATAGCGTTGTTCGTTCTCTCTTCCCATTCGCGACGGGCATGCTCGATGTATTTGGACTTGGTAACGTAACACACACCTGGATAACAATAGCAAACATGTATTTGTATTCGACACAGGCTACTAGCACATGTAGAATACCTTGAACAACATTCTGAAACTGACTAGTATGATCCATAGCTTTCACTATTCGTCCAATATGGCGGAGCGCCAACTGACACTGCTGACGAATACCACCTTTTACCAACTGCATATTACCAGGTACTAAACCAATTTGACCAGCAACACAAATTATATCATCCACCTGTAAAACATACAAAAGTAGTGTTGCATATACGGATGTTTTCAGAATGTACTGTACCCGTATGGCTTGGCTGTAAGGGCCTATGTTGGCTGGTGCCCAATGTGAAATACCCTGTACGTGCATGGTGTGTTTATCAACATTGCCTTCCACATTTGGAGGCTTGGCTTTCCATGCTAGTGCCTCCATGAGTACATGACAGTTCTCAGGTAGTGGTACCTCCACGCACACGCGAGTCGGTGGATTGATGTGTGAGAGAACGCGACAATAGATTTTATTCAGTATCGGATACTGTGACATGTCGCGGACGAACATGTTTATAGCGCATATATCCTGAACGGTTAGGTTAGCAGAGTTTAGACAACCTGCAAGAGCGGGAAATTTAAATATATACCGGATATTAGTAGTGAAGTATGAATTTATTTCATAATTACGCTGTAAGCTATTTTTCCGCGATTACATTATACATAATCGAATATACTACGCTTGACTTAACTAATAAAATATTACAACACAAATAATTAAGTATACATACGACAAACTAAAATGTCCTAACTGGTCCTAACTATTAAATGTATTTAAGATATTAACAACCAAGGCTACTAAAAAGATGTTAATTGATAAAACATATTTTGACGTAGGGACAAGTATTAAAAAATCAGAAATAAAATGACATATTGAAGAATTAACACGTTACCAAATGATAAACGGTAGGATCAAAGAATGATAAAATTTACATGGCTATTCAATAAGGCATACCTACTCTCTAGTTTATTCAATGCTGACTCCATACACTCTTCTACTGATTCTCCATAACCAGCCAATCCTCCACACCACATCCAGCCTGTGCTTGTAATCGCACTGACAGCTGGGTGTTCCACTGAAGCTACTTCCGAGTCACATTGCGGTTTTAGTGTACAACAATCATTCTCATCATCTGTATCATTTTCACCATCTTCGTTTTCTGTAGCTTCTTCACCTGGATCAGTGATGTATCCATCAGCGTCTTTCACAGCTACGTTGGCTAACCTCTCCATTAACGATTCCGGACAGTTCTTCTGAACCAAATGTAACTTGTTGAGCCTTAAATATCCCACAGGTGCAATTGCATTATCAGAATGTATAATCAATTCTGAATCATCACTGAAAAACATCAACAATTAAGAACACATGTCCCAATGAGTACAGTTAGAAGATGGTGCACTTACATAACTATTGAGTTTTTATACAGTGGACAGTCCAAAGTAAACGTTTCATATTCACCTCCTTCACCACAGACATTCAGTCCATACTTTTCTTTCATATTCAACAAATGCGGTTGCAATTGTTTGATCGTTTTGCCAAGATGTTTCGTTGGATCCAGGCCGAGCGTGGCCACCTTCGCAAGTATCGCACTAACTTTAGAGTCGATCATTTCTTGCAGTAATTCCGATTGGTCACGTTGCCACAAGTAGGCCAAGGAAACAAGACCTAAGCGCGTACATCTGTTATCGGAAAACAAAGAAGAAACACAAAGCAACTGTCAACGTTTGTCATACATGTGCCGAGGTGTTGAACGGTTTTGATTAATATTATTATTTGAATATAGATTGGTGTGTACATACACATTCTCCACTCTAACACGTTGGTAATCAGATAGAATTGCCCCTACTGCAACCCCCTCTATCTGCATGTCTGCCTGCAATTAGGTTTTTACACCTGAACGGCTTGAAACGTCAACAAAGTTTGGTTATGAGTACCTGTATCTTTTGCAGCAGCGAATATAAATCCTCTACTTCATCGCTATTCGTGGGGATGTAGTCTTTGCCGATTTGGTGAGCTTTGCCAATTGTTGGAACACGGTACAGTGGTAAATCCATTGCGTGGCCCATCAGGGCAACTCCTTCATGAGCCACACTTTGGTACATGTAACTATCTAGTTCATCTGCAAATATATACGACAAACATTTATTTGAGTTAATCTACAAAGCAACACATATCTCTACAACAGAATTTCGATAAAATGATCTTTAATTTAGTAATTAAATAAATGTGAAATAGCTGCTTTGAAGTAATTCAGTTATATAAAAAGTGAAATGTTGAAGATACTACGTTTAAATACTGTTGATTTTAAAATGTCTAGTTAATAAATGGTATTTTAGCACTTTCAATACTGAACGAATAATTGTTCCAATACAATAGCAAATTTTCACTATAATCGCTTAACATACTTTTAATTTCTAATTAAGAATAATTTATGTGCTAGCAATGGAACATATGGAATCATAAATTTACTAATTGAGAATGTAATACTTAAAATACGATTGTAATAATTAGCAGAAATCAAGTTATTTTCTCCACTTTAAACATTTGATTATCTAAAATGAATTAAAAGTGTTTTGATGATCATTAATTCGTGATATCTGTTGTACTAACAATGTACGTATGCACTGATAACTTACCTTTATTATACGGCTCCAAGTTTCCTAGCGCTACAATTTCATGACCAGCTGCTACACACTGCATCATATTGTAGCAACTATCTTTGCCACCGCTGACTAGAGCAACGACTTTCATTTTAACAATCTATAACAGAAGAATCACACAACAATAGTAAGAAACAACGTCAACATATGCACGTTATATTTTTACACTTGAACACCGGCTGTCTCCTGCACTAAATTCTAGGTTATAAAAATACCTTGTTTCTCAGACTACGTAAGTAAGTCAAACATTGTGTTTTAAATATAGACACTACTCAATGAAATATTTTCCAATACGATGTCCATGCACTCACTCACTAACTAGACATATTAATTGAAACACGAGATCTGCAGATGCATGAAAAGGATTCTGCGCGACCTTCTAACATCTTATGAATACGCCAATCAGCTAACAGGTTTCTTGACAGATGTCTCACACTGTTATCTAATCTAAAAATGTCCGGTCTAGCTGTAAATCGTGTACTTTGCATATTATTATGTAAATAAACAATACTGATTAGAACTATAACATTATATTCTTTTAGTAAACAGATAAAAATAAACAGCACACCTTTATCATTTCTATTCATTATGTAAAAAATACGGTATGTGCATGTAGCACAACATACATGTTAAGTGGATTGCATATTAAATAGGCGTTTTCAAAAGTATACAAATATGTATGATGATCTATAAATGTAATATTAAATAATAAATTTAGAATTTCTTCTAAATGTGCATCATGAATTAAAATGATATACGTATATCTCTACATTACGTATTATTAATTTTAATAATAAAAAAATTCTTTAAAAAATAATAACTTTATTTATTTATATTTAGTTAAGTTATAATTTTAAAAATATATATCTATTGACTTTTAACTATGATAAAGTATTTTTACAGTAAATAAGAAACAGTTATTTAAAATTATTATAACAATTCTATACAGTTAATTGTCTGAAATAAACTGAAGGCGATTAACAAAGTATTATTTATGTTTTGTAAAATAAAATATGTGTTGATGATTACTGGGGTACTATTAAGTATTAAAAGATACTGTTAAAATGAGTTAACTTTCTCTTCACAGTTGTTGTCGGTGCCGTACGTACATACATCTTTAAACAGAGCGTAGTAAAAATAATTGCATTACAGTGAAATATAAAAATACTTGATGCATATCAGTATAATATATGTAACAGCACTATGGTTTTATATTGTTTCTGTAAAATATCTCAACAAGTTTGTGTATTGTTTCACAAACAATGAACATTGTATCCCTGCCAAGAAAATTATTGCCATTGTTTATAAATAAATGACAAACCACCGTATAGTGTTTTATTTTTCTGTGACATTCGTGGGTGTAACATCTCACTTTTGTTGACGGTTTCAGTTTTGTTTTGTTCAAAATGTTGGTAAGTATTTGATTATCTAAAGAGGCCAAAACTCATTGCATAATTAATTTGTATTTTAAGACTAGTTCATATATTAAATATTGGAATTAATTTTCAGTTTCTATCGTCGATATTTTTGGCACTGATCACAACATCTATGGCTATCGACGTTCACGAAAATTCAACAGATGTAACAAAACACTTAACTTCTGAAATTAAACTTAATTCTACCGAAGTAGTTTCTGTAAATGGCACCGATTCCAAACAAAACATTAGCATGTTTCGCATTACACAACCATCTACGATGTCTAACCCAGTCACTGTGCAAAATGGCATTAAACAAACAAAACATAATTTCAGTAGTGATAGATTCGTGCCTAGTCCACAATTAGAATCATATATTGAATACAATCGTTTCGCAATTCGTCCTGGAGTACCAGATACAAGAAACATACACTCGAAAAATACATATTTACCACCAACTCCATCGAATCTAATACCGATGCATGTTGGGAAAACATTGCCATCTATCGGTCACGAAGAACGGACAATTGTAACTGCACCGAATGTCAAACAAGATATACCAAATAGAAATTACCATCCTACCCAACCCTACCCTACCGGTCAAGAAGAACGCACAATTCTAACTGCACCGAATGTCAAACAAGATACACCAAATAAAAATTACTATCCTACCCCACCCTACCTTACCGGTCAAGAAGAACGCACAATTCTAACTGCACCGAATGTCAAACAAGATATACCAAGTAAAAATTACTATCCTACCCCACCCTACCTTACCGATCAAGAAGAACGCATAATTCTAACTGCACCGAATGTCAAACAAGATACACCAACTGAAAATTACTATCCTAATAATTTTTACTTGCCTGTTGGACATTCCATAACATTTACGACAAGCGTTCCACCGTTTAGTTCGACTAGTGAACTACCGATACCAAGTGCACAAGATAAACAGTTAATATTCCCTCCAGCAATCGAAAAGCCCGTAAGATTTGAAGGAGATTTTCCTTCATTGAAGTTTTACGAAAGATATAACTATGGTCCGTCAGCATTTCCAAGTGCATTACATCAGAACTTACCAAACTTTGAGTGGTACAACAAAATGATGTTCCCCAGCAAACAAGCACCCGTGTCTGTAGCGGAACATCCATATCCGTTTGTAGTCAGTGACTTAACAAAAACAACAGGAGTTTCTGCCGTAAGTGGACCGAAATCAGCAATAGAATTACCGCTTGGGAAACCGATGCACTCGAAAATGGCGCCGTGGAAGAGGGCTGCGAAAATTTTTGCTGCCATTTTACCAATAGGACTACTGATCTCGGCGTTAACACCGAATATCTTGACCATAACTTCAACGAATGATACGACAGCAGCGTAAGTGTAACTGATTGATACAATTCGGCGGTATTTTCAAATTAAATATTTCATTTCAACGTTTATATCATTGCAGGCTGTGTAGAAAATTAGCTGGCCGAGCGGAAGGATTAGGTATAGATCGTGCGCAAATAGAAAAATGGTCCAAATCGGGCTGTGAAGCCAGGTTACTTTGCGAAACAGCGATACGGGAAGACAGTATAGATGTAGATGGTGTAAAAAAGTTATTTTGGAATTTTGTTAGTCAGTAAGTATGAAAAAACTATCTTAATAAAGATGAATAATCTTTGCTATAACTATAACTATTATTAAAAAAAAAAACACCATATTTGTAGAAATGCTGAAGATGCCGGAACCGCAGTTGATATCGAATCCGTTTCGAATGCCATTCGTGAGAAAAAGTGCGATAAAATCTCATGTCGAGAGGCCACCACAGATTCAAAAGACTGACGACTCAATAACGACAGTTGACAGCTCACACACACACACACACACACACACATGTACACTTCAGCATTCTAATGTTAATTTATTGTTAAACAGAGCTACGTCGAAGCTCACGCTTTTGTATGTGTCAAAGTTGTAAAAGAAAGTAGTTAAGATCGAATAAAAAATAAGTCGCAACATTCTTCGGATTTTTGTATAACCTCTACGCATTCTTTTACTTTCAAGACCAATGCTCAGGTTCGGTAGACTTTCTATATATATATACATATCGACTCGGGGGTCAAGTGTGCTATGGACAAACCACTCGTCACCATCCAACGTCCAATGCTGTGGTGAAAATGTGCAGCAGTATAAAGACAGACTGACATTTATGCAATACACTGACTTTAGTAAATAATTGTTATTTATACTTGTCTAGTTTTACAATTGAATTGTGATTTTGTTGTACAGCATAAAGCATTTGTATTTAAATAAAACTATTTTACTAATTTCATAGTATTTATTGTTGTAAAAATGTGTATGTCTGAATGTGTGACACGACAATAATATAGTCTGCGTATTAAAGATAGTTAATACTGACTGTTATAGCAAGAATATCGAGAAATGATAGTACGGATGCAATATGTCAGTGCTTCAGGTATTTGCTCTTTGATTTAGAAATAAATCCACTTGAATAATATACTACATACACGCACTATATAGGACAGAAGAGATATAAGAATAAATGCATTTGCTTTGTACTAATTAGCTTTAATTAAGCATACCAATATTACTCTGGAATAATGATCTTTAACAGTGATAGTAATAGTTGTTTTAAGCTTCTTAACTATTAGTTAGTAAAACACAATAATTTACCAACTGTAATATGGGTTATAAAAAGATAATTATTTCGAGATTAACTGTAGTTTATAATAAAACATGTAATATTAATACAAAAACGATATTTGAAGAGAAAATTTCAATATGTACGTTTATTAATTTTTGAAGTCACAGAAATTATTCACATGTATTTTTTATTTATTTGTATATTTATAATTAAAGTGAATGAACATAAAATGCAATACATTTTATTGCTAACGAAAATAGATTTTGTTTTCAACACAGAATGTCTCAATCATTAGATTGTAGGCCGAAGATGGAAAATGTTTACTAATTGATTTATCATACGATACTATTATAGTCATTAGCATTCAATGCGCAATCTTGTTTTGTAACTTAATAAAAATTATGTTGGGACATGATAAAGTTGTCATTTATTTTACTAGTAATGTACCGATGTCAAAATACGGCGCATTTGAACCTTACATCGTGAGTAAATGTTGATGATCACCTGACAACGTAAATGAGTGACAAGAACCGCGTAATTACTCCTATTAATATAATTTATGAGAGCATAAAAACACAATTTTAAGAAAGTCAAAGAAAAATGCCTTTTTGTCTGTAGCATATCATGATCGTGATGTTAAAACCATTTAAAATGATTGTTTTTAATTTGTACATCGTGCAAAGTATATACTTAAGTAAACTAATTACTAAAGTTTTTGTTTGACACTTGCGTTTCTAAACTTTACATTAAAAATATTAAACGGGCAACATTTCACGCTTAGAACATTGAGACCATATTTATGAATTTTAATAACAAAATTAGCTGAGACCCTCTCATGCGTTATATATGGGTTAATGTGACTTATTTCTCTGTACCAAGCGCTTCGTTCACTTGCATGAAGTTCTTACGTACCCGCCCAACTGTAAATATCCATACATTCACTTTTCAATTTAAGAACCAAATAAATCAATTATTAACTAGAATGGCTTAGAGCAAAATGTCGCTTTTAAATTACAGTGAATGATTGCAAATCGTGTAGTTTTCAGTTACTAGTGCCAAATGTATCATTAGAATTGTATATGCATCACTTAATATTTTTTTATGCACAAAATAATAAATAAAATTTAATAAAATCCAGTTTGGAAATTCGATTTATTTAGACTATTTTTGACATAAATATCAGGCTTTCCATCATCAACTGGCGAACGACTTACCAAAATAGAATTACTTTCAAATTGGTAGCTCAGAGATCCTGTTCAGTTTTTCTATACCAAATTTGGCAGATTCAAAATAAAAAATATTTAGAACCATTTTTTTTGTATGTTCTTTTGTATACATAAATCTTCTCCGTTTTTTTTTTAGTTTTACTTAATTATGTTTTAACCAGAGGTGTAGTCCCAAAAAAAGTAGTGCCGGGGCGCATAATTTTTTTCATAGTATTTAATTTAATAAATAAAATAGTTGTTTAAAAATTTCGGATCATTTATATAATAAAATATTTTACTATCAAATATTTAATAATTCATTTTGTTTTTTTAAAATGTGGCAGGGCTTAGCCTTGGTATCTTAAAAAAGTACCAGGGCGACGCCCTGGTCCGCCCTGGCGCAACTACAGCCCTGGTTTTAACGATAAAGTATGATAAATGAGAAATAAATTTTGATTGGTGATAAAAAAAATACTGATCAAAGTTGTATAATGCGAAGTAACAATATAAAAAATGGTTTTAAATAATTATTTAATAAATTAATATGAGAAGAGAAATGCTCTGAAATGCTTACTGGTTAAACTAAATTGATCTAAATTTTATATAGTTAGTAAATAATTTTCTAACCTATTTTCCAGCATTTGTGATACTACAAAATACTAGTCCAGCCACATTTCACATGCAACATACATTCTCCAATAATTTGCTAGTTTCAGCCAGTTGTCAATGTCCTTTTGCTAGCGACATAGTTATTATTTTACGTGAAAATAACATAAACACGGAAACAAATACAGTGTTTTACATGACCTTTCATATTATTGTATCCGTTAGACTTTCTTTATTAACAGAATAACGATATTTTTAATTATACACCCGTTTAATGTTCCTGGGAAACTTGAGTGGAAAATGTCATTGATGGAAGATGAAAAAGGAACTTGAATTGTGTTTCGCTACTGGTAAGGCTCCTGGTATGTTATTCAAGTAGGTACTCTAAGTGGTTCAAGGTTATTTTAGACATATATAATGTTACAATTATATGTGGATATGTTACTAAATAAATTGTCTACGCAAGTACAAGGTTGCCTTGAATGTATTATTAACCTCAAACCAGATATCAAACAGACACGTTTCTTAGAATATTACATATTACTATAAATTAAATTAAATAACTTAAATCTTCTTAATATTTAATAAATAAAATGATAGCAGAGTTGGACTGGAAAATTGTTTTCTTATCGGAAAATATAGCTTTGATAGGTGGTGCAAAATGACTCGAAGTTTGCAATGTTGAATACCACTTATAATTGTACAATCAGTTTCAATATTGTATGTCATCTTAATGCAAAGTACACCTATGTAAACATAGTAAATATTAATAAACAATTATAAGATGTCCTTGGCTTCAAAATCTATATGTACGTTCAGCATTCACGTTCTGTTTCGTGGAGTTAAGTGTGCAGGTTAATTATTATTGCAGTTTATCAATATTTCGTTAAAGTCTCATCCAATTATATACTTAACGAGAGTAATTATTTGTTCTAGAATTAAATATCAAAATCGTGTAATGTCGATTTCTTTTGTGAACCACTAATTTTTTCTATATATGCATGTATGCACTATATGTCATTGATGCAGTCACGATTTCAATATTTTATTATCAAGCAAGCATCGCTTGGGCGAGTTGTAATGCATGCAAATCAGGGACCATGAAATTCATATTACCCGTACTAAAAACACATACCCACGTCCATGTGAAGAACAGTTGTTGCTTGTGTGTGATTTACTGGCGTCCTGTTTGTTACGCACTTGTATTACGCCATACGTCATTGCAAATATTTGTAAAAGCGTATTTTTATTGTCAGATTATGGTGAGCCATGAATATATATTGAGTCGACAGCCCTTGAGTTGATTAACAATGAATAATAATTATGGATTCTCATTGTTTACAAGTGTATTTTTTAATGATTACGCACTTCCTTCACAATATTGGTTAATATTTTTGTGAAATTTGACAGTCAAATTTGCTCAATCATTACCCTGAACTTATTTTAATTAACCACTATTCATTTTAAATCAAAATATTCTGATTTCTTCTTTGAGATTTTGATAGACCGTATTTCATCCAAGGTTTATAAACTAATTTTTAAGACTCTCACTCTACTGGTAACTTATTGTACAATAAAGAAAATACTGTATTAACATACTGTCAATTATAATTGTATGGGAAGAAATTCAGTTTCATCAGTGCATATGGTACAGATATAAAAGAAAACTGTTTAGTAAAGTTTCACTAGCAGTAAACTGAATGAAACCATATTATTGATAGCCAGACAAATGATTAAAGAGTGAAACACTTGGCGTTAAGTATCCGAAAAGCTTTTATGTGCTCATCATGATTGTGCTGCTGCTGGGTAAAGTTCAGTTTCCACGCTGGCTGGCTCTCTGATGGTGTAGAATGAGTAAGTCAGTGAGTGAGTGGTGTTTTGGGCGTGTGTAACCATGAATGTGGGTCGACGTGCAGGTGGAAAGTAGCTTCAGCGTGATCGGAGGGAGTCAGCAACCATTGACATCAGCACCAGCCACACAGCGAGTCGACAAGTGAAGTGTTCGTCAGTTCACCTGTTCACACTGTACTAGTAACAGCACACACATACAATAAGAACAGATAAGACAGCAGCAGACAATCAGTGCATCGGATTACATACATACATGTATACGTACAATATACCAGTGACAAGTGTATAAAGAACGACGTGTTGATACAAGTGCCGCCTGTCGAACAGTATCTACTGTCAACTGTTCACGTGTGCCTGCTGTAAGGACTGCGCATGCGCATACATCCGCACAGTATGGAGCTTTTCAAGGTCAGTGTCATTACTGCGATGCTAATTTTTTTTTTACTATAATGGATAGTTATTCAATAGTTTACTATAAGAATTATTTAATAAAATCTTATTGTAAGATGTGTCTTGAAAGTAAATGATTAATTTAAGAGCTTTAGATAGAAATTTAAGCATTTTTAAAACGGTTTGTATGGAATTATTTTGTGCAGTGAATTATTAACAAATAATTATTCTCAAGGCTGTATTAAATATAGTTTTATAAGAATGAAAAGCACGATTGGAACATTTAATACAGTGAGTGTGAGCTAGTCCGGTTCTGTATCATGATTCTTGAAAGTATTAAGGCATAAAGAAGTACATAAAGGAAACAAATTGTAAATAAATATATAAAATAGAAAAACTTGTAAATATGTAAATGTGCGCTAAATAAAAATATTAAATATCAATAATATTAATTTCAAACACATTTAATTACATATAACTAAGTAGATATTTAATTAAATCTCTGTATTACATTTAACGAAAACATCAACTTGTTAATTATTAATTAATGTAATGTCTAATTAATCAATAACAATTACGCTAAATTAAAAAAGAAAAATTGTAACACTAGTTTTCATAAATATGTAAAACGATGACAATTCTGCATGGTAATTTTTAATGAATAATTCTTTTCTCGATATCAACATTCTTATTAAAACTATTAGTATCATTAAACTGGTGAGCGTAATTTAAAGTCGAATTTGGAAATCTTTCAGTTCATTTTAATCATTAATCAGAATTGATTTAATTTTAATTGAATATAGAACCGTGGCTATATTTATATCATTTTTTTTCTCCTAAAGTGAAGCATAGTTTGATATTAATCTATAATTTTTAATGGTGCCGTGAAATTAATTAATCAAAGTCTATACATGTACATAAAGAAATGTTCGATGCGTACCCGTATTCCAAGTTGATCCTCATATTTTAATCGCGTGGCTAAACAACTGAGTAATAATTAAAACTTGACCCAGAATTCAAATTGCCCGTATGATGAGCAAAAAATAATAATAATACGTTAGTTCTGTCAAATGGTGTATATAGCAAATGTGCAAATTAAATACTTAAGTATTATTTTGTACCACTCATTTATAAAACAAAATTTCAAATTCATATTTAGGTTTATTTATTAGCTGACAAGTTTAACGTGTAAATAGGTAATCTTACTACTTGAGAATATTAGAAAAAGTACATTGTTTAACATTTGTTACAGTTCTCAGTAGGTAGTAACCAATTTCCTTTATTGTTTGTCAAAATAATTGTTAGTAAAATCTAAAAGTAGGTTTCAAGAAAGGAGGTTTAAGGAAAATAAAAGGTGATTTACTTAAATCTCGTAAAAAATCTCTGTTTTATTGTTATTTCAGCAACCTAAGAAGGTTGCAACCTATAAGGCTAATAAGCCCGGATTCGTATTTTATTATAACATTTTGGAATATGCTCGTTATATTTTATATATATGTAATTGATTATTTATATTACCAGGTCATAATTATTAAATGATTATACTAATCACTGATTTATTCAAATATTATTTTCATTTCTTCAAATGCGCAGACTGCACAATGCAGTTTATGATTATATAAAGTTTATATAATAATATTTCTTGCTAAATTATCTCTTTGCTAAATTGCGTGAAACTAATAATAAATTAATTGGGCTACTATTATGAGTATTAATTCTAATGTTTGTAATCTTATTGTATGACCTTTCATAGTCAACCAAGTTATAAAAAAGATTTATAAGAATTGTAAATTGTTCATTTATAATGACTACATGACACATTAATGTTCGGTTACAAGGACATGATTTAATTTTGTTCTAGAACAGAAATGCTATCGAATACCTCCTGCGATATATAAATCCGGCTCTGTTTAATTAAATACCGCTTTATTTGAAATAATAACGACCAACAATTACCAGTAATAACCGGCTAATTTAACCGCTGAAGGTAGGAACTGTCAAGACGGAAACAAATTAAGACAACGAACAAAAAAAAAAAACAACATTGAAAAACACAGAAAAAAGTGTGACTTTTTCGCATCGGAAACTTTATAGCGACGGACAAGACAATTTCCCTTTTCCTTTCTTTAAGAAGAACGTTGTTACTTTAGAGTGTATGCAGTAGAAGCTTAGTACTACTGTCGTGCGAGTAATAGTAAAAACGTAGCATACATACAACACATGAAAACATAACATTGAGAACAATGAAAGTTATACCTACTTGTGGGTCGTTGACGGTGAAATTATACCCCCACACACACATGAACACTAATTGTACATATGATACTAAGTACAGACGCTGTCGATAGCCAATTAGGAGAAAAAACTACTAGCGACTGTATACTATACAATAATTTAGTGAATGTTTAAACAATACCTGTAATTAATATCAGACTTTGTTAATACTAGATCATAGCGATAAAACTGAGTTAAAATTTAAGATAAATTTAATTATGAATTTTGGTTTTGTACAATGCATTTATGATTATTGTATTTAAATAATATGATATGGATTGGGCTGACAATTACACAGTCTAAACTTCAGACCGTGTTGAAAAATATGAAGATTGTTTTTTGGTTATGTACATGAAATAAATAATGTTGCATCTCAATCAAATAAGGTTGAGGGCACCGACCGCCCGGCCGTTTGCCGCCGCCGAGAGAAAGTAGGTAATGGAATGACGTTCCATACAGTGTGGTCTGAACAGAATACACACACAGATGCACATACACACACACAGATGAATACTGTGTACATCTACACTGATATTTACACTTTTCCAACAAGTTTTCCACTGGATTTCCTAAGTTATCAATATATCACTAGCAGAGACAAATATGAAAGCTAAAATTGAAAGATTCGTATTCAATACATATGGAAATAAGCAGCATACAAACTTGAATCTTAATAATTATTATGCACTTGCATCATGAGAAAGCAATGTATAACTCAATTTGATTTAAAGTAATATAGTATAAATAAAATATTGTTTATTTTTAAATCAATGTACTGTTTGTAGATGGTGAAAATCTTTTTAATTCCTTCATATAATGTAATGGAACTACAGTGAAACTGGTCGGGTTTCTCGTCTCACTGCTCGTTGGTCTCTTTTAGTTCAAATGCGTACTGAAGTGACTATTAAAATGTATTCTATATGCATAATTTACAAGATAGGAGGCAAATGCAGGTCTGAAAATATTTTACATGCTTGTAACAAAAGATTCATAAAAAAAATATGAAATAGATTCTTCTTTAACTTTGTAGTAATTCATTGTATTATAAAAGATTCATAGTTACATATTATATTTTCGTTAAGTTATACTTGGTGAGTGGATTGTTTGATACTTTTTCTACGGTCCACTAATACGTACAGTCTAATTGTTAATTAGTTCAGATTATCTGGACCATAGTAAACAGTATTTCAATAATTACAGAATTAAAATATACCTGTTATGGTTGACTTATTACAGAATTGTACTTGTCAAGAAAAATAAAAGTATACAATTATTATATCTAAAAATATTACACAACATTTTCATACTTATTATATCAGAGAACAATATTAAACAAACATATTTTAATAATTCTCTACGACTAACATTTATTTGATTAACCGTTTCAAAATTAAAATGTTGCTAGTATAATAAAGAATGTCGAATAGTAAATTTTGAAAACGTCAAAACTAGTCTCTATTTCATCACATATTAGGCTTTGGCCTTGATAATGACCATCAAAGCCATTAACGATAGAATTTTTTTCGCCGCTCGAGAAAGTTGTTAAAATATTCAGCTCGTGGTGAATTTTCTGCGCAAACAGCCGTTAATTCTGTTTGCGTATTCGCAACAATTTGCAATCAGAACGTGGACAAACTTGCTCTAACTGTAAACTTGACGTAGAAAATGAAAGTTCAACGTGTACTTTCTGTCCGATTTAGGTGTACGCATGCGTAATTGTATCAGTTGTTCGTACAAGGAGGATATTGTATATAATGTATGTAAATATATAGAAATATACCGGTGTGTGTGTGTGTGTGTGTGTGTGTGTGTGTGTGTGTGAATGTTCTAAATATGGAATACACACTACGAATTTGGAACGTATGAATCAAGCAGGCAACCAATATGGAAGAGAGAACTTATAGAAACACTTGATACAGTTTATGTTTATAATTTAATAAATAATCAATAATACATTCATGGAATTTCTATATTTAACTGATTTCTATAAGAGAAAATATTGATATCTATATAACGAGCGATCGAGCGATTTATATCTGTTATATAGAATAAATAAAGCAACTAGGATATTCAGATGTTTATTTGAATACTAAATTCGTTTAGAAATAAATATAGATCCGGAATAAGCAGTTTGAAATTACGAGAAGAAACGATCTTATAGGCTAGATTGTTACTGCAAATAATGATAAAAATGAAAATAGTACCCAATACGGTTCTGTAGGTATCCGTATAAGTGTGTACGTGTGCGAGGTGTAATATTAACGATAATTTATATTTACACTCTATTAATCTTCCATTTTAACATCGTGCCGGAAATATAGGTACATATTAGCGAAATTTATACCGAGTTTAAAAAAAAAACTGGTATTAAATTAATCACATTCATTCTCCGGAAAAACGTTATCAATCCGATAAAAAATTAACAAATTGTTGTCGCGGGCCAATAATTAGAAAAGTAGGTATATTAAAAAAAATAATAGGATTTCCTGGGTGTGTCCTTGAGCACACGAATACTCTGCGATGATCTTGAATCGTATACGTTTGCAACGTATACAAATTTTTATCTAACAAGAAAAATATTTATAAACTAATGAAATGAAAAGCAGAACAAAATAATCATTTAACGAAAACGACAAATCTAGTTTTAAAATATTATAGCAGAACGGCAACGATAACGGAAATGAAGACAATATCGGACAAACGAGCGAAGAATCGTGAAGTATTGAAGAGTAGGTACTGAAGTTCGAGGAACGAGGAGAGTTATTTCCGATGGAATGTGCTATGATGGCACGTGCTCGGTCTCCCCGCGATATCTCGGACGCTCTCACGAGCCAAGAAGCTCCTGCTGCTGAAGAGACGAGTGGAGACTTCAGTCTGTACGTGTAGTGTAGACTCAAGTGCTTGTCTCTGAGTGTGTGTGTGCCTTGATAGTACGTAACTAACTTGTAGGTCACTGTTACTAACTGACCAAGCACGGACTGTTGGCACAGTTTATCATTTTCAATGTTCAAAAAACGCTTGTCGGCTGCCCGTCAGTCTCGACAGGTACATATACATACACAGCCGGACACAGACAATCAAACAGCTTCATACAGGTTCACTATTATGTACTTGGGAGTAGATGCAGACCAGCGTAATAATATAATGAACAAGAGGAACAATACACATAGAGATATAACTTATCAAGTCATAGAAACAGACCGTTGACTGATGTATTCAGTATATATATATATATATATATATATATATATATATATATATATATATATATATATATGTATATATATAGAATTTATTTATATATATATATATATATATATATATATATATATATATATATGAATAGAAATGGATGAATGCATACAGTGAAACTCTGTAGCCATGCAGACTGAAAAATACCAACAGCTGCGTCGCCGGCCGCCGTCATCATCATCTCGAGAGCACGTCTATAAAAATTTACATACATCCGATATTAGAAATTGCCTATGGAGGATAATAGCAGGAGCCGGAAAAGGAAAGATTAGTGATGTTTACACGATGATAATAGGGACTATTCCAAAACTGACATTAGTTTAATACATGCGTTCAATTACATAGATTGATTAAATATAATTGAATAGTATTGAAAAATCCCATGTATAATTTCAATGAAACGTTAATAGCTAAATCAGTCAATTGTTATTAATCTAGAGATAAATACTATTTTATCCTTTCAACACGCAAAATATCAAAACGGCTTAATTAATAAATATTTTTTTATGTGTTATTTGTCTATTCGCAATCATATAGCTATAAATATAGACACCTTTTAAATATAAATTTATTTAGAAATATTAACAAACATATCTTATATGTTGTTAGGCACAGCCAATGAAAGTATTCGTGATTAATATGACACGTTATTAACACTTAAAAATTCACACAAATATTATTTATCTCCCAGTTCAAGCATTTAATTAATGAAGTTGTCATATAAATTAATGGATAGTCATAGATAATACTATTGTATTCGCATCTTATGCATATTTATTACTGACATTCATTAATAATTGTGAAACTTTACAGTGTTTAGCATCCTTTAGTGTTTAGTGCTGTAGCAACAACTGATTTGTGTCAAACCTACGCGAATCTGAAGAATTTTGTTGTTTTCCAAAAACAAGTTGCCAGTTGACAGGATGTCAAAGGTTAATTACAAAACGTGTCATTAGCAATCGCGAGGAACGAGAAATCCGATAAGAAAACAGGTGTTTAGTAGTTTGATTAATTGGTGTTTAATACTGTAATTTGTAAACGGCAAAAACAGCCAAAGTCGGTTGAAAAATTAATTATTTGTAATTGTAAACTTTAATGTATGTAATGTAGAAATTGTGGGACTTTAAAGATTACAGTTACCTGATTCATTATTAATTAAAAGTACTAATTATGCTTGTTAACACTGCTAACAGGACCGTAACGATTATTTTCACGCTTACAGTGCATTACACTAATTGTAATGATGAAAGTACATCTATTTAAATAGAATTTATAGTTATTTTTTTGGTAGTTTCCCGTTATATTATTAATAGTGTATAAATAAGTGTATTTTATCTTATAAAAATATATAATGTAACTCAATTACATTGCAAAATGAAACTGTTTAATTTATAAATTCTAAGAATATTATAAAGTATAAACATTGAGTGTATAAATATTTATTAAATTACCATTTTGAATGATGCCGCATATATACATAATAAATAAAATAATGTTTTCATAGAGTCGGCATATTATGAAAGAAAATATTTAGTTAGTTGGATACGGATAGATATCGAGGTAAATGATATGGATTATAATTATATCTGTCAACAGTGATGCGTCATGCCAAGATGATGGTTGAATACATGCATTTACTTATTGGTAATGAGTGAAATCGATTTGACCAAGGAAACGGGTAAAATTCTGTTACAAGTTATGCTACCCAGGCAGTCGCGCATACATATACATATATAAATACATACAAATATAATAAATATACATTAATATACATAAAACACACACATTGATATTAATTTACAAACGTCTCTAAGGAGACTGACGACACACAAGTAAATTCATGCATGCAGACTCCAGTCAATCTCTTGCAGATGACGATTCAGTATGGTATGGACTATTACTCATTGCCCGCTGGGCAATATACAATGTCGTACATATTTATATACACAGTGGCCTCAATATTGCACTTTACATACCATACCACACACACACCATACGGTCATTCATATATTTTCACCAGGAAATATGCGTTACGCTTTATTGCATACATAAATTGGCAAGCACGGAATCTCTAGGCATTTAAATTGGTCTCGCAGTTGTATTTGAAGTTAGGATTCATTAAATTGTTACATGCATACAAGTTATGTACCTAAGGTGTGGTGACACAGTTCACAGCAACTTTACGGAATTAGCGAATGGTTGAAACAACAAATTATTTTAAGACTAACCCCATATAGTCTATTAGTTCCACTAGCTAAATATAAATTCGAAAACATTGTTCTACTTATGATACAAACGAAACACAGACGAAAACTAAAAAACTAATGATAAAATTATTTGTTACAGATATTACTACTGTGCATCGCATTCCTGGCTACGGTAACTATTGGAAGCGAAGTTAAGCCAATAGCAGTAGCTCGTACAGAGTTGAAAGTCGCAAGAAGTCTGGATCCATCCGGAATGCAAACCGTTAACGTAATGACAAAGGACGGATCCGTTGCTCAGCTGATTGTAAAACGACGAGACGGTAAATCTCAATCGACAACGATAAGAACAACAACAACAACAACCGTCACACCTTCAACAACACCATCAACTACAACAACCACAGAACCGAAATATGTTTACAACACCATGCAGTCCAGTTGGGTACCCATATCATCGTCAGCATCATCGTCTTCACAACCAAATATCATCAAGATGGACTCTTTCCTGAAGCAAGACGATCACAAGCTTGGTAATCAGATTTCCAACGAAGAAAAATACGTGAAAGTTCCCAAACCAGTAACAGTCCGATCGGAAAATGTGTATGTGAAAAATCTAGCTGAGGAAAATAAACGTGGAAGGTCAATTTTCGAACTGGGAAATGATGGGATTCCAGTTATCCATGGAGTGCGTGTTCCAGACGATGAGACTGATACAAAAACCTGGAGAAACGCTAGAGTTATTAATGGAGAACTTGTACCATATGAGACGGGTTATGTTCCAAAACCTGCATTGCCTGTAGGTCAACTCATCTTTGCCAGTACTCCTCCAGAAACTAAGGATGATGGCAAAGGATACGGACCGTACACCACTGCTGACAATTTCGCCCAAAACAGTCGTGTTACTTCAAGTATTGGTCCATTTACAGTCGATGATAATAAACAGCAAACCAAACGTACAACTCAGACTCATGAATACGTATCCAATGTCAATAACCCAAGCAATTATTACAAGTTTAATCCGGAAAGCGGCATTGGTCCATTTACTAAAGCGGATAATGCAAGAATTGCAAACTCAAAGTTGATCGACTATATTAAACAAATTAACGAACAAGAATCTAAGAGAGACTATTTTGCCAGCCGGCGTTACAAACAAGAACAAGCGGAGAATCATCAGATTCAGCGAAGAATGCTCCAGTATGGTGGCGCGAATAATTATCCCAATTCTATGTTGTACACTCCTACAAGCACGAAAATGGGCAGAGTTAATTTCAACGATGGCGTTCGGACACCAGTTTTACAATACGCGCATCCTGAACTTGGAGTCCAACCAGCGAAAACTCCCTCGGACGATGATGGCAAATATGAAAAAGATCGTAATACAATAACGTTTCCGCAAGATAATTACAATGATGTACCGTCATATGCTGCAGAGACCACTGCAAATCCGAACGATTATACAAACAGCGGACGTAATTCTCACAATAAATACTACGACAATGGAAATTACTATCGCCAAGACGAAGTGTCCTACAATCCTTATGGAACCTATTACACAATTAAAACTCCTGAGCAACCTTTCTGGATGAAAATCACCGAATCTATCAGAGATAATTTCCAACATGGCATTGCTAGAATGCAACAGTTTACAAGGCCCGTTCTGGAACCGATCGTTGAAGCCACTCAGAAGATTGGACATAATTTGGGTTTGACACAAATGCCGCCAAGTGCGGCTGGTGCACAGGATAAAGTAGGATTAGTCCCTCCAATGCTTGGAGGCAGTGTTATCCTTCCAGCGCTTGGATTGGTCGCAGGAGGCGCAGCTTTAGGTTTAGGAGCAGCTGCCGTTGGAAGATTTTTGGATGTAGGAAATCGTCGCAGCCAAGTTGAAGATAGTTACATTGGCGATTTGGAAATGCAGCATAAGAGATCCTTGGAGGCGTATGGAAATGGAAAAGATGTATTTGTTGTGATGGAAAGTGAAAACAACGGAAATAACCATGGCAATGGAAATTCAAGGGTTTTGAGGAGTAAAAGATCAAATAATGTTGACTTCGTGTCAGAGGATGATCAATATTTAGAGAAACTTCTTCAGAGTGTGGAACATGACCTAGGAGCCTCGTCCTTGGGAGCTCATCTAGCTGGTACTGATAAATGGGCAGATACACCATGTGCGAAGAGAATGTTCTGTGATGTGATGGTGCGACAACCATACGAAGAGGTAGCTTTCATGGAGAAGAAAATGGATTCTTTTCTTTCAATGTAAGTAGAGATCTCATGTCAATCAGTAATTATGATATTTCATTACTATCGATAAAAATTAAGAACAAAGATTTGACAACATTAATGAAAATATGAATGTGTAATATTATTCGATTTTATCACGTTATGATTACAGAGGTTAGTTCAATTACGATTTGAGAATTCCCTCCGTGAATGTCAAGTTCCCAGTAGAAATGGTTCAAATCCCGCACGGTGTTGTATCATATGTTGTTCATTGTCATGGTCTGCGGTAGAAAGTAGTTTTTTCTTGAGCACTGTTGCTAGCGCGGTATGTTTCATTGAAAAGCGGAAGAACTAGGCCATTAACGGGAGAGAGAAAGCGACCGACGCTTTGACGCGAGTCCCAAGATGTGCGCACGCGCACGCAAACACCACACACGTCATTGCACGGGATCGAGGCTTTCGTCGATCACCATCTGTTGGCATATGTGCGAAAACTACTCTCTACCGAATTGTAATTATTATAATTGCTAGAAAATTTTGTTGTCGCTCAAGATTTTTAATGCGAGACGGTAAATACCAATGTTCGATGAACAGCAGTTTAATGTAATATAGAGAGTTCAAGTAGCATTCCCAAGAAATTATTCGTGAGAATCACGTGAAATATTTATTTCAGACTATCGACATTCCTTGGCAATATAAAACCAACTAATTAGATCAATATTCGACAACTTTATATACATTTAGCTTGTGAATTTAGAATGTCTTTAATGCACTATAATTAGAATTATGATACATAAAAAAACTCAAATGAATCTTAACAATGCAGATCAATAAGAAAATGTCAAATTAACAGGCTTAGAAATCATAAATTATAGTTAATTAATAGAAATGCTCGTTTATCGATACGAATAAGGCTACTAGAAATCGTAAACTAAATACTGATACTTTAAATCTTAAATAGACCGGCTTACAAAAAACTGATATAGAATGGATCGAAGTGTGCGAACATCTTGCGTAAAAAAAATTCCATCACTGTAAAAATTTCACGGTCACATATGAGACCATACATGCAACCAGCCATCATGTAAAAAATGCAAAAAGAGAAATTCTTAAAGACGATGCACGACAAAAAAAATATCAAAACAATACTCACAGGTGCACAACGAACTGGAAGATCCGCGATTACGTGTTTGTGTGACACGCATGCGTAATGACGTCTACCAAATGATCAGTGTGTGTATGTGTATGTGTGTAGGTCAACGATGTATAGCCGTCTGAATGCACATATACATGCGTGCTTGTGTGTGTGTGTGAGTGAAAGTCTCATCTTTCAGCTATGGAATGCGCGTGTAAGCCGCCGCATACACATTCCACAGCAGCTGGGATACACTTTCGACAGCACGTCGCCACGTGCGAGGTGTAACCGGCTTCGAGCAATCTCAGACTTTCAGTTTTCCTAAAACGAAACAAAAGCATCTCAGGTTATAACGCATGGAGTACCACGAGCAATGCCAACGTGATGAGATCGTAATAATTTGTTTGCTAATTGTAATTATAAATATCTTGCATGTGACCAAAGATTGTCTTGGAAATTATTAATCTCACCGTTGGGAAGATTGGTGACAGTATAAATTTAATTGAAAACATACTTCAAATATGAATAAACTAGTCTGACGACCATGTTCTAGGCGTATTAAGAAGAATGACATGATAAATATAGTACGTTTTATTCTAACTTACAATTTTCTTTGTTCCAGGGTACATCCAGTCTTGGTTAACACCATGTCTCATCATCTCCATGAAGTAATGTCTGCCGTGAAACGTTACGATTGTTCACAGTTCTTCTGTCCGTCAACGCATGCGCCAAGAAAATAGAAACCTAGATGTTATATTATTTATTTAATGAAAAAAACTTTAGAAATCAACAGAATGCACATGAAACTGACTTCAAGGAATCAAGAGCAAAACGACAATCATTGAGAGATGCTACAGTGTGCCAAAGTATTCAGTACTATTGACGATGACAATGCAAATAATTCCTATCAGAATTGTGTACGAGCGAAATACTAATATCATTGTTCCTAGTTTATATAAATGTTATTACGAGTAAGCGACCTTAGCACAGCATAAACATGCAATAGCACCAAAGTAACGAACAGAACTTTATGAATTTTGTTTCACAAAATGGCCACTGAATTATGCAAAATGTTCAATAATTTTTTTTGGTATAAACCAAATGTTAAAATGGAATTGGTGTTTTGTAATAAACTTGCTGAGCTGATTTGATATTAAAACGTTGTAATATCATTGATTATCGTTAAATTAAAGGTGATTATCAGACATTAAGCTATTAAATTGATTTAGACATCAAAGTAAAACGTAAAATGACCCGTAATTTTAATCAAGCTCAAGTCAAATAAAACACTGGCACCAACCGTATTTAATTTAAATAATTGATAAGTATTATTAGTATTTATAACAATGAAAATATTAATAATTAACCAATATGTTCCCAGTAACCAATGCCAATTCCTCCCCTCTCGTCAAATCAATAACCAATAACATAATACCTAATTAAACAATAAAGAATCACACACAGTACCTTCTTACTAGACTATTAATCAGTTACTGTCAAATACAAGTTTGGTAAAATCCGGTGTGAGCTGTCAAACTGTCATAGATGATTTCATATGTTTGTTGTCAAAAGTGATAGTTGATTTCTATATAGATGTAGCTTGTTATTTATTAATTAAATTATTGCTTTTTACCGTTGAATATTTTTGTCGTTGTAGAACCGATATTCTCTGAATTTTACCAAATTTGTATATAAATGCGTAGAATAAGATGATGAATGAAGTATATTTTTATAGACTGTTAATTCTGTAGGTGCACATGCACGCACACACACACACACATGTATGTATAGAATAATTTAATTAATGAAATGATAACATGAATTACTAATTGTAATTTCATCACATGCACATGTTAATGTTAATTATTAAATGTGATGTATAGTTATTTGTATTAATGACGTTGAAAAAAATAAAATTATACCAAAAATATATATTCGGATTTTATTTACCATTACTATATTTTAAATCATGATTAAAGTGCACATATCTAGTATTGTGTATTTATAAGTTTTATCAAAAAAATACAAGTTAAAATATTTTGTTAAAAATTACATTAAATTTAATAATATTACACAGCATAGTATACATATGTTTTTAAATATTATTAGTTATCATCAAGGCCCGATTCTGACCTTTTCAGGCTAAAAATATAGGGCTCTTATGACAGAATTTAATTTTGAGATAGACCCCAGACATTTTTGAAAAACGAATCGTGATAAAATCTGGCCGATCAAATTTGTAAAAACCAACTAGGCTTCTAAATTCTAACGGCCTTAAGCCCATCTTTAGTCTGCTAAATGGAAAATGTTAACGTAATTAAAAGTATTCAGTGTGTTCTTTTTAGATCTTGGTGGAGAAGATTATAAAAGTAATGTGAACTGGGTTATCAGTTGCTAAATAGTGAAATTAAAAGCGAATACCCATGAAAATACTTTTCCTGTGATACTAAATTTGAAAAGCGAAACCGTTCCTGCCCAGTTAGCGTGGTCAACTATTTGAATATTAACGCTAATAAGCGAGCATAATTAATTACCAAGCGAAAATTATATTAAATTAACACGCATTATTCCGATGAAAGTTCACAGTGATCTCAAACAATAGAGTAAGAGATAACAAGTCGTCTGTATGTATGGGACTATGTTGCATGTCTGTATTTATAAGTGTACGTGCGTGTCACCAAGGAAACATTATCGTCATGCATTTGTTTCGCTACAATTCTAAACAAATTAGGAGAGCAGCACCTATATTGTAAAACCTAACAAGTTGAAACACACAAATTCACTGAATGCTCAATGCACAGAGACAATACTGCCATTGTTTCATCATGGACAATATACATTCAAATACGTATAGTTGGGGGTAGTTTAATGTAATGATAATATGAAGTATATAAGTAGTAGGTAAAATATGAGACGACACATTCACTTCTAAATCTTACAAGTCTAACAAACAACAGTAATAAGATGAACAATCACACTGTATTTTTTACCTGTGTAGTTTTGTGCGCGTTAGTTTTGTATCCAGGATTCTCCAGTGCAGAGAGCCTGGATAATGAGATATCCAGGGCGGCAAGTGCTAGAACCATGCTGGAGAAAATAACGTCTAGTTTGATGTCGAAGTCTGGAAGTTCAACTAGTCAGGTATGAACCGATTCTAATGACCAATACCATTCACTATCCTTTCAGCAAGATTAGTTTTAATTTAATTATGTTTATTTTTCAGGTTTTGAGTTTAAATCTATCAAACCTACTGATTCTGATTCTTCTGAAGGCTTTGATCTTCGCTGCTGGATCTATTGGAGCTGGAGGATGGAAAGGAGGATATGGGCATGGACGTAGTGCAGATGGTAACAGATAATAAAATAATTGCAATCATTTGTCAACGTAAAAAATCATATGTTGAATGTCTATAGGAGCAGAAGAAGGATTCATAACGGATACAGAAATTCTTCTCTACCTTGGTTACCTTTCTGGAGCACCAGGAAAACACCAATGTCTCCAAAATGTGGCGTGCAACAGACCGCAATTGGCTTCACAGTATTCTAAAGCAGGAGGATTACTTCTCAAAGCAGCCCGCTTGATGCCAAGGTATGAATCTTTTCAATCGGTGACTTAGTCGATTTAAATATAGTGTACAGATGTCAAATTTATTTTTTCCCTTTATCACAGTCTTAACTTGGATGCAACACATGAACAAACTCTAATAGATTTGAAGAGAGCAGCAGAATTCGGTGAAGCGGGTGGCAACTGTGATATGCAATATGTATGTGCCAACAGAGCCAGATAAATCAAATATTATTCCTTTATTAAACAGCCTTGTATGTTACCTAGCATTGAAATGAGATGAAAATGTATTTTTATTATTAGAAAGTGCAAATTTTCGTTTGTATAATATAAAATGTATTTGTAAACAGTGATATAGTCAAATACATATTGTTATTAGTATTCTGGTGTTTTTTATTAATTACTTAAAATAAAATAACTATATCATTTTTGTTAACAATTTGGCGATAATCGATTGAACACTTTGCAAAGAAGTACAATATGTTTATATGAAGCATTACATAGTGGTTGCCAATATTGTGATATTGTTATAATTTTCCGTTAATGAATTGATGCCTCTTATTTTTAGTGATAGTGTTTTTTGTTTCTTATGGAATAATACTGAATTGTTGTTTTCTTATCATACTTAAAACAAATCTGTTAAAGACACAGAACATCAGTCAATACTTGTTAGTTTGTAATTAGCAATATCAAAGATGTAACAAATATGTTTAAGAATAAGATATTTTTTCGATAATTAGTATGCATGTCGTTTCTTATGACTTGTTCTATATCAATTGTAGTAATCAACTGAATCAATAAAAATCTAAACACTTTCAACTTTTGGCACAGACACCACATCTTTGATAGTATTTTTTTTCTTTCCAGCAACATACTCCGGATAACTCAAATATCCATCATCATCCAAATCATCTTCACTTAGGACTTTGTCTATAAGTTCCACATAATATTCCATATCCGATTGTGTTTCTGCAAGCTCTTCTCCAGTTTCCTCATCATGACTTACAGTGTGGTGAATGGCCTGGAGTATTTCCAATCCATCCAAGTGTTTGTTACTATCGAAATCATGAAGTTGAAAGTAATGAAATTCCAGTTCATCATCGGTCATGGATTCCAGATCTTTCTCTTGAATCCATTCGCCTAAATCTTCCTGAATGTGTCTGGAAATAAATAATGAATAAGAAAATGAACAATCTCCCGAATGTAAATGATTCGTTACTCCTTATCATGAAGAAGTTGAGAGTCTTGTGTTAGTTTCTCTGGTCTCGATTCAGAATTTTTAGTAGGTCGGTAGTGTACATGGTGCTTTACTATGCTCTGACCTCGAGGATGGTGGGGACCTCGACTTATAGCAGTTGTAGTAACCATCAGGATTATCGTCAATATTGGAATTGCTTCCATTATCTACATAACAACATCATTGATTTACTTTAACCATATTTATTAGCAAATTAAAATAAGAACATGCGTATCTATATAAGAATCTATGGACAAAATATAAGTCCCTTTCAAGTAAATAATATACTCAAATTAAATGGACATCGAATTTTCTTTGTACGAAAATAACTCTTAACTCAAAGACGATCCCTTCCGCATCAGTCAGTCTAAATTCATCAATACGGCCCTGGGGGGCTCTCCATGCACTTGTACCCGACACCCCTCCGTGCATCAGGGGTGGTGGGATGGGTGCCATAAGCCGCTAAGTGCACCAGCCCATATGTTCACCCCAATACATATAGTACAGTACATCAGCACGTACCCCATCATCTTACAAATACACACACACACACACAGTCATACATAATCAGTGTTACATATATAGATACAGTGACATACTACACATAGTATATACACTAATACACTGACATGTACATGTAGTAACATGTGTGCACAGTGCACCAATATGTAACCAGATAACATCACCATGTCTTTGTACTTTGAATATAATAAGCGATGACCACTGCCTAATATACATGTACAGACCTGCTTGTATGTACATATGTGTCCATGTATCTGTATGCGTATTGAATGATTGATATCATCAGTAGATCAAACAATGATATCTTACTAATTATAAAGGCATATCTTCAGGTCATTTGTTTGTAAATAAATATAGAAACTGGATAGATGTAATACAATATTGTAACACATGAAAACCGTATACCTAATAATAAGCGAAAAATTATTGCAATACTGAATAGAAAAATGATAGGGAAAATATTATAATGTAATATGCAACATTACTATCGCTATTTAAATAAATGGAATGATGATGACAAACTTAACCTCAAATACATTGATTTTACAATAAAACTTAATCTACTACAAAACTAGAAATGATTTAAGTTAAACTGATACTTACAACTACGTCTTCCAGAAAGCAATTACCATTTTTTTATAACGTTTTTAAAATCAGTCTCAAAGCATTGCATATACTGACATAAACACTGTAATCAATAGTCTACATCGACCAGGAGAAACAGCAGGAACATGAAATCCTGCTGATGTAATACTGTTAATAACGAGACTTTCCACCAGGTAGCACGGCCTTTAAATTATTATAACTACACTTAATAAATGTTGCACCGAGCAGGATTTTCTGTGTAACAATTCCTGCTATAATAGAAACGTTAGTTCACAATCCTTTCACTGTGTGGCACTGCCCCGGAAAACCATTGGTTGAAACCAGCAATCAATATTTCCTGCCCTTCGCAGGAATTCGTCCGCATAGAATCCTGCAAAGTAACGAAACGTTAGTTCCGAAAGCTGTCACCGTGTGTCTCTGCATTTAACAGAGATATTTCTGCCGATAGAGTGTACGTCAGTTTGCACTAAATGCTCGGGAAGGTAAAATTAATTACGTGAAAATGATTAGCCAGATTTGTATCCAAACAATCTGACAAGAACACATTTGGCAAAATTAAATTTTGGTTATTTATTTCAAAATCTTACTATACATAGGCTAATCCTTATAGGTAAACTGTTAAAATATTATTAATCCCGTTGTGTTTTGTTTACTGAATATTATAAAACAAAAGATTATTACTTATTTTCAATATAATTCTGTCGAATAAACTTAAAAGATTGTACATTTCGCCTCTGAAAAGCTCTGTTATTAAAATATGAATACTTGCAAATACCAGTAACATTAGAATGAATTCCTGTACGTTGTTAGTATGCTAGATTTAAAGCGGAATATTGTTTGTTTTTTTCTATGTAACTAGTAGACTAGAGTTTTATGCACATTGCGAACAGCTACTCCTGCTATGGATGTTGGTCTGACAGAATTTCTGGAATGATCAATAAGCTCGTTCGCTCGTTCTGCTGTGCTGTGCTGTGCTGTGCCTGTACTGTACAACGTATAGCTGCCAGCGGTGTTCTCGTGCGTTACCATGGTAACGTACACGGCGGAGAGCACGCAGTTTTGATGATGTTCCCACATCTCGCCGCTGCTGGATACGAGATACTGGTTTGTTGCTGGCTGCTACACGAATATTGGCTGTTCACCGTTTCATTGTAGGCTGCCAGGCTGGTTGACAGTTGATTTTAAATAATCGTACATTGCCAAGCAGCCCCTGGTTGTAAATTCTGCAGTACCAATTTAAATGTTCCTAAAGAAACAAGTACATAGTACATTGGAATATTATCTCAAGTCTTAACGAGAAGTATGTAGGTTTCAAGATAGTCTACCAGGTCATTACAATGAATTCAGTGAAAAGTAAAAACGGAGAAGTTTGTTTCTTCAAAATTGTACCTGCAGCTTTGAACATAATTTTCTGAAAGTGCAATCTAGATCTAAATGAATTTCATGCTTCATATTAATTGATGCAAATAAATATATGTTTAATTTTGTTTATTTTTCGTTGGGGGGATCTCTTAAATGGTCTATTAGATTTAGTTAGTACGAAAGAAGATGTTAAAAAAGACTTCAAATAATGTATCACCTATACCTAAATTTCCTGCTATTAAATATACAAATACCAACCCTTAACTCATCATTTAGATACCACTACGATGGGTTTTGCATGTAACCCCTTTACACCGTACCACGTACACCATCTGAACTGATCTGGATCAGATAAGAAAAGGAAAGATAAATTACCAACAGTATCGTATGATGATGATGATGTTGTCGGATTTAGATACCGACATGGCTGATTATATATGCAGCCGCCAAATCTGAAACGAATATCGAATTATGTACAAGCGGTAACCGTTTGTACCCTATCGCTCAATAGGCCCGCTCTTATAACGTACGTAGATAGAGATGGAGAAACTCTCCAGAGAGGTTGTGAGGAGTACAGCGGGGTGCCGGGTGGTGGGCGAGAGATGTGTGAGTGGAGGCAATGTAGAGTTGGAACTTTGCACCAACTTAGCTTCTGCCGTCGACGTTGACGTCGACGTTAAGTTTTACTTTGGCACACGCGAGAGCAGAGAAGAACTACAGAACATCACCCGAGGCCATGCTGACTTGAGTTCCATACCACCGGGCTACAGGGCTCGTATGTGCTTGGTATTTCCCGTCAGAGCACCTCTATGGAAGACTGTGCACTAGTTCCCCTCGGTCTACATACATATATAAACTTCTAAACAGTACGCAGAAAGGTAGGAGGAAATGAAACTATAGACATTTAACGTTATATTCATATCCTACAACTGAAATATGTATCATTTGGAATCCATTCGTAATTCCTTCAGTCTTGATAATAAGTATAAAATAATATAACAATTTGTATTTAGATATACCTACATTATGACTGTACGTAATGAAGAAAGAGATATTGTCAGATGCTGTACCCTATTGGAATTGTTGCGTCCCAAGTGAATGTAAAGATCAAGTAGGCAAAAGAGTTTGGCAAAGTGTTCAATGCGCATATAACCGTGAACTGCACTAAAACTGACAAACTAGATTTATCTTACAGCATGTTAAGTAATTTATAGATTATACGCTTTGTTATAGTAATCCCATTAATACGAAGGTTACATCCATAAATTACTGGTAACTAGTTCATCTATTCACCATCTCACTCACTGCACCACAAGAAAATTACAATTTCATTTTTATATTCTGCATTTCATTCGTTTTTTTCCACATCTAACCGTAAATATTATAATGGAAAGTAGATTAAATACTCGTTATAATGATGAAAACTTTCACACGATTCAATTAACTGGGTTTTAATGCAAAGCAACAGTAACTTTGATGCGTCAAATTGGTTTGACCACTGAAAAGTTAACTTCATCCCTTAACATGGCGGTCACTTCTTTCATATTAAGTATGGATCAGCCTAGCGAATATCCAGTGAATTCTGTGCCCATGTTCGTTATGGTTATAGACAATTTATATGACTTCTTGTTTATTATCTGTAATATAACTTACTGATAAATAAATATGAACGTTTGAAGGCTTGTTGTTGACAATCGCTAGGTAGCAATGAATATACATAATTAATATTACAAATTGATTTATTTTTTGTTTATTTCAATATATTTTTCTTTTAAATAACGTTTGTAAATTCGTGTATAGTTTTTAGGCATGTGTGATCCTGTCTAGGCTAGTATATATCTGTACATATACGACACGTACATTGCTGTATGTACCTCACACGTAACCACCGAATCAATAATGGCGTATGTTGTGTTCCTACGCATTCGAGCACGCCGGTCTCTGTTTGATTCCAGCCATCTCTTTGTCTCTGCTTCACTTTTCTGGCTGTCTTACACGTTGCGTTCTGTTGCCATTGTTCGTTTTGTTTCCTCAACAATCCGCTTGTTTTTCTACCAAGTATGTATACGTAGGGTACGTACGTGCATTGTTAGAAATTTGACATTCTTCTCTTTACTGAATAGTTCGCTAATTCAATTTCTATACCGAAAGAGAACAAACACAAAACACAAGATATTCGTCGAGATGCCTACATAGACAAACCTGCAAAGAACACTAGCAAAGAAGAAATTCAAATGATAGATATTTTCAACAAATATGAGAAAAAAGATACAGTAAATAATAAAATCCTAAATTAATAATTTTGAAATTATATTTCGAAAGCAACACTTTCTATCAGTATGAATCTAACGTGTATATTTTGTTATCAGAACCAATAATATATCAAAGAAAGATCAACTTCACCAATAAGAAAAGAGTGTAGGAGGAGTCTATTGTTAATGCTCCGTTATCAGATTGAATCGTAGCTAAGGGGGGTGTAGACATCGTTAATGGGCGGAATTATATGTTATCATAAGAAAAATAGCAAATTTGAAACAAAAAATATATAGAATTTGTTTAGCTATCGCTGTTATTTAATTTCGTCTCATTTGTGATTGACATTGTTGTGCAATTAACTTACTGAATCTTCTAAGTTCAAATCAAAGTCATTTTATTGAAACAGTAACATATTCATATTTATTACATATATATTCATATATCTAGTAATGTACGTGTATAATACTGAGCGGATATGCTACAGTATTGCACGTTGACAGCTATATCTGGATACTGTATTGAACTATTGAAATATTCTGCATTGCCCGCGGCATCACAAATGCGACAATTGTCAATTCAAGCTTTGAATTAAACAGCGAAATGGATATGAAGCTCGAATGGTTTACAAAAATCAATTGTCCATCATATTAACGTTCATGCATGGCATAATGTCTGCGAGATAGAAATAGTACTAGTATGGGTGCAGTACCAAACAGTGTACAAGTGCAGGTACTGACAATAACCACACATACATCCATGTACCGATCATATATGTGTACATGCATTGCAGGTATATACTTGTATGCATATCTATACTATAGAATTGAAAATCCTCCACAATTAGTTAGTCATGTAACGGTCAAATCATCATTCTATAACATTTGTTAAGAGAACATATCAACAAAACATTGTTTGACATTACATACACACACATTTATATATATATATATATATATATATATATATATATATATATATAAATGTATACAAATACAATGCAATGTATACAACGTCATGTACATATAATTTTTAGAGAGAAAATGAAACTCTTTATCCGGTATGTATGCATGTGTATGTTCGTGTGCTGTGTTTGTATGCACTGGCTTTCACATTATTTGTTACTGAACGCACACCATTTGACAACTGGGGCATATGGAAATGGTACTTGACTTTGTATTATCAAAACAATACAAAGAGTGTTGTTTTATACACTACTGTTCGCCTTTATCCTACAGAATATGTGCAGGAAAAAGTTGTTTTAATGAGAAATTAATTTTATACAAAACGTTGATATACTTTCAGTTGTTAAACAACTGATTTAGCATCGGTATTAGCTGCATTTTACTTTAATGCATATACTACTATACCGTGCACGAAATAACACATATTTATGTTTATAAAAACTGATTTTAATCATTTTACGATCAGACAAAAAGTACTATCGACTTCAAAATCCATAGATTTCTAGAGGGGTCTTCTCAACAGTACATCAATTAGTACAAAATACATAACATACAACTGCTAAATGTTCATAACAAACCCTATTTTCCCTTTCTAAAAGTGTCATACTTTGTATACCACGTATTGTGTATGTATATGCTTGTGTAATCTCTCTGTTAAAACCCCAAATCCACGATTATTTACCCCAAAATCGCGCATGAATAAAGCATTGCCGTGAAAGTCAATGGACTTTTGATACAGTTGTAGCAGTACTGGTGCCTCTGTCCCGGGATACCCGATTTGTAATGATAATGTGGTACAATTGAAAGAGACTGAGGGCTCAGTAATTTGAGCACACACACCATGCATGTATGTTGGGGTGGCAGGTGGTGCTGGCGAGTGCCCTAAGGGTTTCCGCCTCTCCCCATTGCCAAGGGGGGCCACATGTCCACACCACCCCCTCCCTAATACACACACACACACACACACACTCCACATGACACCGACGTGGACAAGTGTGTGATTACGTAGTCAATGAGCGAAAAGTGAAAATTATTCCGATTCAAGGATTATCGGCTATTATTATATGTATTAGACGCACGCAGGATATACGACACATGCTGTGGACAAAAAGAAGACAGATTTTCTATTTAGAACAATGCAGAGAGGAATAACAGATTTTTTTTTAATCTACATTTGGTTTCACAATGTTTGAAGTGGTTATGAGAATATTTTAGAATCTAAAATTTAGATTGTAGTCTCGTAGTGAATTATTCCTGTGCAACTCTCTTCATTCAAGAGCAACAGTTAGCTGATAATATCGAAACGAGAATGTATGCTATTCAAGAAATGAAAACAGCTCATGGATTCATGGTGTTCTAGTTCACACTTAGAATAAGTTTGTCGTGTATCTGCAAGTAATGTGTGTTGTATGCAATGAAGTCTTTTGTAAACTATGTGCGTGCAACATTTATCCTGCCTTTAGATGCATACAATTCTACTAATGTTACGGCGTGTTGAAAACACATACATACACATATACATATATACGTACTTACGACTCATCGGTTAGGGAACTTGAGTTGAAGAGGCGGAAGAAGCAATCATTCTTACGCTGCGAGCTGTCATTTGTCTCGACCAATGGGACGACAGTGTTGCAACACTCAAGTACCCTCAGGCGCTGCTGAGAAATGGGGAGACTCCGTGTAGTGGGCTGTGTATACCCTACCCCACCCTTGTACACACCCGCCTGCCTACCCCCGCCTGACTACCGTCAACGTCCTTGCCTACGTTCTCGTTTTACTTTGTCGAGTTCGCTTTTCCGATCAAACGGACATTTTGTATCGCGTAATAATACTTTTCGTCTCACCAGAAGATACAATTCTATCCCATAGGCCAGTGCTACTACTGTGACAGAGCCTGAAACTGTCAAAATTAGAGGTAAAATATTCAGGGAAAGTATTTGCAAGTGCAATGAATTCTAACAAAGAAATACCGTGAATATATCTTAAATAGATTTCCAGTTACATTAAAAGCAACTATGATTTTGAGAAACTCAATCATGTTGCATAATTATTTAATATTGTTTTTATATCAGCCGAATCAAGTTTAAAACAGTCGAGAAACTTCAATATTACATCAATGTATGTATTTAAAGACATATGATAAGTTTAATAATAATAAAATTTAATACGATATCCGTTGAAACAATGTTCTATCTATCGTCTTTAATACAATTTAAATTCTTCACATTTTTTCTCTTTTTTATTTGCTTAGTTATCTCAGTCCTACCCTTTATTCACTATTCTCCTACTCGTTTTCTTCCATGCCTTTGCGCGTGTTCGTGTCGTGTAATTTATTCCGTATTCCGGACGAAGATAAATAACAATATCACAAACGACGTTCAGCTCTAGTCGGACAGGAACAATTGAAATTTCAAATTTCGTCATGATTATTAATAGATTCGCATCACACTGGGTGCAGTGCTGAAATGGGGGGACTGCATACGTCCCCTCCTAGTCCCCAACTACAAGGGGATGGCGGCGAAGGGTGGAGGCACGGGGGGTTGGTACAGAATGATGAGGCGACAGATTGACGGGGCGTGCCGACATGAACAATGCCTGCCTGGTTTGCATCATAATACACACGAACACACATATACACACCACAAACACAGGCATATATAGTATGGATGTAGTATGTGTATATGGGTGTGCATAATGTCATGTAGCAATGCACATGCAATAACGTGAATGTACTTGTTTCACATTTTTACATTACTAATCCGTCATTGACATGTGGGATGTGGCAGATTTACATATAAAATCTCTATCATTACAGAACATGTGTAAAATAGATGTTCTCGCTTTGACAGTTACCCTCAGCATACGGTACAAAACATACAATACAGCAAGCTTGGAATTAGTAGCGTATTTATATTTTTTAATTCTAACAAGACACGATTAAATGTGTCTGAGTAATGATCATTTAAAATTAAAACAGACTCTTTCTGCAAGTAATGATAACAGCACGTTTTCACTGGAATTTCTACATACAAAAGTAGCATCATTTACCGTCGACAATTTAGACAAAGAATCTGACGGATCTACAGTCGTACCAACTGATTAAACACTATTAACTCCGGATTACAAACACGCAATCACATTGCTCATTTCTGTGTCGGTCCGTCAGTACTTTGCAGTACTGTAAGAAGAGAACGGACAACGATGGGTGGTGAGTTGCAGAGAGAGGAATATTGTGATGGAGTATGAGGAGGAAGTAACGAAGAGTCGCTCAAAAACTCGTTCCAGTTTCTGAGGCTGCCGATAGAGGCGTGCTTGTCGAGCGTCCATTAAAAAGTCATTAAACATCATCTCTAGCAATTACAAACTTGGACCGGCTCTGTTGCGCGAGCCATCCGAACTCTGCACCCTCAGGGGGGAATGGAATGTACTACCACTCGTACGCCCGCCCGCCCGACCGTCGTCGACCACCACCGTCAACCCTCTCGCGCTATCCTTTATTCTGACAGAGTCCTGCACAGCAGCAGCAACAGCATCGGCCTTACCCATCTCACTTGCTCTGTGGAGTATATATCCAGTGAGACTTTGTTCATCTTGTAGATATAATTTCCACTAGTCTATCAGATAGACTCCTCCATTTTCTTTAGCAGACAATATAAAAGACACAATGCGATATTCTTATTACAAATGAATACACCATTTATAGAAAATAGTAGTAACTTCTGAGTAATATTGAGGATAATTTGGTTTAAATATTGTTCAATTTCATTTCTGAATTACAAAAAACTCCAATCTTATAGATGTTTAAACTTTAAATTATTTAATATTATACTGTTCAGAGATAAACAATATTTTTTGAATACCCTGTTCCTTATCATATTCTTGACTTCTTGATTTGTAATAATTAGTTTATTGGAGGTGTTATATCCTAACAATACGAATTATGTGAAATATTTCCATAGATAATATTGACCCAAACAAAATTGCAACGCTGTTCACTACTAATCTCAAGAATAAACCCCAATAGAGCGTACAGTATTCCACTAATTTTTTCCAAATTAAGAAATCAGAAATATGATAGTGGAATAGCCTATTCCAGAGAATCATTTCTGATGACAAGACAAATTCTAAGGGGAAGACGTAGCCATGTGACGGGCAGTCCGGACTAGCGGCGCGTGGACCATTAGTTCCCCGGAGTTGGTTCCCGCGGATCAACTGAATGTACTGTACTTGGCTTTTAGGAAACCAATGTTTTTACAATTACGGTTAGATGCTCTCTGCTTGTTGGCTTTTTCGTATATGAACTGCAACTGTTCTATTCCGGCCCTTTCTCAATGTTAACTCACACCGGCAAATTCCAACGAGAAGGAAATTATTAAATGAATGTATTCATTTCATGATTTTGTTGGTGTTAAACATATGAAATCTATGTTAAATCATATAACTGTTGACATAGGTAAGATCTATGTTAAATTATAAAGATGTTGACATTGGTAACACAAGATTGTACTCGATATATATATATATATATATATATATATATATATATATATATATATTTATATATATATATATTTATATATATATATATATATATATATATATATATATATATATATATATATATGTACATATATCGAGTACAGTTCTGTGTTATGTCTGGTTGTATATAGTTCTCTGTTCTGTACGTAAATACAATATACACACTAGCGTCGAAGAACAAGGCATGGCCATGTCGAGATTGGCGTGCAGGCATGTGAAGATGTATTAGGAGATTGTGAGCGGTGGATGCAAGTGGTGAGAACCAAACGGGAAATGGAGACTGATTGTGTGCGCTGTGTATCCGGTCGCAATCATCTCAGAATAGCGCGTTCCCTTCACGATACTTCACCCACTCGCCGTATGTGTTTGCTACGTTTGCACATACAACAATAACGACATGGACGGAGAGCCTATACACACAGCAAACAACAATCAACATCGATATGATATCAGACAAACTGCATTTGTATCAGAAGATCAAGAAAACAATTGTATCGCAGAACATACAAAACAAAATAAAAATGTTTACAATTTTACCCTAGAGCATTTCTTAATACTCTTTGACAGGAAACTATTTCGATGTACTATTTATTTTATTATTTATTTATTATAAATTTATCCTTGCTTATTGCGATACACTATTGAAGATAATTATACACAAATTATGATATTTTCTAATGTATTTTTGAACTACGGTAAGGTTTTATTTATAATATTCAGTATTAAAATAAAATCACACAACAAACGTGACTTCAGAAACATGGAGGTAATTTCTTATAAAAAAGAACATACTGAATTGTTGTGGAAACCATTATGGATAGCGTGAGTGGGTATAGCTGTGGTATGTGGGTATCTTGTGGCGGGGTATCCATGAATACATACAGCCACACGTTCACTCGTACGTACATATAGTTGAGCAGAGTTCGTACGCATTAAGTGAACCGGAGTTGTGTGTTTTTATTTTTTTTTACGGGGAACCTTTTTAAAAATGCATAAAGGTAACGTTCCTGCTTTATGTAACTTAAAAGCTTAAAGCCCGGTGGCCAATTACCGAGGTAAAAAGCTTCGTGCATACGTGATGTTCGCTAATAAAAGCTCCACGGTTCCCAACGATGGCAAAAGGCTTTAGTTATTTGCGTTTTTGTTAACGGGAACGCAACAGCAAACACACATATACATACATGTACATACAAAGTACGTACATGTTCACACTCGTCTAGAATGTATACATCGTCTTCATACATCGCTGTGAGAGAATATTCTACTAAAACTACGTATACTCATAAGTATATTTGTATACACTTACATATGTACATATGTACATACTTATATTAGAATATATCTTTATATTTATTATAATACATTATTCATAATACAATAAATTTTCTTTATTCAATAATCTGGTTCTGAAACATATATTTTTATATTATATTGTTTAAAATGTACAAAAATTCACGAACGTTCTAACAATATCGGTATATATTTATTTACGAACAGATTTTTAGTTTATTCAGAACTATTGAAAGTACATACACTTGCAAAAGTATTAAATCACTGAGTGTGTGAGAG
Source organism: Carabus problematicus (assembly GCA_963422195.1). Lineage (NCBI taxonomy): Eukaryota > Metazoa > Arthropoda > Insecta > Coleoptera > Carabidae > Carabus > Carabus problematicus. The sequence continues at coordinate 1,445,303 of OY728579.1, forward strand.
AAGCATTGCTTGCTTTATTCACACGAATACAACAATAATACATCTGCACCAATAATTAAGTGGGATGTCTGGTATGACGTTAGCCACAATTGGCAATAAAAAACCCTATTGAAAAATTCTCTTTTTTATTCAAGATATAACACACAGCCATACGGGAACGGGTAGGTGTATTGTAACCATTTGATTAGATAATTGCCACTCGGATTGAAGTTGAATGAGGCCTATAATTTGCAGTACGTAAATATTTTGACACAGTGTATGATCAAGGGTGGCCGTGTGCCGCGTGACTGCAGCACGGTTGACACGTGTACACACTTTAGGTGTTGCCAGGGTGCGACTCCCTAACTACCAGTATTCAAATAACCTGATGCGTGATTGTGTACATACATACGAGACAATGCTCAGTTGAAACCAGCATCTTATTAGCCTACGATAGAAATATATGTGTTAAATAAACGAATTACAAATACAGTTTGAAACAAAATAAACGCGGTACACTGTTAACTTTTCAGCGAAAGTTTTTAAAATGAAGGTAGTACATGTAAACATTTTTATTAATCACTCTCTGATGGAGTTAATCACATCTGGAGCCCTCTTTCAATTTTAAATAATTAATTAACAGAGGTGCTGATTACATAATGGAATAAAACCTTAAGGTTAGGGGTCAGTCCAGTCACATGTACACGTACACACAAACGTAGATATCAGTTAACACACGTGCACGCGGATCCTGACACCATCATACGGAATTAAATCACATATTCTCTTTCCACCATCGTGTGTATGTATGTAAATTTGTTTATTTTTTTTTAGAAGCGCGTTGAGTTTGTTTTTAATGAAAGACTAAACGAATTTAGGCCGTCATGTCACGTCCGTGTATAGAAAAAGATGTATGTGAAAAAAAATGTTGTAATGAAATCCAGACTGAATTAACCACAACAGGACGAAAATATAAATAGCTGTGAAGAGAGAGAAGAACAAAATGTCGATCTCCGTTACATGTAGTAGGCTCTGGTACATACCTATGCATACCAATTGCTACTACTAGATAATAATTAGGTACCTTGTCGTTAATAATTCATTATTAGGAATATAATGTAGTAAAAGAGTAATATAAATACGCGTTACTTTAATGTCCTTTAAATTTTAAATTACAATTATTGCAATAATTTTTAATATTAAATAAAGAACAATGTGAAGGTTTCTCTACTCATTCTATTTTCGAATATTTTAATAATGAATAAGGATATTGTAACATTATCCTTGTAATTTTAATCATTCTATTTAAATACCTATCAAGTACTATTAATGTTTTTGTATTTCGTAAATACATATGTTAAATTAATAAAATTAAATAAACAATTATTATCCTTAATCATTAACATAAGTTTATATATCGTAATTGTTTATGTGTATTATGTACATTGTATACAATGACTAACGGATTATGATCTGTTTCTGGCGATCAGCACCCATAATGAGATAAAGTAGCCCCATACACCTACACTACCGTGCTACAACATGAATAATGCAGTACGAACTGTCTAAATGCCAAACTACATACTATCGTTGTATCCTAAGCGCGCCTCACTATACTAGATCATGAAAATGATACGAAGACATTTGTACCGAAATCTGTCTCAGATCGAACTCGAAATTTCATTGAAACACAAACATGTAGCACAAGAATACACAATACTTTCGAACAAAACGAAAAATGCGAAACGGGCTCTCAGTCAAAACGTAAAAATCGAACTCGTACCCTACGGCTGCCGAATCCACCATTTTGAACAACACGCGCTGCGATTGGTGTTGCCATGGAGAGGCTTTGTGCCGTCGGCCAATCGTCGTACGGGGTTGATGCAGCGAGGCGGCTGATTGGCTGGATGTGAGTACCCTGTGCGCGATAACGTTACGGGGTGCGAACAGATGCACGTACCACGGTGCCACGAAGGGACGAGTGTGTGCGTTAGAAGAAGACAATGCTAGCGAGGGTAGGTCGAATAGTTTGTTGGGATTCCACATCCCAGATAACAGAACAACACTATCACGACTTAATGATGTTATAGTCACTTGTCGTTTGGCTAAGGTATAAGCTAGTCAGATCCAAATACGGATCGTGTATACTCGGTTGCTCCAAATTTTAATTGAATCAGTCACAGATATTAACAATATATCATCGTCATCATCATCATCTATCGCAAGTAGCACGAGTATCTCTTGCGGGCACTCACGCACGCAGAAACGTGCAAACTATATTGCCGTCGTCATCGTGCCAGACGGCAATTGTTTTAAGATGGTCGGGAGACGTGTTTGTAATATCGGGTGAACCATTGACAATTCGTTACACACTCGTGATATCGCGAGTCACCAGTTTTCCAGTTTCATCGTAGGTCTGTTGACATATAGTGAAGTTTATAATCGCGGTTATCTGTTAAAAGTATATCCTGGTTGAAAGAATATTCAGTGGTGCTGTTCCATGGCTCGATCCTCATCCAATTTAATTTCCATAGAACATCCATCTCACACTGGGATCTAAGTGAAATATTAGTGTTTGATTTAACTTACCAATTGGAACTTATAAGTGCTCAGATAGTAAGTAAACAGTATCAAGTCTTCAAGCTACTCCATCTTGTACCAATTTTCTTTCACATTGCAACAGATTTCCTTCGGTTATAGAATAACCATTTGAAATTTTAACAAAACATCTAATGATTTGTATTCTGTCTTTATTCTTAAATATATCCGTCTAATTCTCTTCCTTCTCTCCTTCTTCGTTGAGCTATAATATTTGGATTTGGACCGTTAACGACCAAATTCTCGAACGTCCATTTAACGAACATTGTTCTCGAACTTTTATCGAAATCTTCGCGTCAAGTAGTTCTAAGGTGTAAAAGTGTACGTGAACTTTCCAAACCTTTCGAAAATCTCGCAACATTCACACGGTGTCCAGGGCCGGGTCACGTTGGATTTCAAGGGTGTCTCCTCGTGCCTGGGGGCCGTCGGCAGCTCCCCGGCATCCGGCACCACCGCCACCAGTGACGACGTTCCACAGCAATTCAACATTTTCCCGGCGATCTTCAGTAGACAATTGAATTTTTCCAACTCCTGCCCGCAGAACAAGATGATGGAAGAGCTACGGCCGAACCTTGTGGGTGTAGGCAACCTCCTCGGTGTTTCGGGGTTGCTGGATGATCATCACCTGCATGCCATGTCCGGCGGTGCGACGGATAAGTCCGGTCGGAAGTGTAACACAAGTAGCTCATCGGCGGAGGATTTCACGGCATTATACGGTGGATTGCCACATACACATGGTGACACGGGCCATCATCCCCACACGCCAGCACATACACCACCAGCTGCCACAGTCTCCACCAGCAGGGGAATCACAGACCATACAGGTTAGTCGATTACATTATATGTGGTGTTGGATTCCCATAAGCATCATAACGAAATATTATACCAATGTCAACAACTCAGTAAATAAATACACCTCGTCTTTTGGACATTTTAGAACTAAACCTGAATGTGTAGTTCTTCCAAATGCATTTCACGAAATTATGTCATATATCGTAACTAGGATTAATATTTACCTGTAGGAATTTTCCAATTCCTAGGGACTGACAATACCAAATAGTAAATTCGTTGTTTGATAAGAATATGATTTAATATTTAATATATAGTACTTATACACATTCGCCTTAGAACTTTGCCAGTATCGACATATGCTGCAGTACTAATTATCCTTTGCATTTGTCAAAATTTGTCGAACATCAATGACAGATTTAAAACATCCCTTTTAATTTTGCCCGTCTGTCAATCCTTCTGCCCCACACATACACACGGGCATCCTCAGCTGTTCACCTCGTCATTATTTGACAGAATCACCTTCTAATTACCGTCAAGGGTGTCACATTATCACACTCAGCCGTACATGCAGTACAGAGAAGTGGTTGCATCGGGTAGGGTAGGGTAGGGTAGGGTACATACACACATGTACTGTGTAGTGTACAGTACTTAAACAGTAATGAAGTGTCAATTTACTTGCATTCGGTATTCGAATGGAGCATATGCGCGCGCGTGGGGCTCGTCCGGCACAACAGGGGGCTCCTGGCGGCGGTACAAAGCGCCGCAGTGGGGCCCTCGCTAGTTAACACCCAATTTGACATATTGTACATACATCCGTGTATGGTACATATGTATATACTAAATATGTGCGTTTGTATACGTGGAAATATTGAATATGTATGTGTATGTACTGAAAGTATGTTTGTATACATGCGTATGTATGTGTGTGCGTGTATGATCCGGTGTAACCCACCACACTGTGACTGGATTATAGATTACTGATGTTCATTACATGTTTTAAACATGAATTTATCGTCTCCGGGGAATACACATAGAGTGACAAGCCGATCATCATCATCAGATAATAAATACACAAACACATGTACAAGTTGTATATGTATATGCCCTTATCGAACATGCATACGCATGATATACACTTTATACACCTGTATGTATGTGTGTGCAAGTGCGTATATGTATGAGAGAAATAAAACAAATAATTATTAATAAATGAACTATTTCTGTTGCGTTTAATATAATTTACCAACGAAAATAATTAAGTACTAAAATATGTATTTTTATATTAATGATTCACTTCAGGATCAAACATTTATTCCTCAATGTACATCCTCCTTAGCTAATTATACTAATCGCTGTCATTCCAATCGTATCTGTATTATATTTGTTTATATAATTCGACAGCACATTGTTCATATCACAGACTGACATTCGTTAAAAACCAGATTTATTAACGCGATTAGCCGTGACATTCCGACGCGATGCACCGACCGTCGCGGCGACTTGTGTTAACCAACACAAATAGCTAATAAGCCTCGGTGTCATAAAGAATACGTTAATTGCACACCGCATCACCACCAACAGCTGTACGGCTGTCTGCTTCTCGCGTAGTCAGTCTCTGTCGCTCTTGTGGCGGGCGTATAATTTAAAATGTACCTTTTATCTTCATCAACGGAGCCCCGGCGACATTACATATTCATGACGGCGTCTGCGGTCCACGTCACAAGCACCGCGACGGCTAGCGACGTTCGCCAGATATGACGAGCGAACGCCAAGGCACGCTCGATGCAGCAGCTGATGTAAGAACAGCGTTTGTATGTATTTCTTTGCAGATATTCTTTTAATACGGACGCATAATCTTTTATAAAACTTCATTAACCAATCTATAAGTTCACCGGATCGTGAAACCATGGACGGTAAATAAATTATATTGTCCCATGCGTAAGGGAAAATCGAATTATTTTAAAATCTAAAATGTAATGCGAGTGGCATTTGATTGTGGACGCCAAAATGTCCTGGTATAGTGGTGTGTAATGCGTTAAGAAGCATCATTAGTTCCATACACAGGATGTGGCAACAGTGTCGGTTACTTGCTAGTGATAACCAAACAAGCGGTACCAGGTGTCAAACGTACATATACATGGATACATTACACTACACACACGCATGCACATACACATGTAGGTGTAGATACTGAAACACTGTGCATTCATGAGTAACAGGCAAACACCTCCGACACTCACTAAACTTTATTGAATTCATTACTGTTTATTAATGCAGTTAGTAGCAACCTAATTACAATTACTGACACTGGCGGCGCCACCACCTCCACCGCCGCCGTCGACGAGACCCCGTGCCACAAAGAATCTCTGAATACAATCTTATTACTTACATTCCCGTTCTCTAAATGTTTTGCTAGCGGTACCGAACGCTTGCCGCCGCTCTGGTTGTATGGTCTGGTGTGGTGTAGCGTGGCCTTTATCCACACAAACACAACGCCCAGTGTACACATTAAAATATTATCGCATTTCTTTTCTTTCTTTACATCACGAACAAACAGCGGCAGGCCAGCGAACCACAGCATCATAAACTCAATTTAGTACATTTGCACTTTTTCATCTGGCACTGCTAATAGATGTTAGCTTTTTGTTAAGACTTCATTATACCGCAACAGAGTAACACGGTTGCGTTTAATCAGTCAACAATAACGTTTAATGCATTTTGTGAAGAATCCTACAATCATACTTCTTAAAACGGGTTTATGTTAGCAGGGAACAGGACAATAATAAATATTTAATATTATAAATATATTTAGGTATGAATATGAAATTTGAATTATTTATTTTTCAATTTAGTTTTAATAAATACATAGTTCTCTTGCATTTTATCTTAAAATGTGTTTCTATTTCACACTTAAATACTATATGCACTGATTATTTCTAAATATTTGACGTTATTTTCTATTAACCACCTACGTGGCACATCTGTGTTAAGAGTGGCGACCCCCGATACTAGAATGTATCACCAGCAGCAGAACAATGCTACATCAGGATGCAAAGTGTTCTCGATTTTAAAATTGAAATATTTAAAAGCAACGGGACTCACACTCAGAGCCGTCGGGTCCACAGGCACTTGTCCCACTGCACATATGATCAATATGCATACAGTGTTGCATGAATAATGAGTGATACTTGCCAATAAACGAACATTTTACAGATGTCGTTATAAAATGGTACGCACTATTATATATTAACAGGAACATCCTTAACAAAATGTGATATATGCATTTTCCTTTCTTTCATTCAAATCATCTAATATTGGTACAAAAATATTACATCTTTAACATCCTCTTTGGCTGAACATGCAATCCCTGTAATAATATCCTTATCAACCATAATAAGAAACTAAGTGAATAAAATATGCTTTTATAATCCTGTTACAGCAGAGGGAGCTTTTAAAAAACTAAAACCGGAGCCGGTGAGTGGTGCTGGAGGTGGCGTTACCGGAAGCGGCTTGTCCGGGGGCGGTGTCTCACCAGGTGGACCCCAGCACGCCGGGCACACTCCCACGACCGCCTCCTGTCCTACACCGGCCCGACGGAGACATCGGACCACATTTACACAGGTACATTACTTATTATTATTAATTCTTTAGATTAAAATGAATAGTCAATCTGGATGTTTGTCTCAATATACATAAAGCTATTTGATTTATTATGCATTTTTACTCTAAGCTACATTACTGGTATAGATCGTAGCTTCGTTTCATCTATGTTTTTAGTTTTGTTTTTAGCTTGTGAATAATTAATGTTTAGATAGTGCATGTACATAACAGAAGCACATATAAACATTTTTGTTAGTTTTTATTAATTACACGGTGTAATTAGATTATATTTTCTACCATCCACTAAAAACACTACTGGTATAGAAATCTATTTTATAACAATTATTTTCCAACAAATATTTCATTCGCTAAAAATCATATCAAAACAAACTGTAACAGTATCAAATAATATTCTACTCAGAAAAAAGAGCGAATGAAATTGATTGTGATATACTTACATGAATTAAATAATAATAGAATGAAAGTTAATAAATAATGAAATGAAAAGTTAGAGGCTTTCCCTACCACACATATTTGGAACAAGACGTGTCTCTATGTTTGGTACATTCTCGTAGCACAAAACAATATCTACTCTTCAAAATTAGTATGCATGAAAGTACCTCTAATCATATATCTACATAACGATAATTACTATTATTTAATGTGCATTTGGGAATAATATAATTAATAGTGTGTTTTAATCAATTTCAGTAAAGTGATTATAATGTTCACACTGAAATTAATATTCTACATTCATTATGTATTGCAAAATCAATACGATTTATTGAGTAGTAATAATTTTGTTTTTACAGGAACAACTCGCAGAATTAGAAGCCGCATTTGCCAAATCCCACTACCCCGACATTTATTGCAGAGAGGAACTTGCCCGAACTACAAAACTCAATGAGGCACGAATTCAGGTCAGTACTGATTCTAATTTTACCCACATAACTTAGACATTGAACATACAAAGAACGTAAAATCCAAAATAAAAATGTAAAAAACAAAACAACAAAACCATTTTGGCAATGCAATTCTACAGGCCCCAAGTGCACATCAAAAACACTCGAATGTCTTTCACATAACACACGCACACACAGAGAGGGTCACGGGTATCTTTGATCCGATGCTAGCGCGATATTATTTGATAAAAAAAGATCAACTGTCGTCGTAGGAAATGAAACAAATCGATTGTAAAATTGAATTGTGCTCTGTTCACAATGAACTGAAACGAACTGAGTTGACTAGCGGTCGCATTAATGAGAGAGAGACAGAATCAAAGGTGCTTGTGAACGGACTATACGACTCCGGGGTCGGTATCATAGGTAATCACATGAACGACGGCAGTGTGACAGAGATAGATGCCAAGTAAACCTCATTATCCTACTTCGCTTTATGTAATAAAATAATGTTATCCTACTATAAGCATTGGCGGTAGGTTATCATATTTCAAGATTTTCAACTTATTCGCCGAGTTTAACGAAAATCAAAATTAGTTTTCACTCACCGTTGACTATGGGCAATCTAATTGGAATGCACTAGGCCAAAGAGTCATAGTTTTATTAATTTTATAAAATGTGATAATAAATAATAAAATTCTACGTAACATATTCAAGGAACATAAACAATTGCTACAATTATATGCTTAAAGTAGCATCCATTTCAATAATTGAAAACAAGTACAATATAGATAACAAACGAAAATGATCTTGTGTTCATGATTATAATACGTGCATTAATATAAATGAAAATGTGATACGTAGTTAATTAATAATGGTTAATTTCGTCCGCAGTGTACAAAAATGAATAATAAACTCGGTGTATAAATAAATATTCATGTAGATGAATGTTAAATGATGTTAATACGATTTTGTGGTACAAACAAAATGGCCGTGACAGCTAACATCAAGCAGCGGCGAGTGGGGTGACGAATGGGAGAGCGGACAGAGGATAAAAGGATGCATTTACTTTCGTTCCTGCGTCCTGAATATGATTCCTTAATTATGCAGGATTTAATGCAGAGTGTCTTTAGCTTATTATTATTAAATATTTCATCAAAAACACGGCGATACAGAAAACAGAAACGGAGTAGGGTCGTCGCTTAATGACGGACAATTAATTATTAACTTGCATTACCGCATTTTTTAAACACATTGACCCTTTTCCCAAACTTTTATAGCTGGTCCATTCAGATGTGTATGTATTATTAATACATTTGCGGACACAAATCTCAGTTTATTGACAAATTATTTAGTAAATATATATTTAACTACATGCTAGTTTAATAACATTTGTTAGTTCATTCGGCTACACACGTGTACACTAAAAAACAAATTCTCATAAATAGACGCAACCAACAACACAGTCGTGTAATGCAAATGTCATACCTTGTTGGAGTAACTTACTAGAAAACAATAATAATTACTAGTCTATTTTCTACTTCGTATCAGTTAACAACAAGCCGAATCAATCTGAAGTCTGTCAAATATGAAATATCGTGTATAATTGAAATGAATCACGTTCTGTCCACGCTACTAGGCGCGCTATATCTAGTATATATGTGTGTGTGTGTGTGTGTGTGCGCGTGAGTCAGCGTGACATGGTTGCACTGTGCTGTGTGACAGTTGTGTCTCACCGGGAGACAGACCTATGGGGGCGGCCTGGCACGGAACGGTGGTTTAGGTTGGGGGGAGGGGGTGCCTAACGAACACCTAATTCAATGAAAGACTCTACCGAAGTGGATCCTAGTCATCCCCCTCAGAGCTGGCATCTCCGCACGGACACACGCAAGGCGGATAAGGCACGTGATGCGTGCGTGTGTGTATGTGCGCATGTACACACACACACAAACATACACGCCGGATATCAGCATTGAACAACTGTCGACATGACAAAAATACTTCTTTTAAAATTTCAGTTACAGAATTGACCTATTTTTATTTGTATCTTAATTGGCATATCATAATAATAATGGGACGCTACGTCATATTTTCCTAAAATTAATACTAATAAGTAAATATCTACACTATAGGATTATTATTTGAGATTTTTTTATAAATATATTTTCTGAGAAAGAGGCAACCAAAAAAATTATACCACGCAAAATAAGAATCTAAATTTATAAGTTGAGTTTCGCGATATTATATATCTTAATTTAAATAATAATTTTAATTATTAAAAAAGTTTTAAAATTGTATTATAACGTATCGCTTGTATTATTATTATTATTATTTTTGCATATTGGGTTTCTGCTTTATTCGCGCATTAAAATTGCTTTGCACACATTACTGGGATGTATAGTTGGTTGTCTATAGTGCAGGGGTTAGTTTTAATTCACTTACATTGGTTTGTAATGATTACATGCATTGAAGTCTTTTTTACTCTTATGCACACAGAACAATGATGTATAGTGGGTTGCACACTTATATCAATATACACATTACTTAATGTGTATCAATAATAATATTACAATGAGATAAATTATAAGATTCTAGATGTAAAAAGACAAATATTATTAAATATTAGAAGAAAATTCTAACGAAAGAATCGTATTCGTAGTGTAAAAATATAAGCAAACGAATTTTGTGTTATATACTCCATATAAGACTATATAAGACATATAGCTATATGACATATGTAGGTATATGAAACGCATATACGTATATACGCGTGTATATAGATGTATGTATATATGTACACACACCCCATTATTTCTAAGCTAAATCTAATTTCAACGTCTTTGCCAGATAAAAGCACTCGTCGGCTCTGCAATGCAACAAAGCTAATGCCACCAACAACAGCAGTAGCAGCCCCTACCACTGCCACCCCACATACTACGCCTACTCTCCATCTATATATGTATATACATACATAGGCAACGTAATGAAAAATCTCGCATGACTAAGAACTAAACTTCAACTATGTTGTTTGAGAAGAAGTATTCAAGTTTATAAATTTATGTACAGTATAATTAAAGATATAATTTGAGAACAAGCTAATGGTTACGGTTTGTTTAAAACTATTTAGATTTGTCCGTTATAATTTCAATGCTAAGAACAATGTAGAACCTTGAAGAAGTTTAGATTGTTTTGTGAAAGGGATATATGATAATATATTTTTTATTAACCTGCGTCGCAATGAACATTGTCAAGATTCAATGATCCAAAAGATATATTTTCTCAGCCTTACACAAAGAAGAAATTTAATACGATACCAATGTAAGCTACACAAATTGTACATTAAAAATATGATGTAGATACAAGAAATTTGATATAAGTATTTCAATTTATTATAATAATAAAAAATCCCAAGTGTACCTCAAAAAAACATCAATAAGTCCGTAAAGATACAAAACGCGAAAAGCAGAACGTAGAATATACGTATATACGCATGTTTAATCTCATCACTGTTCCATTTTACCTCACCATCTTTGCTTTCTATCATCTTCCACTTGGCAGTTCCGTGCTCGTCGTTCCCGCGATCCGTCTGTCCTTTATTGCATGTTCGATGGCGGCGAGAGTGAGAGAGACGGAGCACTTATAATAATACCGATGATAAACAAAACAGGCTGTATATAAGGTCGCAAAATATGCATTAGTCGTCGCTTAAACGTTACACACTACACCGAGCCGCGTAGGCAACCCGGCAAACAGACCGGGTTGCTGCCATCTCGTGGCGTGGCGCAATACTTCCCCCCGTGCACCCCCGCTGCTCATCGCTGATTCGATGGCAAGGGGGCCGGCTGTTCGTATAGAGGGGTTGTTTGGGGGCGGTAATTCTATTACGGATCCATTTGATGGGATCGAGGACGGAGGATACGCACTTCTTACCCACCAGAGAGCGAGTGAGAACGGGCAAAAAAGGATGGGAAATAGAGGGAGAGAGAAGTAAAGTGAAAGAGGGTTGTGACTACGGGTACGGTACGGGTACAGTTGTCGACATGAGAAATGAACGAAGGCCAGAAATAAATGCCTCACGGCTTTCTCATATATATATATATATATATATATATATATATATATATATATATATATATATATAATATATATATATATATATATATATATATATATATATATCGTACGACAAGTACGATGAGCGATAAATAGAGACGAATGCTCGCATACACGACTCATTCCTGTTTGCGATCAAATAATGTAAGATCTTCCAACGGAGAATTTCTCCACCAATATTATAAAGAAAAGATGACAGAGACAAGTTAGACTAGAGCAAAAAATATCCAACAGATATAGTCGAATCAATTGTAGCCAATGTCATACGAAATGAATAATATTTATACAACAAATTCTCTTCTGCAAAGTAATGTACGCTACAAAATTAAGTTATTTTTTACAATACCGATGAAATTGATCGCCGGCATTAACTTTAATATATTAAATTACATCAACATCAATAAACGCACATTGTGACGAAGTGATTTAAATAATAATGCTATGCTGAATATAAATTGACACATTTACTGTATTTTCCAGGTTTGGTTCCAAAACCGACGGGCCAAATACCGAAAACAAGAAAAGCAATTACAGAAAGCACTGGCACCGTCAGTTTTACCCGGCTGCAATGGCGCCATGATGCGGAATATATACCCAGGGGCGTCCAGAGGGTACCAGCCCTACCCACATCCGAACGCCATCAATAGATACCCTCAGGTAAAATATACAATCAGTTTATAATAATTATAAAACAAACTAGTAAAGTGCATAGACCTTGTTCCAACTTGTCAAAACATGTTCAATACTGTGTCCGATTTGTACGGTAACGTTCATTAAGAAATTGAACGTTTACAGCAGCAAATGTTTGTTTTATATCTGTTGATTGTTGGTTCTTGTGAACTATGTAAATTGCTGTTATGATATCACTGACTGATTGTTAACTTGTCCCGTTTCTATGCATCTGTGTGTACGGTAAATGTACATTTGTGTGGCTGTGTGTGAATTCGATATGAAAATCGCGTGTATCTCTGATTAGTCACTTGCAGCTTAACGCAATTACCAGAGGTCAAACAGGTTGAGGTGATTAGTTTACGTGTGACACCGCATTTCCTTGTGGCACACGGCCACCGGCCGGTATGAGACCGGAGACGTAGCGGCACACGACACTACCGCCGTCGCTGTCGATCCGAGACTTACACACACACACATAGATTTGTACCGTCGGGACGTCTAGTACCCGTCGGCATAACCATGATATCCATAATACACGCACACACATACATACATAGTTTACCTTTACTCGTTATCATAATGCGGTAATTCGTATCATTGCTAAAACTGGTATTTCAAGCAGATTTAATTAATTATTATTCCAAATTGGTTTCGAAATCATTTGTATTAGCAAATTTCCTTTGCTGACCCAAACATTATATTTAAAAACTTTTAATCTTGTTACTGTTTTTGCGCGAAGGAATAAAAATGATATTTATTTTTTAAACAAGCTATATTTTTAGGTTAAATGCAACCATTGTTCTTTATTGAAAAGAGCTTACTGGTATAGAATCTTTTGCATTATTATTTATATACTTAGGATTAAATTAATCTTATGTATGTATGATAGAGATCGATGTAGTTACGCAAATATGAGACGAATGAACGTGTGCAAGCAGCTATGTGCATATGTAACTATGGTGTGATAGTGTTGTTTGTTGGTATTGTTGACACTGTGTTTGTTACTGTCTGTGTGTACAGCTGGACGGTGTGTTCCAGATGGGCACCGGTTCTTATACCAGTATGGGTCAACCATTTTCCATGTCACACGGTGCAACGAACATGTCCGCCGTTACAGGCATGCGCCAAGACACCATGGGTAAGCATACACTCTACACTAAAATATACTTCTACCAAAATAAACCTAATAGCTACTGATAGATGCTTCTACATTTCAAATAAAGACATACATCTCGCTCAATTCTGTAACATACTAATGTTGAATTGAAAACAATGTCAGTTTTATCCTTGTAAATAAATTTCTTCGATATCGTTGAATATGAACTTATATTAAATTAAATAACTCAAGCAACAAAATATCTAGAAAGATTCTTGTAACAGTAACCTTGAACTAACTCATTTTATAGATCATGATATTTGTTTCCGTTATGTAAATGTGTAGATATAAATTGAATTTACATTTCAATTGACGAATTCCGTTAAAAATTTCCACCAGAATTGAGGAAACATGTTTCTAACTTATACAATTTAGTATTTGGCATTTTTTTTTGTTGTTGATTCGATTTGCACTCGTCAAAACATGAAGTAGAGAATTTCGTTTGTCAAAATATTGCGACTACATAGCAGCTACTTGTCTTTTCGTTATAATGTTCTACGATGTACACAAGGTTGCCAAGTATATGTGTGCACGTATATGTGTAATAGTAGATGATCGACGGTTGGATGACTTTAAAAATACGTAAACCCTAACGGAGATTATATCGGCGCCTCGCGTTTCCAAATCATTGACCCAGAAGAAGTTTCTCGTGAGATTACGAAGGGCGTCTTCCAAATCGTTTCATTTCCGCTACAAGATGGAATCCAGCGACTCAAGATATAGTAGATACACGCTCGTATACGCCAACCAAGCAACCCGTAAGGAGTAAAGGTAGCACAGCGAAGGTAATAGTAGGTGGATGAGTGCGGGAAGGGGATGTAGACGAAAATATTATCAACCAACACATCTAGAGCCATGGGGCCAACATACAGCAGCACAGTGCAAGAATCGGAGGAGCAAACGAGAAAGGAGACGTCTTAAATGTAGATTTATAAAATGATTGAGGAAATTCCTATATTAATTATGATAAATTCAAATTAACAGTACGGTAGTTAATTATACGGATCGATAGGTAAATCTTGTCAGGTCAAATATTGCTAATTTTCGTAATGTATATGTTCAGTAAAAAATTTGATTTGTTAAAAACCGAATACGATAAGTTTTTGTTCAAGGTATATTGCTTTGTTTATATTGAATGGTGATAGAACTCTTAATATATATTTATTATTTATGTTGCATTAGAGTGACAGTGTAGTGTTACCCCTAACATTTAATTATATGAGTAATAATATATTTTTTACACGTCCGGGAGTAGAAGTCGGTTTCTATGGCGTCAAACGCGGGACTGAAATGAAGCATTTACTCCCTAGGGACGAAAACACTTTTCATAAGGGAGTTTTTATTATAACAAAGGTTTTTGTAAATAAATGTGTGTTGTCATGGTACGCGTTGCATGGAAACATTTCCAAAGGCTTCTAAATATTGCAATTTCGTTCCGATTTATTATAATTCATTATTTATGAAATTAAGTTTTTCTACTCCCGAACGTGGAAAAAATAGTATATACACCTCGGGAGAGACCACCATTTTTCCCTCGATGTATTTGTAGCCCTCTGGCTTCGCCCTCGGGCTTCAAACTACACCTCAGGAAAAATAAGTGATTTCTCTCCCTTGGTGTATAATGTACTATTCTCGACTAATATGTCAGTAGAATTAAACATTTTTAAATATCCCTTTTAGATTATTTTGAATGAATGTTGGTTTTATAACTTAATACCACAGTCCAATGTGGTTTATGTTTTTTAAATGTGCAACCGCCATATTGACATTGCGTCTTCTACATATGTATCCACAATATTTTTCCACCATTTTATTTTGATTACTATATCACATATTATTATTGTTGGTATCTATATTATTTTAAAGACTTTCTTGTTAATATCAATAACACTATTAATTCTGGATTAATTATAGATTTTAATTATTATAATTATTACAGGCATGACTCCTGAGGACGAATGGTACAATAAGAGTCTATCAGCCCTAAGGATGAATTCCTCACACCATCCAAATCTGGCAGCGCCCATGTTACAGTACCAGACGTAATCCTGGACGGACTAACCGGACTTAGAGTAATCTGTCGTGTTAACAACATCATCAACAGCAACAATCTAGTAACAAACGCATCAACAACAACAGCAACAACACAACATTCAGAAGATATATAAACTCTTCTATGTTAGATGATTGAATAATACAAACGTACATACATACATACACAATGTGACAACGAGTCTGTTTTATCGGGCTGCGATCTTTCAGTTCCTTTCTTACCACTGGTAACTGGTAATCCACACCCCGGTTATCGGTAACACTAACCTATAGAAGAATATCAATTGTGAATCGGACAATGTTCTTGTTTATAAATTATTATATAAATATATATATTAATATTATGAATTATTATTATAAAAAATATAAATGTGTATTTTTCATGTATATGTTTTATTAATTATTTTCTATGTATAATTGCAACTAGTCATTTAACATTACTAATACTAATAAATGTAAAATTAGGGTTAATAATTAATGAATTAATTAACGACAAGAAGGTGAAACTGTATGAACACTAATACGTGGTTAAGTTTATTCTATTTTCATAAATATTTGCCAAACGTAAAGCACTAGGTTATGTCCTTATAATTGTTTTTATTTTAGCTTTAGTTAAATTAATTAAAGTGTTCCTAGTATTCATAGTGTTGTTAATACAATATTGTTGTTAGTTTTTGTTTAGAATCGATATGTTTTACATTTACCTGTGTTCGTACAGTTTCACGAAAGAATTTATCATTATAAAATCTCTATAAATAAATAAATGTGCCGAATTTTATTCGTTATGATAATGTGCGTATCTTGTAAAACACAAAACTCAGCTTAGGATAAGGGAATATCAGTGTATAAGTTGTAAATAAACTCACTAAATAATCAATAAAAAAAACTAATGATTCAACCAATACTTTTCATCAAATCATCTCACATTCGAAATAAAATATTGAATTTTGCAAAAGGAAGAGAAGGCATTGACATGGCTGAATAAATGCAAAGACTTTTTAAAAATTTCTATAATGTACTATTACTTTACATCGCTAAAATTGATTGATCGGCAATATAGTTACCAAATATGCAGCGTCGACATCTACAATTCTCTGGAAAAATCCACAGCGATATTACAATATGTCAAAATCTACAATTATTAATGTCCATTTGAAACATGACGTGGTGCCATCTGTGGACAAATTAGTGTACTATGCGCTCAATGTTTATAGCGGACCTTAATGTGTTCATGTCTGCTTTTGCATCAACTTGTCAGAATTAATTTCGCTATTGACCACAGGACAGTTTGAAAATGTAGACAAATTATAAAATTTATTTTAAAGCCATAAATTGCAAATAATTATTCGAGAAAAAAATGGTATTCCTTTGTTAATATCAAAACTAAGCAATTAATATACCTATCAGTTACAAACTTTTAATACAAAATTAAATATTGAATATAAAATCCAGCACTAACCTTTTCAGTCCTATCCATTAAAAAATAATTAATAAAAAATTGCTTTGCAGTAGAAATTAATTGATGTATTAAACAGTTTACACGCCATCAAATCTAAAATTTTAATTGATTTGACTTTTTGACAATCTATCATTGCCTAATTATAAGTACAGGCACGATCGTTAATGAGGATAGTACTTTCATATTTTTGAAACGGTTGACTTTGCGGTTAAAATTAAATGTATAATTAATAAAAAACAAATATCAATTAAAAAACCTGTGAGTACATATTACCTGTATGATATGTTGCCCGTTTGCCAGTTGTTACTGGAAAATTTGAATAACAAATTTCAAAGTGGAAACACTTTCAAATAAATTTCTTGCAAATGATTTAATACTCTAAACCGGGGGTTCTCAACCGGTGGGTCGCGAAGGCTTTTCAGAAGGGGGTCGTGTAAAAGTATGTATTTGAAAACCTCGGACGAACCAAAAGAAAATCCTTAATGTAATAAATTGTAGCTAACAAAATATCTTCTCTTCTTTTCATGAAAAAGTTTGATGGGGGGCCGCATTTTGCCGTTAAGCAAAGGGGTCACGACGTAAAAAAGGTTGGGAAACACTGCTCTAAGCTGTATCCCTGTAATGTTGGCATTCCGAGGGCGAAAAAAAATGTTTCCTAATAAATTGTATATACTTATTAGTCACAGTAGAAACTAAAGTTGTGATTGAGACCAGAATGTCATACACTTTCCATTTCATCTGGTGCTCTACACACACACATTTACAAATACGGATGCTGCATGTACACAACACACGCAAACACATACAAACGAATCGGATGCAGGAAATCACGTCTGTAGATCGGACCGCACAACGTACATCACCGGTCAAGCAAGTAAATAAACAACAGCTGTCGAACCATAGGCGCAACAATAAAGTAACAAAGAAAAATATGTTTTGTCGAAAAGGGCTACGCGCAGATAACTACATGGAGCACGTAGAAATGTGGACACGTTGTGAGCGAATTTCCAAATTTACTTAAAAATGAATGTCAACATGAGGAAATTCGTTAACTAAAATTAAAATTAAAACATACTAGAAAAAAAATAGAAACCCGACATCGGTGAACCAAATTAGCATTAATTACCTAAATTTAAAAGTAGCCAGTAGTTTAACGATGCCATATGGATATCTGTTTTATGATTATTTAACAAGTTTTAGCAATCATTAAATTTACATTAGAAATTGAATGAGATTAATTTTTTTATGATACCACTTTAATACATGTTGAAGATAAATTTTTAATAGAAAACCTACATTTTCTGAACGATATTTAAATTATTTTGATTATTGCGCTAAAAACTAGAAAATTTCTAGTTTTGAAACTTTCCCATCCTATTTTTCACCAAAAAAATTTCAAATTCATTATCGACACTACATAACAATGTAGTTATTCTAAATCTTCCACTCTTATTATCAAAAGTGTTATTTCGATTTAATATTCACACTGTCCTTGAAACTGGATATAAATACATATACAAAGAAACATCAAACAATATTTATATTATTGTTTACAAACTCGCTAATTGCGAATATGTAATTAGAAAATTCATAGTAAATTATAACACATTACCTATGCAAATAATATATGTATACAGTTCTGTTTCACCTTGATGCAGCTGCTCATCTCATTAATTGTAACTTGTAACTAGGTAAACTAATAATTAATTGGTAATTATTATCATCACTATTTTTATTAATAACTTTAATGTACGTCTATGTTGTGTAGTATTATATTCTGTGATATTATTTTCTCAACTATCACAAAAACACTCTTGGTTTTGACCGCGTAGAAGGCTTTCACTTGTTGGTCCACGGAATTTCGGTAATCTTGGTTTGACCATCGCAAATTACCGCTAAATTTATTTTAAGAGAAATGTCTGACATTTTTAATCATTAGTGTAATATACGAGTAGTGAAACTCTAATATTATAGGCTATTTAGTTTTACTCATCCGCTAACAATTTTATGTTTGTATGATTCAACTACGAAATATCGAATTACTGTTTATGATACAGTTTATCTTGTATCTACAATTGTCAATGTATAGAAGAATCGTTCAATGCTAGTGTAGTCTAGTGTAATATTTATTGAGCTGCTTACTCAGATACCGAAGTAAAAGAATTACAATCCGTGCAGAACACGTTTGATTGTTAAATTTGATGTCAAGTTCTTCAAGTCAAACCATGTTGATAGAATCAGATTATTAGATTTGTAGCACAAAGCCGAATAAAAAGAGTTGTACAAAACAACATATCTAAGTACATATATAAAATATTTTAAAGTCAAAAACAATAAATGTATGATAATTATTACGTGAAATCACATTTGCTTCATTTATATTCGATTATATCAATGTTGCTTGATAACTTAATTATATGGTTATTAGAAATTATAAGATGAAATGATTTATGAGATAAGATATTCATGTTAAGTATTAAATTATATAGCGTTTAATATTAAAATACTATCTGGTGTACTATGTAACCTATAATTAATTTTATATTTGTATTTTAAATCAAACATTAGTATAATAACAGAATTCAATTGAAAATGTGATAGACATTCATCTGTTTTACGATTGACATTATTCACAATAAATTTGATTTCAACAGATTGATCTTTTCTATAATAAATGTCACTAGTCAATCACATACATTCTTCAGATTAGTATTGGGAAAATAGATAATATTTATGCATACAACATAAGCTAAGAAAGATACTGATTTGTAATATAAAATGCTAAATATTTATTGCCATTCCACAGCTGACAAAATGGAAAATATATTTCAAGATAAAAATTCCTACAATAATTTTTCATCCAACCGCAAATAATTCTTCTGCAAAGCGCTTTCTTCCACTCAGGAGTTACTAGGCAACAGTCATGTTTTTATCCATCGTATTCAATTATTTTGAATTTTACTTGATAAGATAAAATTTCCGCTTTCAATTACAATTATCGTGCAAATATGATGAGTTTTTTAATCAGCACTGTTGCCTGCAAGGTGAAATTGGTGATTGTAAATATTAGTTTCTAATCATTATCGTTTTTGTACGGATGAACGAGATACGAAAATAAAAGAATTGTTAAAAATTTGACAGGCGGTGAAGTTATCTGATTGTGTAAACATGTCGGAAGCTGTTGTTTTCACACAATATGTTCTGAGAAATTTGGTTACAACTTCATTACGGGTGTTCGGTATCTATTGTCTGTAACACGACCTTCTCGATTATACTACGGCCAGTAAATAGGCGCAGTTTCAGCGTGACGCCGCTGTCGCTGCCAGTTGCACGAAACAATTGAACAAAATACGATTTTGACGGTTGTCAATCAACAAACAATATTCATTCTAATAACGAATATTGAGATATTTTGCGTATAAGTAATGCATAAATTGTGGTTTTTGTGTTATTTGGCCTTAATTAAGTTTGTGCTATTAGTTTTTATTACTAGTATTATTAATTTGACACTCTTATATTAATTATTCCGTGTTTTAATTTCAAAGTGTAGGTTTTTGTGGTATAATAGTGCAGTGTGTTATCGTCATGTATAGAAAGTGCTGTGTACCGTTTTGTAATCAACGAGGAAAATACTCACTCCACGAATTCCCGTCCAATATTAATATGTAACATAAATGGCTTAAATATTTAACATTTGTCAAAGATATTATTAACTCACCAACAGTAACAAATTCATTGGTTTTTTTTTTTAACAAAATACACTGCCGTTTTTGTGCTATGCAAAATATAGCGAATATTTGCATCAATATTGTAGTAATCAAAAAAATACTCCAACTCTGTAACATAAATTCTGTAGCGATGCTAGTGGTCACCAGCTATCTAAAATAAAAAACATAATGAAATTTATTTATTAGTTCTTTATTTGTTCTCTTACGCTTCCGAATAATGTTAATTTTTCTTTTTAATTTACGCTTTTCATGTCTTGTAATTAGCACTCAAATCTGTCAAACTATAGAACTGATCATTTCAGATAAATGGTTTTTTCACAAATTTATGTTTGACACTTCTTTATCACGTTATTAATATAATTATGTACAGTAATATTTAGTTTTACAGTCGTAATAAATAAATTTTTCGTACAAAAACATTTCTTAATTTTATCTGTCATTTTTGACAATCAGATCAGAGCGTACGCTTTTAGATTAACCAATCAACGTGCGGTACATGATGTACAACTCTCAGCGCCATAACTTTGCGATCCGCCGCAGCTGTCATCACAAAAATCTATTGTTCTTTCGTCGTATTTACAGGCCGTAGAGTGTACACAACTGTCACTCAATCGAGAAGGTCGTGGTCTGTAATATTAAAGCAAAAATTGAAAGGTAATGATCCGTTTAAGAATATATGGATGAGAATTAAATAGTCTGCAATTAGTAAAGTATTAGTAGTAAATGCAATATAGTCCACCAATGATGTGAAAATCTGTTGTTAATGATGCTAAAATGTTTTAATGTATGTTACAGATCATTTTCCTAATATATGATTAAAATTCAAACATTTTAAAATTGAGAATATTTAGAAATCATTTAAATTAAGGTCAAGTTCCTAATTTTCTGTGTTGAAACACATTTTGAATAATTTTTGAGATGAAATTACTCAAATTAATATTATGCGAATCACAAGCAACTACCTTCATTACTACTAATTAGTGTTAATTTACACATAATTGTAAATTATACGCTTACAATGAGATCATAGACACATTAATAAGCATTATATATTTTATGATTTTCATGTAATCAGAACTGTACGATGCATGTCATTTTCTAAAGAATTTCAATGATTTTTCTCAATGCCTTTTGTGTAAATTATGGAGAACGTACAGGCATATACAGATATCTAGATAATATGTATTATCAGGATCGTAATTAGATAAATCGAACAGGAGCATTTGACATTTTATGTAATAAAAAAAAACTACTTTAATAAATTGGTACAAATATCAAATATGACACAGGATACAGATATTGCAGAGTTACGGCCCTGTATTTATAGAATAAGTTATAAAATATGTTGCAACTAACGTATTAACACATATTAACTCTCTTCATTACCTTTCATTTCCATATAATACATGCAAATAATGAGAATTTATATATAAATATTCATAGTTTTACGCTTTTATAACAAATAATTATAATCGTAGAAATTACTTATATAATGCATTTATACAATTACTTTCTTTGTTTTTTAATTCCTGTTTAAGAGAGCAATTACAGATTGCATATAGGATTTCCTCCTATGGTTCACGAACTCAAAACCCGAAGCGATATGCAATTCTATTCACTTTACAGATTACTTGACAATAATATTGTAAGCTGAAAAATACTTTTGAAGATCTTGAAACTAACCTTACTTTTACCATCGCTATTATATTAACATTCAATTATGTCAATTGTCTTGAATGCATACTTCTTTAGCAAGAAAACATCATGAATGGAACAAGCAAGTAATTAGTTAGAACTGTAACTGGATCGATGAGAAAGTTATGAGTGTAAAATAACGTAAAATAATCTTCACTGACGTGCTATTACGTGTTACAACAACTGTTCCGGTAGATTAAATTCTGCAATGCCAGATCATAAATCCTTTTACCTCACACTCCGCGACCTATTTACATCTCAGATGTAATCATAACTACACGTTACAACTAACCAAAACCTGACCAGTCGCAGACAGAAACGTAAACTAAAACACTAACACAAAAAAAAAGAACTTAGAAGGACGCAATGAAGAATGCATTCCATAATAAAAATGTTTCCCACAATTTACATATATTTCGTATGAAAACGTTCACGAAAATCTAAAGTGAAAACCGTATTTTAATTTCGTAAATCCGGCGTTAGCAATCGTGAGAACAATCACTAATCTATGAATGTTTACAGTGCGGTGAAATGTTTTAATAGATCCGGTATTTTCGATTGGAATATGGAAGCAGGATCTGCCTAAATTATAGGGAAATATTCAATGTAATGAAATATTCCGGTTGAATAAATTATTTGTGAAAATTAATTTTTGTTCACTCATAAAACATTAACATTAAAATGATAAATAAATATCAAAAATACTAGAGACAATCCCATATTAAAATGTGTATATATTTAATTATATACATGTAATTAAAAGCGTCTCCTAAATGTGATTATAATTTCATATACGTATCTATTAATTTCACTAAAGCAAAAAAAAACTCACGATCTTGAATATTTTTTATTAAAAAATGTTTGTATTAAGAAAAAAAAATTACAGTAATAAATGACGAACAGTTATTAAAGAAACAAATACAGTAATAATGTAAGACAATATAAGTAAATTATATTACTAGATAATACTTTATAATTAGATAACAGTATGCGCTAATATTTAATAACTCGTCTTACTATGTACATCTGAAAGTAACTGATTTATTAAATAGTTCGTATATTACAGGAGACAGTGTTGGATTGTAATAAATTCAATGATATACCCATATCCACGTGGTCTACCAGTTTCTCCTGTCAAGTTCGCGACCTCCTCCGCGCAAAGGATGACATCTGTCGAATGCCCTAGGTGGGATTAGCCGCACATTGGTATAAAACTGGCGGGGCCCGACACGGCGGTCAGTCAGATCAACACTGCACACGGAAGAAGGTTATTAATACAGTGTGAAATTTTGTTTGTTGTGTGCACATACACGTAGGAGCCATGAAGAAAGTAGCACTGGTCAGTATACGAGTATAACACACGCGAAATACTGAATTATTTCAACACACTACACGTTCCATCTCAACGCCAAACATCATGCAAATCAAACGTTGATTGTTATCGTGCGTTTTTACTTTTACCTGTCCGAAAATTAAATTAATTTAAATATAAAGCTGTACAGAAATGGAATAGTGAAATCATTTTAATTTATTACAGTGTAATTTATACTGAATTTAATAATTTTTAAATTTATTTTATTGTTGTTTATGTTAGTATAGACATTTTTTTTATTTATCTACATTTTTATTAAATTTGATCTGGAAATAATATACTATAATACCGTATACATTTTCATTAGACATGCATATATTTTCACAGAGTACAATCTTTTTCTTTTTGTAATTTTCAAGGCCATTTTGTATGATCTACTCAAATTACAGTAATGATACAGAAAAAGGACAGTAAAAGATATTAGCAAATAATATTTAATGTGAAATTATCAAATTATATGAAAGTGAGTTCTGAATTCATAATTTTGAACAAATTAATTTACATAATGATTTCGCTTCGGATACGAGGGGTTATAAAAAACAGGAGAAAAGTGAAAGGATATGATTAATTATGCATATTTTATTGGAATTTTGATCGATTCTAGACTTCTGCATGATTCATTAAATGCTGTTACAATAAAGAAAAATAAATAAATAGAACTATTTCCGATTGCTGTCTGTATATTCTACCATTTGTTTCCGGGATGAAGTTATTTAAAATGGAAAGTAAAGAAAATTCTTAATTTCTGCAATCTATAAATTATATGTACTCAATTATGTTCAAAATTCTGTCCTTGCAAATATATGTAATATTTTGTAAGATGCACATGTTACGAAACTTTAACCCAATTTAGGTCAATATTATCATCTGCAATTAATTAAATTAATGGAAGATTAGAAATTTGTTAACGTGACATTTAGTAAAAATTTGCCAAATATAAAAATTCGTAGATGTTTTTTAATTAATTATTATTTGAATTAGAAAAAAAATTGAAAGTAACTTTCGTATATTTATTTTTAAACATACATTTGACCTGTAAACATAATTCTTCATATATTCTTCCAAAATAAAAATAAAATACAAAATTTCGCATTTGGTACTAAGGTTGCATTAACATTTAGCATATATACAAAATGACTTACAAATTGAATAGCAATTCGCAATACTAGTTCAAATACATTATTTGCATTCGAATTTAATCAATAAATAATTCCAACAGTAAGAAAATCCTTTCACTACTTAAAAATCTAGAAAAGGGGAAAGAAGGTACAAAATTGTAAATTTCTCAAAACCGGAAACTGTATAAACATTTACTTCTCGTTTATACTGATACATCGACCGGATATATATATATATATATATATATATATATATATATATATATATATATATATATATATATATATATATATGTATGTATGTATGTTTCGTTAAGATGAAAGTGTTAACATCAGCCAAACGTTTCGCGTTTATGGAAGTACCACGATTTTGTACGGGTGTCTGTATCGAAAGTCGATGTGTCTCGGACGTTTCATGACAATTACGAGGCTTGCTTCACAAATAAGGAATATGCATACTTAGTATATAGCAAATGTATTCTTTGAGAAATTCCGCAAAGCTACTCGACCTGCATAGACAAGTTCAATAGCGCATTTCACAAATTTAATTATTCGATTCTGTTATTTGAGATATTAACAACGTAAATGAAATAAATCATTGGCTGAAAGCAAAACGTGATATTATCTATTATTCATAGCATTGACTCCTTTCATTCGCTGCGTACCATTAGAATGGTAATACAGATTAACCTTTCAAATATCATTTAATCCCGTTCTATATATATAATTTACTCGCTGAGTTAAACTTGCTCACTCATTTTACATAATATATATATATATATATATATATATATATATATATATATATATATATATATATATATATATGTATATAGATAGATGTATATGTATATCAACAATTTATTTCATGTCTTTGTAGTGTGAAGGTAATTAAAAAAGTAAAAATGTATACCAGTAATTACTGTTCATTGTTTAAACGCGGTGATTAAAATAATAACGCGGTATGTACATATTTTTATTCCGTTCAAACCTGTGAACTGTCATTAAGAACTGAAAGGAAGTATTTAATATTACGGTTTCGTGAATAACAGTATGGATAAATATTTAGTAATTGTTGTGTTAAATTACTACATCATGCTGATAAATAATTATCGCTTATAATTATAATAAAATTAACTAAAAATAATAAAACAATCAAATAAAAATAATGCAGTTAAATTAAATATTAATTTTTAGAAAATGCATCTTTTTTTTAAATAATCTATTTCGTAAACAGTGATTTCTAACGTCTTCGTGTTATGTAACATAATTATAAAATCATTTTCTGATTTTTTCTGAAACAATGGAATGCGAATCATTGTTTCCGTGTTGCTGCAATGTTAATAAACACTTCGTCAAATATATAGTCGCATTCTTTTTTTCTCTTTAATAGTGCATTGTCATTAACAACCCGGAACCTGCCATATTGATCACGAAACACATGTAAATGAATAATTGTTGTGACTTTCACGAACATTAAATAAGTCCGTAGCGATTAATGCGACCGGTCAGTACCGATAACAGAGAACATAAACTAGTATTCACGACGAGTTCATATTGGTCAGTGAACGTTCATCAATTTTTTTTTGTAACTTTCTTTTTATGATGATCAGTTACCATCTGACGATTTTATTTTAAGAATCCTCACCGTGCAGTCATTAGATGACATAAGAAGTATATAGATTATAGGTTTTAGTCGCGTAACACTTCTAATAGATTATCTTGAAACCTTCTGAATCTGTTAAGTAGAGTGGAACAGACCAGAAATAATAATAGTATATTCATGCATGAATGATATTCATGATGTATCCTCCTATAGGAGGATATTTAAAACCTTCAATCTAGTCAATCAGATTCAAGTTTCATTTACCCAAAGATGATGCAAATTAATTTGAATATTCTACTCCAACATTAACATTTATAGTTTACATACGACAAGCACAGCTACGTTTATGTTTAAATACTACAATGTATAAATAAATAGCGTCGGTCTTTAAATTTTACTCAGCAGCTAAAAAATCTACAATAATGGAGAGAGTCCAAAATTTACGGCAAAACCATTACGGAAACGTTTTACAGTTTTGAAGTAAATATATGTTATGTTTATGCTATGATAGAAGCTATGGAAGAAAGTAGTGAAAGTAGTTTGTGCCTCGGCAGACAGATGGCTCGCGTGAGATCACATATGAGATGTGACATCATCTGCGGCGGTAATATCACGTATACGTATAATCATTACACACAAGGATCCGTACGTATTTGCGTGCGAACGAAGACAGAAAATAGTTATTAAAATTTCACTTTTACGTGTTTTACCAATGACAGACGCAGATGTACCTATTGGGAATTGGGTCATTTGTAATGTCGGTGTGAATTATGAAATAGCATTGTTGTCTTGGCGGCAAACATCGTAACACCTCTGAGACAGCCGGTAGCAGCAATAAACGGAAGTTAGCTAATTGCTAAGTGAATTGTTGCAGAACGAAATGATGTCAATGCCAGTATTTACGCATATCTGAAAAGTCTCGAATAAACAATGTTTTATTAACAAATTCAATGTCCTTGCATTATGCAATTACCAAGAATATAATACAAGTATGGGAAAATGTATATCATTCATTGAATTCAATGGTATTTTTCAGATTTTTCTAATCAACATCGGACTAGTGATATGTGCTAGTACCAAAAAGAAAACAACAGAAGCGGTAGAAACAACAGAGCAACCAGGTCCAGCTATATTGGCCATTGAAATCGTAGACGGCAACGACAACTCAACAGACGTACGAAATAACACCAAGAGAACCATTGAATCCGCTCTGGGGTACGGTTTCCAAGGCAACTATTATACAACGAATCAAGGAAAGAAATATGTGGTCTATCCATACTCACAACGTGACATTCCACCAAGTCAGGATAAATCGGATGCTTCCAAATATCTCAGTCAGCCGTTGAAAGTTCAGAAATCACTCTCTTATAATTTAGGCAGCAAAGTCGAACCGAACGTTGCAAGTGGCAAACAATTATTTACTCCTTCAGCAAGTCAAGCGTACGTTCAACCTAATTCAGGATATTATCCGTCAACGCTGTATTCTACTGTAGGCCAAAGCGGACAAATTGGAGGTTTAACAACGAATTTTCCAGCACAGCAACAACCCGCCGCTTCCGTACCTGTTATCATCCTTAGAGTGTACTCAAACCAGCTGAGCGACAACGCCGCCATCTATCCAAACCTGCCACAAACACACCCTTACGCCAGCAACTTAAATTCCGTCAATTTACAGGCGATTTTAGCTAATTATCTGCAACAGCAGTATTACCAGGCCCAGCAAGCTTACAAACCAGTCTATCAAGCTCCTAGTGCAGCGTACCAAGGCCAAGATTATGCTTATCAAGGTCAATTGGGCTATCAAGGTCAGTTGGACTATCAGGGTCAAGGCTACCAAGGTCAAAATTTGGTGTATCACGGGCAGAATTTAGGTTATTACCAGATGCAACCAAATCTTGGTGCGTATCAGCAAGAACAACAACAGCAGCAGCCACAGCCCCAAATTGATTATAAAGCTTTAGAAGAGAGTGCAGCTCACTTGCCAACTCACGAAAACTATCCGGACGAAGCCCACACCAGAGTGATTTACCACGGACCCAAGGGACACATTGATGGTGTCAGTTATTCCGCTTCGAATCAGGAATACCAAGCACCAGCACAGAGTCAAAGTCAAACTCAAACGTACACTGAAAGTCAATCCTATGCTCCAGCTTCAGATTCGCAACAAATCTACACAGATTCGCACGGTCAAAGTTACATATACGTCAAACCGAGTCAACTGCAAAATTTAAACTATTACCAACAACCGTACCAACAGCAAGATTACCAGAACCAGGAATACCAGCAGCCCGAACAACAGACTAATTATCAGACCAGTTATCAACAGGAGAAAAGCAATAACAGACAATACTTACCTGTAGCGCAATCAAATTCTGATAAGGTGTACAACTATCATGTACAGTCGTCCAATGAGTCTAACGAGCGGGCAAAGAAAAGCAGTGGATCACCTGTCAGCTTCGATTCGAAAAAACTCGAAAAGAAAACGAAGAGGAATGAGTAAGGAAATGAGTTCATGAAAGAACTATATGAAGTCGTTATATTAATCTCGCCATTATCAGTCTTAAGGCATTTTCATACCAAAAAAAAATATTTGCGTACTTCTCACACTGTTCCTTACACGTGTACCTTCATTTCTACATGTAAACTTAACAGATAAGACATATAAACATAGCGACATCAAGAATTAAATAATTACTTCAAGTAAAACAAAAAACTAAAGAAAAGTAATAATGGATTTCATATTCATTGTGAAATATTATTTTCATTTTTGATGTCACCAATTGATATTTTAATGTTTTAGATATAAGAATGATAAAATAGGTTTTTATTTTTTTATATATGTATTATTTTTCTTAATATTGTTATTACTGTGACTGTTTTTGTGCAATATTATACTTTTTTACTTAAATAAACTAACAAATTTGTTTTTAATTTTTATTCGTTTCATGTTGTTAAAACTGGAATCAAAATACGTTGGTTTAAATTATATAAAATATTATTTATAATTCATACTGTTTTTTTTAAAATTATTCATTTTTAGAAACTTATTATTTACGACCAGCAACCCGCAGTACACAGCGGTTATTTGGGTTGCGTAAGTATTCACAGATAATAGTCCTTGATTTAGATAAGAATTAAATAGCATTTATATCAAAGGGCATTAACAAATATCGATTTGGATCTATTTTTACAAAATATCGTGTAATTTATTCCTAAAAAAATTAAAAAGAACGATATAAATTATAATAAAATAATAAGCATTTTTTTTTTTAATTTTAATGTTTATAAAAGAATAACTATGTATGTAATAATATGTACTATTCTCTAGAACGTGCACTCTTATTACAAATATGTATAGAAATACCTTTCATTGTAAATTACTTTCGAGAAATGAATTATAAAAGCAATTGCCACATAAAATAATCTGATGTTTATAGTTGCAGCGAATGGAACATTATATTGACAAGTAAAAGGGTCGTATTTTAAAAATTAATGGGAAACGTATTTTTACTGCCGGCAGTCGTCAAACATACTCGCACAATGCACGCATCTATTGCATGAATATATGTATATATATCTACAAACACGTGTCAACCTGTTCACACACGTACATATGCACGTATGTTTTCGTTCAAATACAACGCCGCATAACACGTGCAGCAATTGTAATGAAAAAAACATTATCATATATATATATATATATATATATATATATATATATATATATATATATATATATATATATATATATATATATATTATCCGATGTTTGTGTGTTAATTTCATTCAACTACACTTCTTTATAGCCAGTATAATTGTATATTTATAAAAACGTATGCTATTGAAAATTCTTATTAATTCTCTAACATGGAAACTTTCAATTCGTGATAAAGAATTTTTCGTTCTTGCATTTCATTATTATTATAAATTACAAGGAATTTATTCTTTCTGTAAAACTGTAAATGTATATCTTTAATTTATAACATGACATTTCATTTATTGTTAATTGAATTGCAAATTAACTAAACAATTTTTATATTTTATATATTTTACTTGAAAAGAATTCATTTTCATAATATATTTAAAATTTAGTGATTTTAGCTACAAGGTAATCGAATTTTTCATCAAGTTCATATTCCTGACTACTTGACTTGTAATAATTAGTTTGTTGCTAATTTAAAACATATCATATAACAAAATTAGAATTTATGTAATGTATGTCAAAATGGTTTTCGCAATATACATAGCGGTTACTAAAATGCACTTACTACACCTTTGTGACGGTATATATGATTGTGAGTGTACTCATCATGAACAATTTATACAGTGGAAATCTACACGCTCGGTACGGCTATTGGAATTTATTCTTATGATCAATAGTGAACAGGTTTACAATTTTATTTGTGTCTAATTATCTAGTGAATTATTTCAAAGAATTTGTATTTTTAGGATATAGCACCCCCGATAAACTAATTATTACAAGTCAAGTAGTCAGGAATATGAACTTGGAATAAACTATAAGTTGACATTCGAAATTAAATTAGTAAACTAGCAGAAAGTTAGAATTCTGGTTGAACTGTTGACAATTCACATTTTGTCTTTCGAACTAGATACGTAGAAAGTATACACAGTCGTCAGAATCCAAATGTTATCAAAACAAACCAAACCGGAATTGGAATATTTAATTCGGTTCCTTTTCAGTGAATGACCGAAGAACATGAGTACGAAATTAAATTCGAATCTAAGTTACCAGTCTTTAATTTAGTATTCTATTAGTGAATACTGAAATACATATTTGTAATAAAACTAATACATATTATGTCGATATAACATTTTTTTCGCTTTTATTACCTAAAATACATCTGTTATTTGCTATCTGGGGAAATTCTTAAATTATAATCTAAATTATGGAAAGTATATACTATAAGTGAAATTCAACATGGTTGGTTTAAAAAATGAAACTTAATTGTTTTACACAATATTCAATCATATTAACTTTCATAAGAAAACAATCGGTATGTATCATTTATTTAGTATTATCCATAACCACAACAGTATGCTTGTTTTTAGGAACCTGAAATTTACGTACTTAAGAGCGACTTATCAAAAATTTGGTTAAGAATTGTAAGGGTCTACAATTAAAATCATAACTACGTTATGACCCGTGACTGATTTTGTTATAGAAAATCGGCATTGAAATATAATGAAGAAACATGAACAATTTTTATGTTTTCCAACTACTTAATACTGCATATGCATCATCCTCATATTATTATAGACATAAACATAGCTAAATAATTAAATCAACACACATTTCCATTCTGTTACCGCATTTTTAATAACTCAGTTTAAATAAAATGACTCGCATAATATTTCCAAGACTGATTAAATTTATTTTTGTATAATATAGAGTCACACACGCTAACGAATGATTAATTATATTATTTTCTGCACGTTCCGCTGGAACAAAACGGCCATTAGTGTGTTTGGGAACAATGGAATATCGACAGCAGGTACGTGTGTTTGTCTCAGGCATAGTTACATTACCGCACGTGTCATTATCCTGTAGCCAATTCATCTCAGAGTAGCGGGTGCATTGTGCCGTATGAAGAAAGTGTAACGGACTGTGATTATAATTTACAAACTATTAAAGAAAGTATCTTACGTGCATTAACTACAAATACGGAGACGCCATATCACTGGAGCCACGAGAGAATAGCAGCTTGTAATCATATGATAGCTGCACCGTTATTATTATTATTATGGTCTGTCGCTATGATGTACTGTAACTCTCTTTCGAAACTACACACACCTGTACCTATTTTGGCGAAACGGTAATTTCTTCTTTTTTGTAATCCGACAAGAACAATATAATAAATACCCAAAACGTAAGTTGAAAAACTGCAATTGTGTACAGGAATCTGCTGGATGGAGATTGTTGCTATGATTATTTCTAGAGTTTTGTAGGATTATATCCCAATCTGTCATATGTATTATATTATTTTTTGGTACTTATGAATTAGCGTGAATATAAACTAAATATTAACAATATTGTTTGAAGTTATAAGTGTACATTCATTTATACCATACTACTACCATTAAATCAAACAACTTTCGCCGGCGAGAATACCATGAATATAATTTAGTTTTTTAAATATTTTTTGTACCAAGTAAAACATGCTCGCTATGCAGCAGAAGGAGAAACTTCTCGTCTTTAATACTGTTTATATTGTACGATATATTTGTAAAGCAGGTTCACTAGATTTTATTTGAATAAATCATTCTAATAATAATTAAACATGTTTAATAAAGGAACTGCAAGGACGATAGCATCTAGACTTTCTTGATATTATATCAGCATTGTTCATTTATAGTATCCAGCGATATATTTTGTTATAATGCAATACTTTAAATCAATTCATAATTAATATTACACAGAATTTTATTAGCGTTGCAATTAAATTAATGAACAACATCGAAAGATATAATTTTAACAAAAACCTTGAATTAGGTAATTTAAAGAACTAATGCACATCCGCATTAATGCGAACAGAGAAACATAGAAATTTAATTACTAATCCATTTCCGGGGTTAAATAATTTAATTAGTTACAAATCATATATAGGTGTATGTACATCCTACATGACTATTAATTATCTACTTAAAAATAATCATAATTACATTTCCCTGAAAATTCGCAACACTGCTTCCTTCATTAGCTGTCACGAGTAAATAAAAAAATAAAACTAAGTATGAAAAAGCGAGTGAAAGACATGATTTAGATGCAATGCAAAAAAACCCTTCATTGCAGAGTGCAAGTTGCATTAGTCATGTGCAAGTGCAGGTGAAAGTCAAGTGCAAGGACCGATGCACTGGTCTGACAATCTACGCCGATACTGACCGATAATAACCGAGATGAAAGTACAATAGATCCATCTATATACTGGTATAAAGGAAACATCATAAAATATGACACCTTAATCTGTAATGTCAAATTTTAATAATAGTTATTCACAAGTGACAGTTTGAAACTGTACTAGACCAGCTTGAGAAAGTATATACGTTAGACACAAAAGTATATGACATATAGTAATCAAATCGGATTGATTATTAACAGATAAATATGTTACATTGATATACTTTTGTATACAATGTAACGGTAAAAGTATATAATACTAATCATACATAACTACAATAATCACAGATCAAATATAATCAAATATCCGGGTGTCCCAAGAAATCTGGGCCATAGCGAATTAATATTTAAATATATAAAAATTGTGATTACTTCTGAACAAAACATTTTAGAGTTAAAATTTAAATAAAAAAGTTGTTCAGAATTAAAAACTGCATTATCCAATGCGATATTTAATGCACAGATATGTTTCAGTAACGAGTAAATCAATTTTTGAAATACTGCATTTTAATGACAGATTAAGAGGTCATTAAAACAAAAACGCTGTGTTTGGGTTATTTAGTGTTTTAATGAAAAAAAAAATGCAATTGTTGTTTCATGACCCCAGATCTGACATCAAAACGCAGTATTTCAAAAGTGTTTTACTAATCAATCAAAAAATCAAAAACATTTGAGCACAGAACAGAACATCATATTATACAGTTTTTAATTCTGAACAACTTTTTAATTATACTTTTACACTAAAATGTTTTGTTCAGAAGTAATCACAATTTTCTATATTTACATGTTAATTCCCTATCTCCCAGATTTCTTGGGTCATGTATATGTATTGTTCATATTATATATACACAAATAAATTTGAATTCTTTTCTGAATAAATACAAAGTAACAACGAGAATTGAATAGGGAATTTATTTTCTGTATTATACATATTCCATTTTGCACATGTACTTTCTACTACTAATAATAGCAATTAATTTGAACCTTTTTGAATTCATTTAGATTTATATTAGAAAATTAATAAATACATATATCGATAATAAATGAAATAAAAGCTATACAAAAAAATATTTACTGACTCAATCATTCCTCTGATTCCATATTCAACACCTGAAACAATAGGTACATCAATTGAAAGTGTTATAATTATCTGAAATATATATCCAATTAAAAAAAAAACATTTACTAGCATTTTGAGCGCTAGAAGATTCCGCCGTGCATTTTAATTACACTGTTAATTTGTATTAGATACAAATAATTACAATTTTTAATTCCGAAAAATGAATCCAAATATATTGAACACGCAGACAACTTCTTAAATATATGTTTTTAATTTGTAGAGCATGAACGTCTGCGTGTGTGTGTGTGCGTGTGAGTGGGCACGTGCCTGGAGGGGGCACACGGAGCAGGAAGGGACGGTGCAGTATAAATCTCACTAGGACGATCTTTGTTGAACATTGTGGTGGTTGAATTTGAAAGAGCTTAGCTCGAGTCACACACCTGACGGTGCATGTGACATACATTTCGGTCGTACATACTTCATTGTTATTCTGTGCTTCATCGTATGAACATTCATTCGGTAGTTGTAACACGACGGGATCATGAAAATTGCAGTGAGTGTTGTTGTTGTTCTGTCATGGTGATATTTTATTGAATACACAGTGACCAGAGTTATGGATTAACTGGCATCAGAATATTTTACTAAATATTGTGCATATTTGTTTAAAATTACTTTTATATGTTATTCACATTTGACAATTTTCGTTTACATTTTAATTGTATATGTTATTTGTTGTGTAGATTTTCCTGCTGCTGACGTTTGGTGCAGTCCTAGGCCAAGATACACCAATCGTTTACCAGCAGCATCCTCTAGAAGCACAGAGACGATCGTCAACAAGCTACGCAACTAGCATAGTGCACGGCGACAAGGAAGGACATGCCCAGAGTTCTGTTAAAGTAAACTTGAACTCCGGTCATCATGGCTCACATCAGCAAGCTCACATTCAACCGTACACACAAAAATCCCACATGCATTCAGGTATCACATACTCTCAACCAGATCCTATCCACGTCATGGAATCGCAA
Source organism: Carabus problematicus (assembly GCA_963422195.1). Classification (NCBI taxonomy): domain Eukaryota; kingdom Metazoa; phylum Arthropoda; class Insecta; order Coleoptera; family Carabidae; genus Carabus; species Carabus problematicus. The sequence continues at coordinate 1,481,143 of OY728579.1, forward strand.
TATAATCAACCAGGGATTCAGTACCAGCAGGACAAGCCGCATTCACAACAGACACTTGGCGAACTGCAGTATCAGGGATTGAAACAGTCCGCGGAGAATAATGCTGCACTGTACTATCAAGGGTTACAACAACCACAACAACAACAATCAGGTCTCGGTGCTATTTTGCAGTATCACGGGCAAAATCCAACACAAACTAGTTACCATCAAACGGTAACGCCGAAAAGTATTTACCAGTTTGGTAATCTACAACCACAAAGTACTCATCAAACGCCTACGATCATCCAGAAGGATTCCCAGCCACAATTGTACAATGTCGGATACAGTATCAACATTGAAAATTCCGCGCCCAAATTGATGTACCGAGTACCAAATCCACAAACTGCCCATTCCTACAGACAACAGAAACTCCTCAATGGTGATGTTATCACAGGAACACGTAAGGATACAGTAGAGAAACCATTTGGTTTAAATCAGGTTAGTTACGAGACAAAAAGCGGGCTAGGTGAGTATCAGCTTCCAGCAAATTATCTCGCAATTAACCACAATAATGGACCGCAACAAGTTCAGGTCTATGATCAAGGTGCCAAACCTCAAAAAACAAAAGTATACTCCGACATAAGAAACACACACGGTTACACCTGGAAGAATCTGAGTCCTGGAGTAGAGATCTCTGGATATCATAGCCTAGAGTCACCGTTGCCCAATGAACAACCAACTCAGGTCCATGCATTCGATCATGCAGCTGCTCTTGGACGTAGCCAAGGTTTTGATATGTCCAATGTCGTAGACAATGGAAACGTACAATATCATCAAGTCTCCAGTGGAGAATCAAGGGAAACTCAAAGTTCCGATATTACAAAAACAATTGCAGCACCAACATCTAACATTCAGTATCAACAACAATCGTCCACTAGTGATGCAGGAAACCATAATCAGGAATTGGATATCAGCAAACTACTAGAAACAGCTGCTTCCAATGTCCAACAACCATATACCAGTTCTGTAGGCAATTCGCAAAATGTTGAACTTCCCAAACTTGCTGACGAGGGACAACCACAATATCAGCCAGTAGCCAGCGCCTTACAATCCAGTCTGTTAAGTCATTCTTTAGAGAATTCCCAGTCATCATTTAATTTCCCCACATTACAACACAATTCCGAATCGGATCTGTTCAGTTATCATTCGAATCCTTTCCGACACAATTTAGTTTCTGATAGCAACGTTGAAATCGATAAATCCCTGCTCAATACCTTCTACAAAAATTACAAACCCGCTTTTTATCCTGCAGAAGTAACGCTGCCAAGTCCTCGTCTGCCTAGCTCCATCAATCTAGGTTTCGGTCATGGTCAACCGAATTCCATAAATTTAGCAAACTTTGACTATAAATTCGGATCACAAAACTCGAAGTTTGGAGGTCTGAACAATCAATTTCAGGTAGATCCCCAGATGATGATGATAAATCAACACTATGCTTTTGCGCAAGCAGAAGGTCTAGGCAGTCACCAACCACAAGCCTTGAATTTAGTTCAATCGCCGAACAATGATGTGAAACCGATAAAAGAGAATCAAGAAGATTACCAAGGAGCGTACAGCGAACAAAAACCGATTATCCAAGAAGTGAATAAACAGAAAGATGAAGTGCAGAAAGAAAATACATTAGCCACATCGCACACGAGTATAACAAATACTTCACACAAAAAATACTATCCACCTGGAAATGCAGTTCTACCAAGACCATACGGTCCAAGAGCATTGATGTACGTTCCCGAGAAAGGCTACAGACTGAAAACAAACTTGAGACCGCCACCAATGATCGTCATCCATCAGAAGTACTAAATATTAATAATAATAATGTAGATTATTAAAAGTATTGTAAATTATTGTAACTTGTTGATATTTATGATGTTGTTATCTATGTTTAATGTAATTATTTAGATGTTAACTTTCTTAGAATCATGGAAACTTTCATTTATACGCATCTCTAATTCTAAGTACCATGTCCATTTTGTAAAATAGTGAATTTCTCTATGAATAAAAATTCAAAAGTACTAGGTTTCTTTTGTTGTTCGAACCGTACGTGTTCGTAAAACATGCGTGAAAATAACGAGTCCTAAATCTGTCATCTGCACCAACGTAAAACTTTAATTAATCTATATTAATTTAACGCTAATTAAACTTGGAATTTTACAATAAACGCGTGTATATATATATATATATATATATATATATATATATATATATGTGTGTGTGTGTGTGTGTGTATGTATAGTACATTATTCTGTGCGCAACTCAAGTGTAATCAACATATGTTCATTGTACTATTTACTTTACAGTAAGAAAATTTCATTATTTTCTACAAATGCACATGTGACCTTGGACGTGATGCCGTCGGTCTCTGACCTGGTTCTTGTGAACAATCAGTCGCAAGCCTAGCATAAGTGATTTTTAAGTGCATTTGTGAACCGGCCATCGGTAGAAAACGATCAAGTGCAGGGGGTACGACATATGTCGCATGTAAATTACTTGTGTATTTACATTTCAGTTCACTTAGCAACATTGGACTGCATTTTGTTCCATTGCATATTGATGACGAACAATCTCAGTTATTCATACTCGTAGTATTAAAAAACAGTTCAATATTACATGCAGCATGTTCTTTAAGCTTTTGTATAATTAACTTAATAGTAAATAATAAATCATTCCAACTGAAATTATTTTCCAGTAAATGATGTGCAGCCACCGTTACACATGCACGAAATTAGACTGTTTTTAATTAATGTGATAATTTAGTTCGCGTGCATTGCAGTAATTTAAGTGGTGCGAATGTTGGAACATGTTGGAGTCCAGCAACACCAATGATAAGTAGTGCTTGAAGATATTACTTGGGAACAAAAAGTTCTAAGGTATATTTCTATCTAATACACGTTAAATTCTTGCGGTAAAACGTATCTGTCATACCACACATAGACATATTCATTCTCACATAAAGAATAAAGAGAAATTCATCTTCGAATCAATCATATAAATCGATCAAACGTACACACACAATACCGATATACCTAGTGACATAATACGAAGTATCATTTAATTCAAATAAATATGTATGTACAAAATGATTTCCATTTAAACATTATGAATAATAATTATAAAGCATCTTTAATTCATTATTTCTTTGATAAATACCTGATTAATAATATAATTTATTTGCGATATGTACGTATATTACATGTGCAGCAATTATCTTTGCACATTGACGTCACATTTAAATATTATATAAGGAGACAAACAAAACATGCAGAAGTCATACCTTGCTTTCTCGTAGTGTGAAATACTCTATCGACGTTATTAAAATGACACAGAATCATGCATTAGAGTCGGGCAACGTTATTAACAACCACACTCCCATACAAAAGTTCTACAAAGATTCCGTTATCCTTGTAACTGGTGCAACGGGATTTATTGGTAAACTGGTGATAGAGAAATTACTGCGATCCTGTCCCGATATTAAGAAACTGATCCTAATAGTAAGAAGCAAAAAGGGTAAGACACCCGAACAAAGAATTGAAGAGCTGTTTCAGACTGAAGTAAGTAAAACAAAAATTATAATCAATTCGTATCAAATGTAATCGGATGTCCAAATCTATTTTAGATTTATGAAGGAATGGAAAAACTTAATCCGAAATTTCGTAAAAGCATTGTAGTTTGTGAGGGTGACTGTTCTGAAGAAGGCCTTGGATTATCCATCCAAGATAAACAGAAAATTATATCTGAGGTATACTAATAAAATGTATTTAAATACTCGTGAATATTGACTTGCATATACGAGTATGCACAATATAACAGTAGGTATAAATTATCCTTGTAATGTTGCATAACGCATTTCTAGGTAACCATAGTGTTTCACCTTGCGGCTACAGTTCGATTTGATGAAAAACTGAAGCTGGCAACTAAAATAAATTTACAAGGCACCAAGCAATTATTGGATCTATGCAAGGAATCTACAAATTTACAGGTAAAAATCTCATGAATATTCATGGTTACAACTATCTACATTAATTATACGTGTTTGTTGCGTAGGTAATTGTGCATTGTTCGACTGCATATTCACATTGTATACGTGCAAAAATTGAAGAAAAATATTATGAACCTGTAAGAGATCCCGAGGAGTTCCTCGATTACGTCAACCGTACGAGTGCAGAGGAACTAGATAATTGTTGCGCAGAGTAACTATTTACACTATTATTATTTATAATGTTATTTTATGATATTTTAATTACAATTTGTAGGATTATTGGCGAATATCCAAATACCTATACATTTACAAAATCCTTAGCAGAGGAAATCGTTCGCAGACATATGAAATCTTTGCCTATTGTACTATATCGTCCATCTATTGGTACGTTAACCGCTCATCTGCCTTTTTTATACTTTTTACATACTTGATATGTATTACGAAATAATTAATTAAACTGCACTAAGTTGACAATCGATGTTCTATATTTTCAGTACTAGGTACATATAAGGAACCAATCGCTGGATGGAGTGACAATATCAATGGACCAACGGGTGTTTTAGTTGCTACAGGTGCTGGTATATTGAGAGTATTTCGTGCTAAACTAGATAACAAATGTGATCTTGTTCCGGCTGATATGGTAGTAAATAGTATATTGGCTGTAGCCTGGCAACGAGGACAAACTAACGGGTTAGTGTACATGTAACAACACTCGCCACATTAAATATATATATATATATATATATATATATATATATATATATATATATATATATACACAAAATGGCCACAAGTGTCATGATATATTGTTTGGTTAGTGTTTAAGTTAATGTAAGTAATTTAATTATTTTATATTTTAACATATAGACTTGTTTTCAATACATATTTTCATTTTTACATTGTACTATTACACATAAGTTCAATTTTATATAATACTGTTATTGCACATGTTAAACTACATGTATTTATTTTGTTTTACCACGCAGTTGCTGATGAAGCCGACAAACTCGGCGAAATATACAAGGATTAGTTGAAAAACATCTTTTTTCTCCCCAGACTCTTTCGCCCAATAACCTGTACAACTTAAATAAATTCCTACGAGTCAATACTACACTCATATAAAATATATATATATATATATATATATATATATATATATATATATATATATATATATATATATGCATCTATTTCACTATCCTCACGATGTGACTTGTTCGAACACAATTCCTTTTAGCATCTTGAACGATAGGCAACCTACAATACACACATGTTTGATTAGTTGCCAAGACAAGGGCGCAAGTTAAAATATAATGAATTTATGTTTTAGAGAACAACAACCGGAAGTGATAAATTTCGTTTCGTCCACACAGAATCCGCTAACATGGAGACAATACATGTTTTGGAATTCGACATTTGGAGACATATACCCAGTAAGAAAAACAATGTGGTATTACGTCTTATTTGCAGCAGAATCGAAGTTCCAATATTTAATTTATAGTTTCTTTCTGCACACTATACCAGCGTACATATTAGACGCTGCGTTACTAATACAAGGGAAAAAACCGATGTAAAAACAAATAATAAAATATCAGTGACATTACGTTCTCATTATTACTCATTTATTTCAGTTTACGTAAAATCTATGCAAAAATAGATAAGATGTTAACATTGATACAGTATTTTAGCACAAGGCAATGGGAATGGGATGATAACAATATTCAACAACTATGGAATAACATGAATTACAGAGACAAAGTACTATTCCAATTTGATGTGAATAATTTAAATTGGGATGAAATGCTCTTTCTTCAAGTAAAATCAGTAAGACAGATTTTGATGAAGGATCCACTGTCCACATGTGAAATGGCAAGGAAACGATATGCCAAGTAAGTTTTTATTTATCAAATAGCAAACATATTTTAATCTTGACAACTGCGAACAATTCTTCAGATTGTTTTTAATGACTTATATGTATGTCATTTATATTTTGTTTACATTTAATTAAAATATCTTGTTTCAGGTTAAAAGTGGCTCACTATGGATTAATTTCTATATTAGTTGCATTATTTGCATACGTCATGTATGTTTTTGTTTTCAAACATTTTTTATAGATAGTGCACTGTAAAATAACGTTTGCAATAGCGTTTCTTACATTATTAGAATGTTATAATATTTCTGTAATTGTGTATGTACACTATTTGGTTCATTTTATTATGTAAACTTATGTTTTAATCAATAAAATTAGCAAATTGTTAGATGTAATATATTTTATGAATATATTAACTGATTTTAGATTTTAAGGGCACCTAAAAATATGACAAAAAGGTTATGAAACACTGCTCTCAACCCTAGAGATGATTTCAGTGCTGACAACTTTTAAAAAAATATTAAACAGATTGAAATACTAACAAACGATTAAAATATATTTACATAAGGTGACGCAATAAGATGATACTAATAATAAATATACACCAATACTTGCATAATTGGATTAAAATTAGATCCAAATTGTGATCATAAATGTAAATTAAGTTTAATATTACTGATATATTTGTTTAATAATTAATACTGATTATTTTTATAGAGTATGGTAAATATATATACTGTGTAAGTTTGTTCATAATCATTTCTATTGACGGTCAATGGTCAACAGGTACTTTTACCTGTGACATTGAATAATCTTTTACTTTCACTGATCATCTGGATTTATATCTTCAACAATATCTACTTTCAACGTATCTAAGCACATACGTACATCCTTACACCAATCATTTATATGAACTGTTGCCTTTTCCGTTATCTTACAGATTTGAACGTATCTAATTTTTGATGAATAAAAATAGGAAATATTAGCACTTCTTCGGTTAGATTACTTTTCAAAAAAATTGTTTCTTTTACTTGATTTCATTAAATGATAAAATAGGTATTAATATAAATTCTATCTACAATGATTAATGAACTATTCATTGTTTTGTTTCTAACAAAATGAATCAATTTCCCCTTGGGTGAATATATTACGTATGTGGAATGTTAGCTGTTTCTAATAGTGCCATCACCCTACATGCTTGGTACAAAAGTGTCGAACATAACTGTCTCAAGACTAAGACATCGACCGTTATAATGTTATCTGCGATCAGACAGTAAAAGCAAAATATCACTCTAATGATACGTTTGCCCGCAGCATTGCAAGAGTTCTTTGTTCATATTAACTGTATCAGAAATTCACGCGGCCTTGCGCTGCGTAGAAAGAAAGTACACTTATTAATTATAATACATGTGATATTGCCGACCAATCATTGGATTCTAATACGTTAGATGCCCAAGTGAATCGCAACTGTAGCAAAATGTAACGGGGAATTTCTCTTTATATAAAATGTAGCAAGTTTATAACAGAATATACCGATACATTCGATACACGTCTGTGTGCATGTACCCAAGATATCATAATTGTACAAATTTGTGCTTGTTTTTATTCGAATAAAACTATAACGTAAACAAAATATTGAAAAACATTTCAGTGTTTTTTAGAAAACAATTAATTAATTTCAAATTATCATTAAGTTCTTTCTTTATAGTATAAAATTTATACTAATCAAAATCTTGTACATTCCTAACGTCAATTGTAAATGAAATTGTATAAGTTTTACATAAGTTTCATCACAGAATTTCTATCCATTATTATACGTTTATCATTGTAACATTGTTTACTGGTATCAGTTTAACGTCTGTACACAAAAACAATAGGTTTTTAAGTGTAAGCACGCGACAATTTATAATCCATAGAACAAAAAACAACTGTCTCGTTTCTGGTTCAAATAATAAATAGTATACAAAAGCAGGAACTATGTGTTGGCATGGTATAAATACATGTAGCAAAAAAAAGTCTGTAGCTATTTTGGCACAGCTTATCTGTAAGCAATTCCGAGCAATGAGGCGTTATCTAGGACACGTTCATTAAATTCTGAAACTAGATAAACGACACAAAAAGTTTTGGATATCGTGATTCCTTTTAGATTATTAGTTATACTAGTGAATACTGTAGCATAGTATGATATATATATATATATATATATATATATATATATATATATATATATATATATATATATATATATATATATGTGCCTTCGAAGATCAAATAACGCAGAATATTAGAAAGTTAGCTAAAGATGGAAATAAATATTTTACTAAAATTATAAATGTGCAATCATTAACAAATCGCTTACAATATTCAACAGCAAGAAATATGCTACATGTTCATGTATGGTCATTAAAATAAGGCAAAAGTTGGAGAAGCGTGAATTTTAATCAACAAGACCGCAAAATCAGATGCGTTATGGTCTGTGCTTACTCTAATTATAAGTGCACTAGCCTCGAGACTCTGTTCGTTAAACCCATCTGCCATATATTATTATATGTACACCAAATCAGAGGCGTATTTAAGGATTCAGACACCCTCTCCCAATAGTTATAACTCAAAGAAAATTTTATAATTCTAAACTTTTAATTTTTTTCCTATTTCATGAGTATTTCAATTTAACATGTGAATTTTCTTTTTCTCTTCTTCATTATCTCGTACAATAATTGCAAATTCCCCCCACTTCTGAATTAGCTGACTACGCCACTGGTGATTCGTTTATAATTATTATACTGCATACTGAAAATTTATAATTGTATGTTCACGACTTCTTGTCATGTTAGACATATTCATTTAACTATTTACTTATATCTATTGTTTAAAAAATGCTGTAAAATGTAATTTTCGTACATTCACTCACGTTCTGTTCTGGATGATTGGCAAAACGTATCGATGACTTATCTGTCAGTCTTGGATTACGACAGAAGCAACATTTACAACCCGATAGTTACTTTCACTAGTGTTACGGAGAAAGATATTAAATTAAATAAAAAAATAGGAGAGAAATATGAAATAGAAGGTTATAGCCCTAAGTGTCAGAGAAACGTTTAGTAAACAATTTTTTTTTTCCCTGAATTTTACAATTTAATACTACAACAAATCTGCAAGAAAAATTATGTTCCTGTCGTATTCTACTACGAATAATAGTAAAAATAAAATGTTAATTTTTATTTGTTTTTACTTTCTCCTGAGTGTCAAATGGAAATTTTAAAGCCGACCTTGAAGTTATTTAAACATTATATACAATTTTTGTTTTATATTATAATTTACTGGCCAATTCTTTCTACATTTCTGAGAAGCTTATTCCATTTTTGGCCTGACTGCTATGGTCATTTATATAATCATTATATTCGGATAAACTACAACAAATTATAAAGTGATGTGCTCTCTATTGGTATAAACTGTCTACATTTATGAAAGATATACAACTGTTTGTATATATGCTAAAACGAACAGAGTTCATACCGAATCAAGTTCTTGAACCAATTATGACCAGCATGGATGACCTGAAAGAAAGCCAATAGAATTTGCTATTGCTAATCAGAAATCAGAGTCGATGTTTGACCGGTTGCGCGGGCACTTTCTCATCTGGTATCAATTATTGTTTTATTTTATTCATCCAGTGAACGGCTGAGCTCAATTGGCAAATCCCACTAGAACATCGAGACCAATTAATTCCACATGATCATCGCCATTTAAACACAATTAAACAAGTCATGTAAGTAGGAAATTCTAATTGGAAAATGTGCACGATCATCATTAAATTGTGCATTCAATATTATGAATAATATTAGCAATTTTTTGTTTGAAAACAAAATTCTCATGAAATGTACATTTTTAATAAATATTCATGTGCAACTGAATTATGCAATTATATGTTTACCATATAATAGAGAATACCTAGATACATATGGTACACGATTATCGAACATCGATCGATAATTTATTTGTTTTTGTTCGGGATTTGTATTGTCATTATTACTTTTAACCTATGACGGAGATGAGTAAGCTGTCAGCACACTGGTAAAATTGCATAGTAGTTATACATAATTGACAAGACACTTATGCCGGTCAGAAGTCAGAACGGAAGAAGCAAAGTTCACGACTGTATTTTAACTTTCAAATCATGCAAATAGTAAAATAACACAGTACTGTTATTATACTAATAAATTATAGCATTTATAAATAGATAAATACCTAATTTATATACAAATTGTACAGCTTCTATAACAAAAATATTATAAATTTGTTCCGCCGTCATAGAAAAATAAACAGAAATACACACACACAAAAAAACTAATAAATAAATATTTGAAAAACGTATTTTCTCCAAGAATTAGAAAATCGTTGGTCACCTTTCTCTAAAACAAATTTATAACAAATTAAATCTGTAAAATATAAATAATTTTTACGAAAATAATCCGGAGCTTCAATGTTGCGTCCAGCGAGTAGACTGTTGTACTGAACGTTTGACCGATGCAAGCGGTCGAATTTATTTGCAAAATGGTGAGAGAAAGAGATAGGATTGGTTTTCTTGTCTGAACCATTCATTTTTTTGTTCATTCTGGCTTGTTGGACTAATAGAGCGTAGCAACATATGCGGTGGTCACACATTCTAAACATACGACCGTTGGAATGTTCCTTCTTGCATACGATACAATAAGAAAAGTCGCATTTACGGAAATATTTCATCTTATAACATATGTATAACGGAAAACATGTTTTTTGTGTGAATTAAATCCTACATGCAGAAGTAAATGTGTAACTTAAAAGCAAAATATATCAAGTCATATTTTTCGTATAGAAATGTTTACTTTTTTTTAGTCCAACCCTCTGGGGATAAACCTTTCATATTTAGTCAATTAAGAAATTATGATATTTGCTAATAATGAATGCATTTACAAGCTAATGGAAGCGCTTAAGCTGGCTTAAGATAACCACACCCGATTACTGAGTCGCTCCTTTCATGTCCGCTTCCTCAGCTAAGCTTGCTATCTGGACGTTCAGGCGTAACATTTACATGGCAAAAACCTTTCTAGAAAATCAGAGTATATAGTATGAACCTATGTGTATATGAGTTTTATCTAGTTTCTTATACAATTAAACTAATATACCCACGGTTTCTATACACCGGAAAGAATGCTAAATTACTGATTAATATGTATAAGGAAATTCATTAAAACTATATACAATGTATATTTACATTTTTTGTAACGGAAATATGTTATTTTTATTGTTTATCGATAGGTTTATGACCTGTTACAAAATCAGCATATATTTACGATCTCATTCTTTTAAAATTTGCATATTTATCTGGTCGAAATAAACTACTAGATTTTCTGTCGGTGGATTCTGATATACTGGTTTTTCGAGTTCAGATTTATCAGTCGAAGATAAAATTTATTATATGCCGTTTCATTCCAAGAACAAAAAATCTTTTCTTAAAAATAATATAGTGTCAAGTAATACTAATGCATATAATTTGTATTTCATTTAATTCAGCGTGCTATAATTTAATAATAATTTATTACTAAGTGCTAATAGAACAATTTACTAAAAATATAAACTAGATACAGTTATAGAGGATATCTCTAAATTCAATGGTCATCTTCATATATAAAAAGTAGTTATTCTCGTATCTAGATCAAAGAATGTTACCCACTGAAATTGGAATACGCATTAGATTTTTTTCTAATGAATTAATTGAATTTATTTCTTATAATATATTAATTATAAGTATAATGTTTTCATTCATTCTCATTTGAATAATGACAAACAGTAAAATAAAATAATTAATTATTAATACATATTCGAATTAAAACGGATTTGTAAAATCTATATTTGTGTCAAATTTTGAATCAGAACATACTGATGTAAGACAAATAGTTAGTGAGAACAAATATGGTGTCTGTAAAAATCTTGAAAATTATCTAAGCACATTGGAAGCGTCAATCTGAACTGAATCATTGAAACCGCGTTGAATTTCAAAGTGAATGTCAAGGAATTTAAAAGTCAGCAAAAGATGGAAAAAAAATGAAGTCAAGTGCGAACTACTGCGTGCAGTTGTGTGCGGTGTTGTGGGGTATAGGGGGATGTAGAGTGCCCCGCCCTGATGGCCGACGTGCGCCCGTGATTCCTCTCTTCAGTGAATACAGTGAAAGTGCCATCCTATCCGGTCATTGTCTATCAGTATAAAAGCCACGTGAAGCCCGAACCAAATCATCACAACATCTGCTGCAACAGTAGCAAGTGTAGCTAAGCAATCCCGGTGTACACAGGCAAACTTGTTAGTGTACCATGAAGACTTTCGTAAGTACAACAACATATTCATACTTAGTAAACATCATCGCTACATTCGTACAAATTCATCATTAAACTGCACACTAATCTTTTTCATTAATCCATATTTTTAAAACAGTAATTTCAAAGTCAATTATATTTACCAAGTTCATCAAAAAAATATATTTTCATTCAAATATTTTATTATAAATTTCACGGTTTAATTTTATAAATATTATTTTTACAAGCGATATGTTAGAATAAATACTGTATTTGGTTGAAAAATTGTAACATTTTCAAAATATTGCGATCAATTATTTGTAGTTATTTAATATTTAGCAATTTAATAAATTTTTTTATTATAAGTGATTAATTTGTAATATTGGTTAACGATGATAGATAAATACGTGAACATTAAAATAACAGTAATTTTACATCCAGTTAGTAAACCATAATTTCTAAACGCTATTTATAATTACATATACATAATTATCGAATAAATCAATCAGAGCATCACAATAATTTGAAAAGAGCACAGTTTCTCTTAACTATTTTTCTCACATCCACTTAATTGCTTATTATTCAAAAGAAGATAGAAATTAATTGCCGTCACAGTTAACGGTCAATATATAAAAATAAGGTCAATCGGACTGCCTTTCGAATAATATCATGTATTAAGTGTTATTTGTATATATTACATTCGAATATTTAAAAATCAACCATCCGAATTTCTCTCGAACACATGCAATAGCGGTCAGTCAAAACGCAAACGTCCAGATCTAGTACTTTCATTTCGGGAAATAAATAAAAACATTTCAAATGTGACTTTCCCCAACGATCTGTCGTTCATTTACTTCTACATGAAGGCCTAATTGTATTTTAACGACTAGATTCTAGTTCATGATACGCGAAAGCAATCACATTAATCTTGAACATGTGTTTACAGTGTAACGTGTTGCGTTTAGATTATACTTTAATAGTTTATACTTTCCTACAAGTACTTTTTTTATAATAACATACGCTTTTACTTTGTATAAATTACACTGCCATCTAGCACAGATAGTTCAGTACTAATCATCTTGTGTATGTTGTTTGTGCAGGTGTGTGTGGCACTCCTGCTGCTCAGCCAGCTTGCAGACGCAGGATTCTCTGGAGGATACGGCGGAGACGAGCATGGTCACGGTGTACAACTCAGTCAGACTGTTGAAGTGACTAAGCCCGTACACATACCCGTATACAAACACATAGCAGTACCGATACCTCATTCTGTGCCGGTACCAGTGCCTCAACCGATTGCCGTACCTGTTGCTCAACCGTACCCAGTTCACGTGCACATTCCACATCCAGTGGCCGTACCAGTGTTCAAGACAATCAACATCCCAATTGAGAAGCCAGTACCGTACCCAGTAGAGAAACAGGTGCCATTCCCCGTTGAGAAGCCGGTACCCATCACTGTGCAAGTGCCAAAGCCGTACCCTGTCCATGTGCCCGTGTACAAGCACATCTACCACCACACCAAGTCCCATGGATGGCACTAAATGTTACACCCAGTTACACCTGATCAAATATCACTCATCGAGATATGACCAGTCATTTGTTGTTATATATATTTTTGTTAACTTGTTTGTATTTCCTCATCATTCCTAACTTATAACTTGTTGATCTGTTATAATTTTTTTTACTTTCAATAAATTTTTTATAAAATAATCTGTACAGCCTGTTTATTTTTGTATTTAGTCCACTACAGACTACAGTATCGATGTGATATTATTCATTTCGATCTAAGAGTAAATATGACCACTATTAAATAATGTTAAACATTTTGGATAAATGAAACAAATATTATAAGCTTGAATAAAATATTAAATATATTTTATGTTACATATCATTCACTAGAAAGTAAGACAATTTTAATGCAATAAAATAATCATTAATGATTAATAACATGCATGTTCCCATTATGTCGCGATATCAACAATTATAACTGATAGCATAATGTATTATATTTCTATAAATTATATTTTCAAAACATCAAACGTAGCTACACATTCATTGCAAAGTAAGTAAAAAAATATATAGGCACATACCGACATCTGATACTTGTAATCTGTTTAGAAAATTATCCAGAAAAAAATTATAGAAATTTACACGCACTTTCCAAGTCGTTCACGTATTGAAATGAAGTACACAAATATCAAACGTATTTCACTACAAAAGATTTGTTTATAAATACGTATATAAAGCAGTGCTAACCTATTTAAAAACTCACAAATCGTTATCTTATAATGTCTTATAATAAGGACACGTCCTGGAGTCACAAGTTCCAAATTCTTTTTCCCTAAAAACATGCTATATTATAGATATAAGTAAAATACAAACAGAAATATTTTTATTAAACTGAACTGCGGTTGAACACATATGTACACAGGGTTGCCTATATTTATTTTTAACACGTTTTATTGATTCTTCCCATTTTTATGTATTTGTGTTGAGTCAGATATTTCCTTCTTGATATTATTGTTTACTGTTATAATCTTAATTGATCCATATTATCAGAAGTCTAATGAGAATTTAAAATATAAGTGGGAATCGTTGTAGTGAGCTTGGGATCTCAGGGGAATATGAGCCACAGAATATGAACGACTTGTAACGTGTACTTAGCGCTGACAGCTGACAGTTCCCGGAGTTACATAAAGAAATATAATGATATAATGGGCCAATCTTCATCTAATCCTGACAAATTGGTACCTGATACTGTGGAAGTTGTGCACGAAGAAATCTTTCGACATGCAAGATTTATCTCGGAAATTGCGTTGTTATCATACGACGATTTTTTAAATGATCTAGGAAAAATTAATTCTATGTACGTATTGATATTACTAACTTCTACTGCTAATTAATGTTTATGATAATACGTTTTATTTAGGTCTCGGAAATGTCTAGATGTTGGAGGGAAACAGGTTATATTTGCTGTTAAAAAAGGTACAGATACAACTATGTTATGGAAAGGTACTGTCAGGATAGCATGTGTCAAAATAAATCCCGTAACAAAAGAAGTGGACAGCTATAGGCTTTTAACACTTATTGAATTTCTCCGTGTTTTAAAAACGTTCCAGTGTCAACTGTCTGCAGCTGAACAAAGTCAAAGGTATTGCAATTTATACCGATGATTATTTCATGAAAACTAAAGTTGTGGTTATGTCTTGTCTAGTTCCACTGCACAGTCTGACAAAGTGACAGCATCTACTATTTTAAATACTGTTGATAGTTTAACGAAAAAGGAACAGAACTCCGAGTGTTGTATATGTTTGGAAAGAAAACCCGACGTAATCTTGCCATGTGCTCATAGCTATTGCTTACTCTGCATTGAACAATGGTACGTACCTGTTGGTTATTCAATAATTCTGCTGCTAATTAATCTGCTTGCAACAGGAATGTGAATAACAAAACGTGCCCTATATGTCGAGAGATACTAGTTAGTACAGACGATACGTGGGTGTTGTCTGAAGTGCCCGAAGCCGCGGAGATCAGTGAAGAAATACGTTCGAGTTTAATGAAACTTGTCGAAGAACCGCCTCCGTCTCCTGTTTAGAACTATATAGAAACACGTTCCTATTTGCCAGATACATTAATCCCATGTCCGCGAATATTTACATTAAATAATTTGACAATGACGTTATGCAACTCTAGAACGGCTCTTTGTAAAGGACTTAGATTTTAAATTTATATGATTGCAAGTTCTTTTAAAAACTCGAATCTGTTGTATTTTTGTATTAAGACACTAACGCACATGAGTATCACAATGTTTAATGTTAGTCTACATATTTGGGTGTACAATTTGTATGTGTAAATTCTCGATGTGGTATTTTACAAAATGATTTTGCTTATAAAGAAATACGAACTGTGATATTCGATTTCAAAGGATAATGATTTGAAAAAAAAAATTACATATATATACTCATAAATAAATTTATTTTTATTTACGTAAATGATCAGTTACGTTAAGTTTTTCTGTATATAAAGTACATACATACGAAAATAACAGTAGATAGCATTTTATAGCGATGGGCTGTGAGACCATTTGATTAGAATGTGATGGCATTTTATTTTCTCGTAAGTGTACAGTGTTACTAACTATAATTACGTATGTACCCTATGTATGTATCTATGTTCAAATGATCTATCTAATAATTAAAATAAAATAACTAAATATAATTATGTTTCGAATAAAACCTAATGAGAAAAAATAAACTAGAAATAGTCAAGTGTAGTTCGTGTTACTGGCACTGCAAACAGTGTCACTACCCATCGTATAAGTCTTCCGAGAGATAAAGTAACTTACAGTATCACATTTAGTCCGCAGTAACAGTTATCATCAAAACAATAACATAACGGTTATCATCATAATACCAGTAAACTTGAACAGTGTTGCATGTATACTTGTTATCAGTTATTATTGTAGCAACGAATATTGTTAGTGTGTTATAGAATATATTCCACATTTTGATGATAATGTTCACAATGTAGTAATAGTAAACGTGTTACTGATTGCATCCCACATAGAACGCACATCACATTACTGATGTGTATGAACCATTGATATCATTTCTTAAATTTCTTCATTCTTTCTTGTTTCCGTTTCTTCTCCTCTGCCTCTTGCTTCATGTCTTCCAAATCTTCCATCAGACCTGATACATAAAGATTTAGTTAGTACACTATTACCAATAAAACAATTCCATTAATTATGCTATATTTACCAAGTTTGCCACTAATGAATTCCTCTTTCATCACTTGCGAAAAGGACGATTCCATGTTGTCATCCATTTCATCAACATGTCTATATCGAGATTTATCGTATCCAAATATTTCTGAAATATATTTTGAATAATCTTCTCCGGCCTCCGGTCCATCGTCAATGAAATCGTCCATTTCAGAGTCATATTCTGAATCATCGTCATCAATAATTCGTCCTGTAAATCAAATAAAACTTTATAAGATTGAAATTGATTGAGTTCGCAGTATTCAAAAGTATAATAACTGAACTTTGAATATAAATAACACATATACATGATAATGAATGGGAATTTAAATAATGTGAATTTACTTTTATGTCCCATGGGTGGTTTCCGTTTGACATCTTTGGGTGGAAATTCTTTTCTTCTGACATCAGGCGGTGGAAACTGTTTCGGTTTCAAGTCCGCTGGTGGGAACTGTTTTGGTCCGGCTTGTGCCTGCATTAGTTGCCGCGACTTCATATCCTTAACACTAATGTCTCGTCTAGTAAGGCCTTTAGATTTGTCTAATGCACTGGTTGCTCTAGCGGCTGGCGGTTTATTCATTTGTGCTTTGTTTGTATTTTGGCTGGCTAGCTGACTGCTGCCTGGTGGTCTAGGTGATGATGTTTTACTTAAACTACGACCCCGCTCAAGTTCCTGTCTCAGTTTGGATGCTTTACTAGGATCAGGTCGGCGGTCTGTGGAAGAACTGTGATTCATACCGTTCGATGTAACTCGGCCTCTGTCGTTGTCACTCTTTCTCACTGTGTTTCTATCGTCATTTTTTAATCTATCCCTGTCGTCTCTAATCTTATCTCTTTCATCCCGAAGTCGATCTCGTTCCATTCTCATTCGGTCCATTTCATCTTTAAGTCTATCTCTCTCGTCTCTGATGCGATCCCTGTCATCTCTCCTTGCGGTACCAGGTCTATCGTCAGCCCTACGTGGAATATTCTGTGCGGTCTGTGCCGATCTTTGACCGTTTTTACTTCGCTCCTCGACACTTGGTAGTCTCGGTATTTTTCCATTACTCGGAGCACCGTTATTAAGTTTAGGGATTCTATTTGGCGGTCCCATACTTTTGTCACTTGGCCGTGAAGCCCCCGGCACACTCTCCTTCCCCCCGCCACCATTTGTTATTCCTTTTTCTTTTCGTTCCCTCCACGCCTTCTCCTTTTCAAGTTCCCGCTTCTGTCTCTTTGTCATCGGTCGTTCGTCTTCTTGCAGTTCTTTTTTTGGCTCTATTTTGATCGGTTCAAACTGTTTCTTCTCTGCGAGTTTCAATAATTCGGAAAAGTTTATTGGCGGCGGTGCTGAAGGTCTAGGTTTTGATTTTGTACTGCTTCTCTCTTGGCTCTGTTCACTTCTGTCATCATCGTCGTTGTATGTATCGTTTGATATGTCATCGTCCTTTGGTCGACGTTTACGTTTGTGCGGTAACAGAGCTTCCTCTTGCTCCCGAAGCAGGGCAGCACGTACACGATCTTTCGTTCCGTTTAAATTCACACTAACACTTTTTTTCGACTTTGCAAACTTTGAATCTTCTGGCATATTATTATATTTCTGCATCATTTTGTTATAATACGCCGACGCCTCCTGAGAAACATATCCATAATCGTCCTCGTCGGGTTGTGATGGTCCCGCTAACGTCACAGCAGTATTATCGTTATCAACAGCGTCTTGTATTACCGATTTGTTTGCAGACTTGGTACGTTTTAACATGACACTCACACGGCGTGTTGCCTTCTTATCTTGCGAACGTAACGCGAGTAATTCTTCTCGTTTTGTATGCGCCGCTACTGATTTCTTTTTCTCTTCGGCTTCTTTCCGTGCAAGAAACTTTTTAATATTGCTTGACAGCTGTTTTGATCGTTCTTCCTTTTTAGGAGGATCAAATTTCGTGCTGTAGTATTTAATCTGTACAAATAAGAACAATAAAATATGTAGATATTCTAGAATATTTATAAAAATAGGTCAACAGAATTGTATTATTTATATTATGAACGTTAACCATGATATCAATGTTACTCGAATAACACAAAATAAATCAGCATTTTTTTTGTAAGCTAATTATTCAGTCGTAATTACAATAAATTTGCACTAAATGGTGTTTTTCCATTGCACTAACATGAAATGAATGTTTTCTTACCTCTTTTTTCGGTAATTTCTCATTTTTTTGGGCAACATGTAATATCGATCCGAAGTCCATATTGTTAACTTTAGACTAAACACAATTGAAAATAACACAGGAATTAATTCAACTTATTAAAAGCAAAAATTTACGTGTCACTTTCTGGAATCAGTACATCTCACCTTCCCTTATTACAGACTGACATTTAAAGGAAATTTTTCGCATACCAACACAATAGAGCAAAATGAAATATCCCTAGAATTGTTTTTAATCATCACATGGTCATATATTTTAAATTTTATTACAATTTTTAGCTCGAAAATTATGACTTATTTTAATACATGCAATTATTGATAACTACATAAAACTTTTATATGACATTTATCGCATTCGTGTTGCAAAATTTTATTTATATTTATAACATATTGATCTATTATTATTCGCCAAGAAATAAAATGTAATTTTAAAGTTTATTCGCATATTATTTATAAACAAAATATAAAAATGATATTTAATTTTTATTAAAATAATTAAATACGAAATTAACTAAATACATACACCAGTGCGATATGGGTTGCATACGTGTGGGCGATGATATAATCAGAAAATAAATTAATAAAAAACATTTATTTACCATTTCAGATACAATATTACAATTTTACTGCAATTATAACTAGAAATAAATTTCCATAGTTTAATATTATATACAATACTAACTTTGAAATTCATTCTTTTATAAATGTGCATTTTTGTGTTCTTATCATTGGCGTCCGCAGAAATTTATTCATAGCCAGGCAAAAAAATGTTCAGGGGGAACAAAAATTTTTTTCCAGGTGGACAAGATTTTGAAATATACATATAATAATATAGATAAAAAATTTAATGAATGCATATAAATACGAAATAAATAATCGTAATATCTGCCCGTCGATCAATACAAATATTTGACAGAAACGCGACTTAAATTTATTATATATCGTCTTCCACAGGGGGCATCTGCCCCCTTCGACTCCCGCGGACGCCCATGGCATTAATTTTATGTCTTTATATAAAAAAATTATTTTCTATAATAAAAATTTGTAAGTATGAAATTGGAACATATTGGATTAACAATGCATACTTTTATTGAATAAATAGTAATACATATTGACCAAACTTATTTTCGGGCACACAAATGTAGAAATGATTAGATATAAGTTAATATTTATTGGAGATGTTCGCGCTGGGCAGTCCAAGATTTGCGTTTGCCAGACGTTGATCTATGAATAATCCTTTACCGGTATCAGTTCACTCATGTCAGTCGTTATAAGAAGCACGCGAGTGACGAGATAAGTCTCTAACTCGTTGCCGTGATATCTACGTACTTCACCGTCACTTGTTACAATCCAAACAAACGTCAACAATTAAGTAACAGATCAACAGTTGCGTTCACTCGAAGAAAGAACTACGGTAGCTTGCTAGTGTGTTGTTTGTGTCTGTGTGCATTCGTTTTGCTTGAAAGACGACAGTTGAATTGCGGGAATAGTCGTGTCAAGTTAAGAATCCGGAGCGTAATATTTGTTGTTACTTAACATGTTACTTTCACACGGCATAAAAATGTTTCGGTGATCTCGCTTCCTTGTTCCGATTTCCTGACTGTACAGGTAACTCGACTGTATTTGCTGTCTGCATCTTGCACATCGCTGCACTCGCATTGCTGCTGTATTTTGTTTAACATTTGTTTACCGGTCGCATGATCTACTGAACGTGCTTGCAAAACAGGAACATTCATCCAATTGTTGGTATTGTTTTAGTGCATTGTATTGTTGTCTTACAGTGTCATGAAAATGTGGTGAGTTATTAGCAGTAATTTTCTATAAGTGATTAAGTGATGCTTAGCATATATTTTGTCTTTATGTGCATTGATTTTAAATTGTTCATGCTTGTCGTATGAATTATAGTTCATCAATTTGAACAATAACTATATAAATATATTTGATTATGTGCAATTATAGTGTTTATAATAATAATTTATGCAATAGGTTTTTGCTGAAATATAAAGTATGTGAAAAATATGTCAAGTATAGGAAACGGAAAAACAAAATTGTTTTTGCAATAGAAAAATAAAAATATGCACTGTGTTCTTGAACTAAAATTGATTGGCAAACAACTATTTGCAATAGTCATGCATTTATCTAGTAATTTGTATTGAAATACATAAATGTATAGTAGTTAAAAATCTTGATATAAATATTTACAATGAATCTAGGCCGCGACTATTCGCATAATTATAATGCAACATAGCTTTTTATACATTAAAATAGGAATATTTAATATTAAATGTTTTTAAATAAGTGAATTCAAACACAGTGATACACTTTGGTACGATAACATTAACATGAATTTAAGAAAAATTATGCATTATGAATATTTAATAATTTTTACGTTCTGTTTAATTTATATTTTCTTTCGTATGAACCAATTTCTTTAAATACACATACATATAATAAAGTACCAATTTTAGCTTTTCTAAAAATAAATATGCGGAAATGTATTTATTTTTGTCTGACCGGATAGCATGTTAATCAAATCGGTCAATATTAAAATAGCACTTTACGTGTTTCATTGTTTCAGTGCAGAAACAAAAACTACAAATATTTAAGTGAAACTAAAATTGCAGTGAAACTTTTCATTTGTTTGCGGTTTTGACATTTTGTAATATAATGACTAACATTATAGTACGAATATTTTATTCAAACAATTCTTAATTTAAAACAATAGAGATACTTCTTATAATCTTTACGAACATTGTTATAACGTAACTAGTTATTGGTATATCACAAAGGCAACAACTATTTATTATTTTTATTACTATCCTAATACGAACATTTACTTCTAAATTATAGATTATTTGCATATTCTTACCAATTAATTATTATAATATGTTTTAACAATACTTAAAATATAAAAACTCCAACTTGGGGTTTGTTTCTAACATACATATATTGTGAACAAAATAGCTACGGTTACAATAAACAACGAGAGTATTTTGATCTGCAATCTGTTTACATACATATAGCAAAAATTGAAAATGAGCTTTGTAAGTATGTAGTATGTACACAGCTGATGTGACAGTAAGAAATATTGAAATAACACATTGTTCCAACTATATTTGTCAGAGAGTAAATAAACCCAAGAAGTCTATTAGACCATAAGCTACTTATCAATCTACTGATGATCTGTTATTATCTGCAAACCAACTGTTTAACACAAATGTTAATTATGCATGCAGAAATAAGTACTAAAGCGGATAATACGAAACGTTTCTCCTCCTGCCATTGCACTGTAAACCATAGCTCCTTGTCATTTGTTTGTTGTTTTTGTATCTTCGGTGCTAGCAGATAAAGGATATCAGTTCTTCTGTGCGCAGCACACTGCGATCGCAGGTTCGAGAAACTCAATTCTGTTAGTCGGTGGTACCCTGTCAATCAATCACTAATATTTACTGAACAATATCACATTACTATCGTGATAAGTAGTCGCGTGTTGCGGTGATACATATTCGTGTTACAACTCAATCATATTTGGTATGTTATTTTTATTAATTACAAATAGCTCTACTTGTTTATATCTATCCTTTTTTTTTATTGAAAGTAACTAATAGTTACCTGTCGCGTATCGTATATTTTTATTCTTACAAATATGCATTTCCTTATTTAAGTACATGTTTTCTTTAGTAAAACCATTTTGAACGGAAAATATAAGAAAATTATAAAATACGTTTCAATTTTATAGTCTCGTGTACTTATGTATAATATTCATATAGATATTTTTCTTTACTGCATGTAGCAGTACAAATATTGCTATTATATATTTTTTGTTCACAATACTCTAAAGTATATTAAATGTAATTGTTGACAACTTGTATAAACGAGGTTATACAAGATTAGATAACAATAAAAATAGATTTCATATTTGACATCGTTGTCTAGAATCCATTTAATGTTTCTTCTATCAGATTAAAAAGTTACTGTTGAAGTAATTAAATTAATTATACTTATTATAAACTATTATGCGATCTGCATGGTTATTTAACATGTCCATTTGTGTACTTGACGCTGAACAATTATATTCTGGTGTAAGCTATTCAATTAATTCTGTAGCAGTACCATCAATGTTTGTTTGTCATTGAGAGAGGTGTTTATGAATTAAATGTAATAATATTAATAACACACTACCAAATAGTACAGTCCACGTGATAAATACAAATTAACATTCAACTCAGCATAATACAGTGTTGGTTTCAAGATCAAAAGGAATAACGTTTTTTGGGCTCCTATTTACTTTGTGCTTACACTATAAATAAACAAGAAAGAAATTTGAAGTTCACGTACCCTTAAAACGTCCATGACGGCTACATGGGTACCACCGGTACTGCCAACTATGACATATTATTTAATCCAGTGTGCATTCATAGATTCAATTATT
Organism: Carabus problematicus; assembly: GCA_963422195.1. Classification (NCBI taxonomy): domain Eukaryota; kingdom Metazoa; phylum Arthropoda; class Insecta; order Coleoptera; family Carabidae; genus Carabus; species Carabus problematicus. The sequence continues at coordinate 1,504,731 of OY728579.1, forward strand.
TATAATACTACACCATAATGACCGAAGCATATTGTCATTACATCCTGTGTGCTCTTTATATTTCAACCAATCAGCACAGCGGAAGTAGCTGTAGATCAAAACTGATGTATAGTTTAGCAGCGGACAGCAATCAGATCGTCACCAATGTCAAAGTCCTTATTGTCATGCTCTTTGGATTAGTTTGCCCATATCCCATATGTACACTCGTTGCAAATCCAAATATTGACCTTAACCTTTACTATAAGTAATTAATTTTTATAATCCAGTAAAAATATAATTATATATTTTGCATATAATTATAAACATATATTACAGGTATATACTGATAGTTCTCTGATTATTATTTTTTTTACAAATTTCATAAATATCTTACAACAATATTTTATATACATATATCCAATGATTATAACAAAAAAACATAAGATTATGCGTATTATAAAGTGCATGTAAATAATTCTTTGAACTATGACTTTCACTCACGTGCTTGAATTATAAACAGTATAGGAATAAATTAATTTTCAATTATTTAAATACAAGTATGGTCACTAAAACGTGTGCTTTTTAGAAAATATTGATTCGAGTTTGCAGTTTTCTTATTTTGTAATCTAGTGCTATAATGCGGGGTAGCTTTCACTCGCGTAACCAGATATTTTGTGCGTTACTTACTTTGCCATTTTACATTGATTTCCTTTCAGAAGAAAAATCACAGATTCGGTTTCCTAACGCATGTTCATTTGCATGCACTAATACGTATTTGCATATGCTATTTTTAATTTTTGTATACTATATTTATATACTATTTGCGTTCCATGAACTGGAAAATGAAGTTCTTTGCGTAATTAGAAAAAAAATATCAATTCAATTGAATGAAAGTATATTTACTGATTAATAAAATATAAAAACCTAAATTTTGTGTTCACCATTTTGTATTGTTGGTATTTCTGATTGTATTTTGACCCGTGCGTTTATTTTATTTTGTCGTTTTTAAACTTGGAAGCCTTCATACAAAACAATATTAATTTCTCAGAATTCACGTAATTATGTTTTAATATGTTATTGAAAAATTATTTTAACTTTTTTTTTGTGCGAGATAAAATCACATATATTGTCAAAGTATATTATTTGTATATTTTCTTATTTTCATTTGTTTCAAATGGAAGTAACCTAACATAACCTAAGAGTCGCATATGTTCTTGAGATTCATACAAATAACATATGTTTATAATACTGATGAGTACTTTCACTTTCACGTGTAGTATATACATAAATAGTTTTGAAATGTCAATTGAAGATTAAATATTACATTTATCGCAACCTATTTCCTATACTAATAATATGCATAATTCATTTATAACGATTACTTATTTCCCTGGATTATCTATTACTGTAACAATAATAGTTTAGAAAGATTATTAATGACGTTAATTGTTCATTTAACAAATATCTTCACTTATTTTTAACTGTGGTTGATTGTTTTATCTATTTATTTACAAAATTTTCAGCAAGATATACCGTGCGGTTTACCATCTATTTCAAAAACAAAAAACAGTTACAAAATTCATACTTTTAAGTATATATAATGACTATCGTAATAAAATATCCACTGCCAAGTAACTACCATCCTACTTGTAGATAAGTAGAAATTAATCTGATTAGATATTGGGTTATCTTGAAAATTGGAAACTAATTTCTTTACTGTATCAAGCTGCTGGTAGATATAACTAGATCGAAGCAAAATCAACTGGTTGTGTTAATATTTTAATGGTCCAGAAAAGAAATTTAACTACTCCGTAACTTTTTATATCAAGTGAGTTCAGTATTTTCTTGTTATTAATAACATAATGTCTCATGTTTTCGTTAAACAACAACTACAAAAAAACAACTAGTGATTAATGGTTCTGTCTGTTTGTGTGTTGTTAATATTCTTGAATATTGTTTCTAAGAAACACTTTTCTCTCCAGGATGAGTATGAAGGAATGGGTTCAACGGTTCCAGCCGGTACAGCTGTACTTGATGCTGGCACTGACTATTGCATTCTTCTTAGCTGAGCTGGTGGTTAGTCATGTAACTCATGCACTAACCCTCCTCATGGATTCATACCACATGCTGTGCAACATCATTGCCCTATCTGGATGTATCATCACCATCAAGGTAGGCCAGGATTATAAATATTATCGAAGCTTATAATTCTCCTTATACTGTCGAAAATTATCATAAACTAAACATACCATTAAACTTATTTATTTGTCCCACGTAACAGAAACGAAATGAAATATAATCCGATTTGAAATTTTTGTTTTTATATTTTTATTTGTTCTACCAGAACAGTAATCTGTTAGTCATTTGATAAACAATTGCTACATTATTTCGTGGCTACCACATAATGGTAGATAATAGTAGGCGGTTTAGTCTAGTTCCCGGTATACCGGAAGAATGAATTATACTTATTCGTGCGGTAGCCTTGAAGTGTTTCACAAAAAATGCCTGTGACAACATCAACAAATGAACAAATTTTGTAAATTATGTCTTCCGCAATTTCAACGATAACATTTCGGTGACATCTTTCATATTTACGAAAACCTCGCAGTTGTTCATACTCACGTTATGTGAATTTTTTAATATGTTTTGGATTACAATTTGCCCTTCAACATTTTCTTTGAATTTTATTTTTTCGTGTGATTTTTTTTAATCCATTGTAACACGCTATTGTACCATTTTGTGATATTTTTTATTATGAATAGTTTATAATAGAAAATTTTATCAAAAAATATTTTCAGTATGTTAACAAACATATTTTGTACCAGAGAAATTTTTGTGGCGTATAATTTCTTTTTTCCTTTCACCGTTTCAAATCTATGCTTTTAATATATAATCGTAAGATCTTACAACAGTATGCCGATAACAGATAGTTTTTAATTACTCAAGGTGATTGACAAAAATACAAAGTACGTAAAATAGCACAAGCTGATTTAAATTTCAGATAACATACATTGTAGTTTTGGGCCATTTTCACACAATGGTATAGCCAGGCAATGTTCAAAATAATACAAACAAAATGAGACATAACGGTAGATCTAAAAATATTTTCCAATATACAAAATATCAATATGATTCTCACTGTTTACGTGTCTAATGTATCATGATTCTTAATCACACACGTATACATTTCTTCATTTGATTACCAGCAAGCATTTAGTTTACAATATTACATTACATGTATCTTTCGACACTGAATGTGAACTAAAGAGTATAGACGCTTATCAGCGTTTACAAAACACAGTCATGTTTCTGGCTGTCCTCCAAACGTGCCGTGAGTATTTCAAATACTGCACGAACACTACATTACTACAAGTTCATTCATGCAAGTAGATGTATCAGGTTGCTCAATCATTACACCTGACGGCAAGGTAGACAGAAGAAAGGTTGACCAAGTCTAATACGTTTATGTTTTAATTAACACTAGCATGTTTTGACTAAATATTGCGTTATCTGACGTATGAAACGAGCCAGAAATTGACAGAAATACTCTTTTCAATATCATGACTATCGTTTGTTGATATCTGAATATAAGCAAGTAATAAATAAATTCCCATACTTGAAACTAAACTATTAGAAACTGTTTTAATATGTTTAATACATGTACATATGTGACGCGTGGTACTGGACGAAATGTTTTAATAAAGTTTATCAAATTAATGGAGAGTGACGTAGTTAAGTGTCCACATACGGAATATTGCGGACCGAATCCTTGCTTTAATAATGGTACTTACGGACTATTGTCTAGCATCCGGTTGGCGTATTATTGACCACACTAGTAAAGGTCAGACTTACCAGTTGGTGTCAACATGCAAGATGCCGGCATATTGTGCCTAACGGTCCCAAGCCGCCTCGAGGTACTACTCTAACAGTACCGGCTACATCTTCATCTGCTTTTTATTCGTCCCATAAAATACAGCAAGTTTCATACAAGTCTACGCTGGTTTCTAACTGTATAATGTAAATAATAGCAAACTATTCTCGGTGCAAGCTACATGAAATGTAGTAATTTTCAAATTCCTGTCAAAACCTTGGACATGAAGTTTTATCGACATTGTTATCTTGTAAAAAATAAAATATTTATGGCATATAAAAAAAACAGTCATACACAGTAATGTTATGGGAAATTTTTAATGATTTAACAACAATGTTTTTGAAACTAAAAACTATTTTGTAATATTAAGTCTATTGCTTAATTTTTCTGTACCTATGTAAACGTGAAACATTGAATCACATTTATTATTATTCTAGTGGCAAAATGTTTTAGCTAGTGGTGACCTTAGCTAATCAATTTAGGTCAGAAATCATCAAATGAATGATTAGCATATTAATAACCGTTGCAAAACAAATAGCATTTGCAAGAATGTACAAGTCTCACCTACCTTGTGTACGAGTAGGCAGGCAGGTATTATTGGCTCGCATTGACAATGACCTGTTGACGTAAATTTCGTATTTACATTTGTTGCATAAGATGAAAGCGACAATTAGAAAGTTGAACGATATCATACTCTTATTAAATGAACTATAGATCATTTCCCTTTCATTTGGCTCCACTCGAATGCTGTGTTGGTTAACACATTTGTTCGTCAGTTCCGGAAAACTTACCTATTTTACGTAATTTCCGAACCGGTTCTATACAATAGCAACTTGTTTTTAGGAGGATTTTTGCAAATATAAATATGTAATTTAGCGCAGGTGTGAATGTCGTTTTTTCTAAAAAAAAATTATTTTTTGTTTGTTTTTTTTTACATTTTGTTAAATTATATTTTAATATTTATAAAAATGAATATTTATATGTAATGTGGCATATTTTTTGTATTATATAATCGTGAATTATATTTTGATTTATATTTACTTTTTTTAAATTAATAGAAATATTATTCTGTTTTATATACAAAAAAAGGATATGAATAATAAAATTTTAGTGGTTCTTTTGAATTTTTCAATGAATTTTATTATTTATATTAAGCCATGGTAAATGAGAATTTTTTGTTTCGTATTTAATTTTAATATTGTACACATATAGTTTATGGATTATATTCTAATATTTCTTAACACTCCGACTGAATATTATTTATTATTTTCTCACAGTATGGTAACAAAAAAGAACCAGCGGATCAACCATCCGATTCTTCAAGTGTTGGTGAAGAACTGAAGAGCACGGCTTGCACAGACGCCGCAACGAAACATCCCAAAGTGCAAAGTATTCAAGAGACAACACTGAAGAACACATTCGGATGGGCACGGATAGATGTAATATTTATGCTCATCTGTTGCGTGTTCCTCGCATCATTGTGCTTCTCACTGATTGTGGAGGCGCTGCAGACACTGGTACATATTAATCATCAAGATGAAATGCACTACCCCATACCAGTCATGTGTCTAGGTGCTACAGGAATATTGCTCAATGGCATTTGTTATTTGCTGATAGGAGGTAAGTTGAAATACAGTTTACCTTTGTAGCAAAATGTCACAAAATGTCGTGATAATTAACTACGCATAACAATGAAATATAAATGTGGAATTGAGGCTAGTCCGCGCCTGTATTAATGTTATACACACATAGGCAGTGGCCCATAATACGAATCAGGATGTGCGATCCCCATACTAATTAAAAATCTAAATATATTGTATTATCTGATATAACGCGCATTGTGAAAATGTAAAACATTCTATTCTAACAGAGAATGTTAGGAAATTCAATTTTTAAAATGATTTGTTCTGTTTAGGATACACCTTTCATCAGGGTAGCTTCTTGTATGTAACTGCAAGTGGGGATGTAGTGCTCAATAAGGTTGTAACCAACGATTCTGTGCGACAGGGAGAAAGACGTCTATCTCGAACACGACGTCCCGTTGTTATGCCACAACCTAGACAACGTCAGGGACTCCGTGAAATGTGTAGAGATACATTAGGTAATCATTGTGGCACTAACAATTACATATACATAACCTGTATCTTATTGATTACATATAAAATCTACAAACAATATAAAATAGCAAAATCATTTTGTATTGTATGTTTTAGTATTGAATCAAATATTTTCTGTGACCTTGTACTTCAGCAGAATATGAATAATTACGCGAAGTTTTAATATTATCTTCGTTACAGGTTGCATTTTTGTAATAATCTGTTCAATTATTGTGTTGATGACTGATTCGCAAGTGGCCAAATTTGTGGATCCGATAATATCAATAATCTCTGCAGTAGTACTGCTAGTTCTTAGTTTTCCATACAGTAAGTACTCATAACACAACATCAATGTTGTAGTTATAAATATCATTATAATTTTCAGTGAAAGAATCCTGCCTGATATTGTTACAAACGATACCCGATACCATTAACATAGACAATCTGAGATCACAATTGATAAAACAGTTTCCAGACATTGTAAATGTCCATGATTTACATGTCTGGCAGCTCACAGCTCAAAAAGTTTACTCAACTGCCCATATAGTTTTTAAAAATCCCAGGGTAAGCACGAAACATTACTAGTGAAAGAGATAATTGTAAACTTTCATATGTGTGTGCATTTTAGGAATATGCCAAAATTACTGACGCTATTAGAGAGTTCTTCCAAGATCATGGTATTACACAAGTGACAATTCAACCTGAATTTTATATAAAAGATAATACTCCAGTAAAATTGGACAAGAATTTATCAGCTAATGGGGTGTGTTTAATGAAATGTCAAAGCGAAGGATGCAAGAACAGTGCCTGTTGTCCACAAGTATGTTGCATAATTCACATTCCAGCACAGATTTCATTCTGAAAACAAATTTAGTTCTTCAACGGTGAATATAATTAAAATAATTGTTGGTACAATTTTTATTTATTTTCAGGTGGACGATAATAAGAGTCCTAGTAATAAGTCCAGTCGACAGGCTTCAACGGATGATTTAAAATCAGTAAAAGTTGAAAAGCAGATCGAAGTATCAACAACGAATATTGCCACAAATGAAGAACTAGAAATTGCAGAGCATCCCAAGAACGAAGAGAGTAAAGAGACAGTAAATGAATGCACGGATAAGTGTGAACCAACAAATGATAATTGCGAATGTAGTAAACATTTAACTGCCGTGGATGTTGTGGAAGTAAATTAACAAACACATTTACATTATGTGTCTAATATTTAAAAAAAAATGTACATCACACGAGTAACTTCGTCTATAGTGCCTTGAAATGTGTTCATCATTGAATTACAAATAGAAAACACTGAATAACTGTGATTTTACATATAAGTTAGCTGATAATATTATTGTAATGATGAGGTAAATTGTAAGAGAAACACACAATGACATTGTGTGCGGTTCAATTGCAATATTTCTGTTATTGTTATTTGAAATAATACACGTGTAGTATAGCCATTTATGCATTGTGTTTGTTTATGCTGTTAAAATATTATTTTATAATAAATGAACTGACCTTATGACGTTCGTAGATGTCATTATTTGATTTCCTTTAACTTATAATTGCACCGAGTTTATCACCAAATCGATCTACTAATATTCCATTTCCTCTTTAGGCCAACGTTGCTATAAATATACAGCAAAGCATATTTCTCATCAGTTGTGCAGAATTACTAGAACTGTAACCGTAACAACAATGAATATTCCGTCACAGGTGCTGTTCGCACTATTTCTAACTGCTATTCCAAAACAGTCATCAGCCTGTGTAAGTTGGAAGCACCATACATATCGGTACGGTATTACAGTGACATATACTTTACTTGTTGTTACTTGCAGAATGGATACGTATTCAAGCTGCATCATCTAAAAGCATGTGGAACAGATAATGTGTTGGAGTATAAAAATGGCAATATCGTAATCGACAAGGATTGCAACATAATCCCACAAGGATGTATTGTTACATCTGGATTTAAATCAGCCATGGTAACATTATATACTTCGACAATGAACTTTATATTGACAGTTTATTTCTTGTTAGATCCACTACAGAGCTGAAAAGAAGCCTATGCCAGCAATTGAAGGCGACTTAGATCTTTGCAAAGCACTGGAAGAGAAAAACGAATACGTTATACTTGTTACCGGAGCTTTAGGATTGCCACAGTCTTGCCCAGTTGAAAAAGTAAGTTTCATTTGTTTTTTATAAACTATTAGTGAGTGTGATTTTTTTTATAGACCGAAAAATGCAGTACTGGTGCACAGAAGGTGAATATTTCTAAATACAAAGGTAAACTTGGAATGGCTCTTGGAGTATCCGAAGTAAATGTGACAATCACTCATGATTCTGGTCAATCATGCATAACTCTAAAATGTGAATTTACCAAACCGAGGCGAAAGGGTTAGTGTATCGCAGTCTACAAGTAAACTAAAATATTGTAACAACGTTTTATTTGAAATATTAAATATACATGGTGGATGAAACATTTTTGCTATTTATTTATCCCGTCATCAATTAATATCAGAATAATTAAATTTTATTATTTATTATGTATACTTTGTTACATTCAAATGTGATAACATGGTTGATATTTGTAGTTAAATACGACGGAACATAATATTTCATAATATATTTTATGCGCAGGTTGTATAGTTTAATATGTATTTTTGTTGCATTTTTTACATATACATATTACATAAATTTAATGCATATTTTCGAGCACAAAGATACCCGTAAATTTAAATTAGATTCTCTAATTTCATATAAGTGGATATAGAATAAAAGAACGTCAGTAAACTAATATATTTCTTTAATAAAATATTAGTGTCACCAAACTAATAACTATTAATACGTGTGAAATTAGTAAATATGAAACTTCATACCATAAGTCCAGGTAATAAGTAGCAGTAACTGATTTCAGTCACCAAATAATCAGATTCTGTATAATTGACAGTTCACGCACATTTAACAGGTACATTATATTCATATAGTAAAACTCTGCGTATGCCGTAACAACATTCAAAATTTTACAGCATAATCGCCCCGATTAAAATTCATTAGTATACAGACGTTGTCTCATAACAATGTAATTAATATATTCACTAAACAACAATTAAGATACACGTATAACAAAATATGTATTACCTAGTTTTATTTACCTACATTTCAAATAACTTCTCTCATCAAAATATTGAATAATTGTTCTATTATATATCTGTGGGCAGGACGTCTGGGATAAGATATGTACATAATTCTTCTTCCGAACCAACGAATTTCACTTTACTTGTAGTATTTTCATCCAACCTGAATTGTATCATTATCAGTTACATATTTTATTTATTTCACATGTACTTTGTACAGTACTTACCATCCTTTAATTACTGCCCAACACCCAGAGAATAGTGCGGAGGAATTTATTATTAAACAAACTCCTAACCGTTCAGGATAATGTCGGGCAAGTAGCCAGATCAAATTTTTTATCACTTGATAATCCATGCATCCTAAACCAAAATCTTGTAGATCAAAAACTATACACAAATTATCAATTACTTCTTCAAAACATTTTTTGCCCGCTTCTTCCTACAAAATTGAATATTAAATTTAATATATTGAATACATAGTTGCTTTATTTATATAGTTACCAAACAATACACTATGAATTTCGTTAATTCATCTAAGTCTCTTTCGCTTGCACTGTGATTCTTTGCTGGTATGTAAATAATTGGTCTTCCATACATATCTCGATGCCGTAATACTCTTGCCTTATTTGCTTCCATATTTGCCTTTATTGCTGGTAAATCTGGAGTTAGATCTGCTACTCCATATTCTGCCCTCCATTTATTTGTTTTTAAAATTGCCTGAACCATAATATTATTTAAAAATCAATTGGGTTAGATAGTTCAGATTGCATACCTTAAACGCATTATCAGTTGTTTTGAATGCTCTTAAATATCTCTTAAGTGCAAAATCATTTTGGTATTGCAATGGATCCGCATCTGCTATCATCTTCATACGAGCTTTAAGGTCTTTCAAATCATTTTCATTTACTTCCTTCAATACTGGGTCTGCCATTTTTCATGCAATTTTATCTATATTTAATATATTTCCCTTCTAATCCACCCACAATCACCTAATTAGTTATAGACATATGGTATCTAACCTTATAACTGACATTAGAGATAAGAGATTGATATGAAATTTCAGTTACAAAAATATTGATTACATCATTAGCGAAAAAATGCAAAGTAATTTTTTAAAGGCTGTATCATTAATGTGTATTTGTAATATGACACTGATCAAATACTGATTTAGACAACTTCGTATTTTTATACATCCCGCATTTATAACTGTTTGTATCTTTACAAAATGGAACACCTGTTACCATCTTCCTGCTAATCATTTTCCGTTCGTCAAGTTTGTTACAGAATTGAGGTTAGTTTTTCATTTGGTTACTTATTGGTTACTAACATTAATGATTCTAAACGTATAATGTTTATTTCATAAAACATTTAAAGCAATAAGTAGCAGTCATGGATTTTCAAAACAGACCTGGTGGAAAAACCGGAGGAGGCGGTGTAGCATCATGGTCCGAAACAAACAGAGACCGCCGCGAGCGGCTTCGCCAACTTGCCTTGGAAACGATAGATCTTCAGAAAGATCCTTATTTTATGAAAAATCATCTTGGTAATTAGTATTTAATATACTAATTTATTATCATAACTAACGCATAATTTTCTATAGGGTCGTATGAGTGTAAATTGTGTTTGACGCTGCATAATAACGAAGGCAGTTACTTGGCTCACACTCAAGGTAAAAAGCATCAAGCCAATCTCGCTAGACGTGCAGCAAAAGAAGCGAAAGAAGCTCCACAACAATTGGCTCCAGAGAAACCTCGAGTTGAACCAAAAAAGTTTGTTAAAATCGGTCGTCCTGGTTACCGTGTAACTAAACAACGTGATCCAGAAACTGGTCAGCAAAGTTTACTGTTTCAAATTGATTATCCAGGTAAAATAATTGAATACAATATATTATTAGTTATTCACTATTTCATGTGTGTTGTAGAAATATCCGACAATATTTACCCTCGACATCGTTTTATGTCTGCTTATGAACAAAAAGTTGAGCCTCCAGATCGTAAATGGCAGTATTTGTTGTTTGCTGCTGAGCCGTATGAAACAATAGCGTTCAAGGTACCAAGCAGAGAAGTTGAAAAGTCCGATAACAAGTTCTGGACTCACTGGAACCGAGATACTAAACAGTTCTTCTTGCAATTTGCTTTTAAGAATGAAACTAAGAAACCAGTTACGATTATAGGCAGACCTCCAGGTTTACTACCGGGTAATGTGCCACCACCGCCCATGTTACCCGTTCCACCGCCGCCGCGACCACCAATGTTTAATCCAGTACCACCCCCAGCACCTCCACCACTTATCGGTAATATATTACCGGTGCCTCCACCACCTCAAACAAACTAATGCATTTTATAGACGAACATATGTAATTTATAAGTTACTTTGTATTAATCGGACAACTGATTTTTTGTATTTGAAAATAAACGGATTAAGTGAGCAAATAATTAGGATTGTAGTTTTACATTCCTATATCATTTATCTTGTATTTCAGTAATGAAACTTGTTATGCAAAACCCTTTTCGAAAAACTACAAATAATTAAATTCCACCATTTGTTAAGTTGCAATGTCAATCATTTTTAGTTTAAATCAATGCCCGTAGCATTAATAAAACTTGTTAATTCCGTGTAAAAATTATTTCAGTTTACAAATAAAAGTTGAAAGTTTAGTATATATTTAGGTATATAAGTATTAGGAGATATATTGAAAAATTAAACATTTATTTGTATACGTAAATCACAAATCATGAATTGATCTTGCTATAGCTATGACATTACAAAGTAATTCGATATGAATAGTAACTTTATGGGAATTTAGTTACACAACAGAAACACCGAATGATGTTTTATAAATATTTTATTTATAGTGTACAAAATAGTTTTAAGCACACAACACACAAGCTCCTCCAACAGCCTTGATCTTACGTTCGGCTTCCTTGGAGAAGTATTTAGCCTTAACGATGACGGGTTGTTCTGGAATTCTTCCCTTGCCCAACAATTTGTAGTAACCCTGTAAGCAAACAACATCTTCCATTATCAAACTATTCGAACAACATGTGCTTACAATAAGTCTAAAGGAGATCTCAGTAAAGAACGTTCAACATTGCATAAGTTTCAGTCCGCCCGTTCTAAATCATCATTGAAATAATTTATTTATCATTACAACGAGAAAAAGAATACTCACGGCTTTAACAATATCGATAACGGGTGCCTTTGCTTCTGCGCTATCCTTGTATTTTAACCGTGTCTGTTCACTGACCAGTGTCCATAATTTGTCTAAATTGAGTGTTGGGCACCACTTGGTGTTGCGTCTAAGATGGTAGTTTCTCATACCAAGCTAAGAACAGAAAAAAATAAGCGTTTAGATATCTGTAAGTATCATAAGTTACACTTGTTTTAATATTTATAATATTCAGAGGAGATAACCATCACTAAAGATCAGTTCGCCGGTGAAATATAAAAATATTTTATCATCATATAAGTGAATTATGTTAAAATATAGTTGATGTAGATATTTACCTTTCCAAAGTAACCAGGATGGTACTTATCGAAGTTAATTCTGTGATGGTGCATGCCACCAGCGTTACCGCGACCACCGGGATGCTTGCGGTGCTTGCCTGAAAATCAAAACATTGCAAAATATACAAGCAGCACAAGTTACGGAACACGTGTTTTCTTTTTAACGTTAATCAGTAAAGGAACTATCATCAAATATGTCAGTCCGCCCGTTCGCTATGATCATCATATTAACCAAGAAAGCTTTTAGTAAAAAGTTCTAAAACTTACCGATACGGCCATGACCGTGGCTTACGTGTCCACGAAGCTTCCTTGTCTTCTTCTTGTGGGTGGACTACAAAAGAATTCAACATTAAACACCGTTACAACATTACACATGTGGAATGTTATTTTGACGTCGAACATATCACTGCAGTTTTTTTTAATAAAAAATTATATTTAATTCAAAAATATCTACAGAAACAACTAGCACTGGTATTCTACTAAATAAATAAAAGTGCTTTAAGATTTAAAATCAAATGATGACTGAAATAAACACGAGTTTGCCAGTCTAGATATTTCGAGGTACAACTCACCATTGCGAACAACAACCGAAAGAACACTATATAGCTTGAATGTAGAGTGTAAAGGCTACCTACTTTCTATGCTAGGGATTTTTGGAATTAGGAACCTGAAGTTCGTTTAGTTACTTTGTTACTTTCTGTCAAATCAAAATTTTTGTTGAAAATAATTTATTGTTGCATTTACTACATGATAGTAATAATATTATTATACTATTTATCGTGTATGAGTTGAGAAATTAATGAGGATTTTATTTATTATTTCATTTTAATACGATTCGGATATTATTTTTTATTATAATGTGAATTTTCATTAATGTATATTATACCTATATTGTTGAAAACAGCCTAGTTTTCTTTAAATGAATTTATAGATTTATTATAAATATTACGGCAAAAGGTATTAGATATTTTGCACATAATTACTAGTGAAACTATACATATTTGATCTTTAAAGCGAAAAAATTATTGATCATGATGCATAAAATTTCAATTCTATTTGGCTTCATATTTTTAGTTCAAAATTAATAATTTAGCACAATATTTTAAACGTCAAATTAAATATGATTAGCATATGATGCATAAATAGGAACTCAAGCTTTTTTGCATAATATTGAATTACGAACAACTTAAATAATAAACTAGAATTTGCTTATTTCACTATATCAGTTTATTCACAAAAGGGTTTTATATATAAAAGACAAATGAAACAAAGGTTTTAAATAAAGTATGTTTATTTAGTCAAATTATTCTTGTCCAGCATCAACATTTTCAGTTTGCATTCCTTTGAATGTGGCGACTGGAACAAATGTTACGAGTGTGAATAATTTGTTTGCAGAATCTTCGTCATCGTTCCTTCTGCGGGACAGGCGGACACGGATGCGGAAAGGTACATTCCTGTAACAAAATCATTAACGAATTAGTAACATATTTCAGATATCACACAACTTCGCAACATTTATGTTTAGCGCATAGCATACTATTACAATAATACGTATTACATGAACAAATTCACAGGTTCATATTATGAATATGTATCTAAGAATTGATGTAATTTTGTTCAATTTATATTCTGTTACAGTAATTCATCAACAGTTGGCGTTTAAAGCCGGGTTGTTAGAATAATGAACTTTTAATATAAGAACAATTTAGATTCCAATTCCTGCAGTTTATGTTAGTTTCAAGTTCAATGTAATCTCTATTCAAACAATCTGGCACATAAAAACTTACTTGACACCCAACACATAAACTATGAACACTAATTAACGTATTATTGATAAACATACCTGATTCCTTTGGACCATAATTGTTTGTTTAAACGTGTATCGATCCTAACATCAGGGGTGCCCATTTGCTTTTCGGCAAACTTGCGGACTTCCTTGATAGCGCGGGGAGCGCGCTTCTTGAATCCAACACCGTGTAATCTTTTATGGAGATTTACAGTATATTCACGAGTGACGACTTCATTAATGGCAGATTTGCCTTTTTTCTCACCTTTTGGTTTACCCATTTTTCCTAGAAACACAAAGCCAAATTGCACTTAACCTATTTTTGACAGACATGTGTATACAAATATTCAAAATACATATAATCGTGAAAATAATAACGCATTTGATTAATACTAAGAAAGATGAATGCAATAATGATAAATTTACACACATACAGCTATTTATTTGTACGATGATTCAAGATTTTTGTAAAATTGACAAACGTACCTGTCCGATATTTGATACACGACAAATAAGAAAGGTCCTTCTTCTTCTTGTTAACATTTATGTCAATTTATGTTTCAGGGTAGTTTACATTATCGACGTTGCATTGTGTTTCATTCAACTTACTTTATATTCTCAAAGATAGCGCCACACACATATATCGACTTCGTTTCAAAAATTACTTACTTATTTTAATTTTATTTGTTAATTTATAATTTACAAATATAGCAGCCTATTTATTTTTAATTATTGAACTAAAAATATTTAAGAATCGCTAATCCTTATATTATGTAATAATTCACTTTTAGAATGATTTTAAATTAATGTAAATATTTTTAATACGTAATAAATACATAAATAAAATGCATTATTTATGTAACAAT
Organism: Carabus problematicus; assembly: GCA_963422195.1. NCBI lineage: Eukaryota > Metazoa > Arthropoda > Insecta > Coleoptera > Carabidae > Carabus > Carabus problematicus. The sequence goes on from OY728579.1 coordinate 1,519,970, forward strand.
TAGTTAATATATTATTGTTTTAGAAACAATATTTAGGCAACCCGTCCTTTTATATAAGTATGGCAAGTTGCATAAATATAGATGTGCTTCGTGTTTTTATCACGATTTATGAGCATGAGAGGAATATTTCACAACATAATTATATTGAACAATAAGTTTCAAAAGAGAAATTTGTTGTAAAATGTTGCACAGATCGGAATTCAAGGTCGGCTTTTATATTGCAGTATTTATATCTTATAATATAGGCATGCCCATTATATATTTAGCAAGTAAAATTAAGTGTTAATAATTTTTTTTGCTGCTATTTAATTTATCTGGAGTCAAAAGTTTTGGTACCTAGCTCGTAAAATTTAAGAAATTACTTAAATATTTAACAATTTGGCAGCTAGTTGATAATGCAGTTGAGTTAAAAACTACAAAAAAAATGAGTACAATTTAGTACAAGGTTGCAATGAACCATGAATTTTAATATTCAAGAAAAATACTATTATCATACAAAGTTATATTGTTGTAGAATATGATGTAAAGTATTTTCATAAAAATAAACAACTCCGATGTAATGTGATACAGGGAAGTTTACGAATGTGTATATTCGTAACGCAGTGCTTGTGGTGCCATCCGGATGGCTGGTTTCCTTTCTGGATGTAATTTTGTAATTGAGTATACAGTGTCGGCATCTGGCCGTGCATATAGCTGTTGGCGACGGGGCTCCACCTTGTCGAATCTACACACATACACATGCAGAGGCACGCAAGACGCAAGATGCAGGCACGACTGCGTGTGCATAAGCGCACCGCGTTGCGTTCCGTGCCCTCTAAAGAACCTCCAAAGCTAGGTCATTGAATTTGGACCCTTGTCCTTCGGCCGAGTTGCAGCGCGCGGTCGCGGAGCGGAACGCGTAATCGCATGGGCGGTGCAAACATTTATTATCTATCGTCAAAACTAATAATAACATTGTAGCAATGCATTTTTGGGTATAAATAATCCTAAATCCGCATTATTTAAACAGTAAAAATGTGCATATGCGTTGTATCTGTTCACCTTCTGTTTAACGGTGTCTAATTCATCTATTTTTAAATGATGTTTACTTTATTCACAAATTCCATGTATCATGTGATATTGAAACAAATAAAATGGTTGGTAAATTCGCTGAACTTTAATTACATGTGATTTATTTAGGAATATATACTAGTGTGCAGACTATGTACATGTTCGTTTGTCACTTTTCAACGACGTTACTCCTGGTTGAAAAGGGCCAACCGACGCCGCTGTTATTTCGGCTTGCGGGGCTTGGCTCGCGGTGCAATGGCCGCTTGTTTGAATGTGCTTGCATCCGCCGCCCTTACCCCGTGACACCCCTTTGTATTTGGGCCCCGTTGCACCCGCGTTCCCGCGGCCATGGCCCGCTTCGCGCCAATGTATGCGGCTCGTATCCCACGCATATTTGACGCATCCACGCACTCGACGACTCACTGACATAACACGTACGTTTCACGTACGTACCTACTACATATACATGCACACACACACACATGCCGTGCCAGTCGACTCCCGATTCGCAGCATAACATGGCACACATGTTACACAATTCGTTGATTTTTCACGACACTGTAATGAAATTCATGATATTCTCATCACAGGTCGCAAGCAAACTGTGGAACAGTTCATTATTAAGTTTACAACGGTAACTTTGACGATATTATATATGATGTTTGCATACTTTAATCACAGACAAGAATATTATTCGTAACTATGAATTGTGCATGATGCACTATTGTTCTTATAGACTTGTCTCAGCTGGTTTCCAGGGAACATGCAATTTATTTGCTCCAACTGATTAACGTTATAAAATTTGCCAGGTAACATGCATTTATGGGACAATGTGGGAGCCGTAGTGCTTGACAGAAGTTAGCAAAACCATTAATTACAATTTAATTCGTATTTACACATTTTATTCGTGACCAAGAATAAATAATTTGTATTCTGGGTAAAGAAAGCTTAGCAGAATTGAATAAAACTGATCGTCACGTTTCGAGGCAATAGAGTGAGTCGTTCCTGTATGTATAGTTGTAGTTTGGCTAGGGCAAGTGTTCAAGACTTGTGTATGTACAAACATTCATACATACACATCACATATATATATATATATATATATATATATATATATATATATATATATATATATATGTATATATATACACCGTGGTCACTGGCATCAACGCGGCCATGGTCGTTCCCCGCTGTTCCCTTGACCTGACGCCATATTCCCCCCCTGTCGCCGCACTCCGCAGTGGCCGTGGTGGCACGGTTAGATCACTGCATCCTCTTTATTCATAACCCTTCCCAACACTAAACTACACCGTTCTTCCGGTATGCACGCGGCCTCTTGCTGTTGCAAGACGAACTACGAATTGTTAAATAAAGGCAACATCTTTTGTCCTCTGTCAAAAAACTGCCGAACAATTGAAAGCCGAATCGTGACTGCCATAACTGATGAAGCGAAAAAGGTTTTGTCGCCATGTCATGTGGGTTCATTGTCTAATAATATCCACTGTTTATGGTTTTTAAAGGTAATTTTCCAATACGGAGGGTGTCAGTGTTTTAAAAAATGTAATCGTGCTTGCCGGGGGAGTGTACCCACATTCGCAGAGTTAACCATGCGTTTAGTTACGGCACTAGCGTAGATAATAGCCAATCAAGGGTGCAGTTTATACTGTATCCTAGCGACGTACCCATTCATTGCCATTGATATCGTATAAAATACACTACATATTCAATATGTTATGTAGATGAAATGAAATGTGTTATGTTAATCGTGCAACATTGCTAATTCCTCGATAGCGTGATCCAGCGTTCAATATTCATATCTAACATAGGCAACTCGTACAGTGATAAGCAATGTTGGTCACTTGTTGAACTTGATCTTACTGCAATCTTACAAACATACGTACATATTTTCTAGCTAAAATCTGTAAGTATACTTGTATATTCTAAAATAGAATCTTTTACTGAAACGGATGTGCATCTCATTCTTATCTACAGTAGAAAACCCGAAATTTTATTCACAGTTTATCTGAGTTCTAAATATAACAGCAATCAATTTAAAGTTATCGGAAATACGATAACAGCCGGGCTAAATGATCGCCATGAATAACGTGCATTATTTGACACACGATCACGTCCGATCTTGCATTTATCCACATACCCACATGTTGTGTCGCGAGTGCTCCCTATCGTTCGACCACTATATTATACGAACAACGCTCTTTATCGCTTATTAAATGGTGAAAAAAACACATATGCCTCGTTAAGGGTTGCCATTAGTGCCCGATATAAAGGAGAGCAATTTGATACAGCACACAATATCGTACCCGTAAGCATGGAAACAGACGGACGAACAGACAGCCAGACAGACGGACGTCATTTGCGATCACAGACATGCGGGGTCGTGCGTTTTATTGTTTGTCGTTCGGCCAAGGTCAAGAACAATGTCACTTCTTGCATTATTATCCAATAGGGGTGACAGGGGGATCATGTGAATATAATCCCCGTTTGTAATTGTATCAGCAGACTGACAACAAACGTGTACATAATGACAAGATTGAACTTGTAGTCCCGTAGCAACTGTTTGCAAATAGATAATGGTAAACTGGTTGCGGATTTTCAGGCGAATTATTTCGCATTCGTTGCAATAACTAACATTTTATTTATTTCTACTTGTAACGACTGACAATTGTAATACAATATCATCTGTAACTATTTGAAATATGTCCTCTTAATTAGGATTGATAACATTTTAATGATGAATAACTGCCGTATTAGTTTTATTACAATTGTATATTCTAGATTTAGTAGCAATAAAATTGCTGTTAATTATTGCAAAAATATGTTTACTACGAAAGAAAATAATGTCTTACTGAAAACTTTCACGATTAAATGCATAAATTAACATTTATTATTAATTTGCGGTATAATTATGAGTATTTGTCGTTGTAGATCTAAAATTTTAATTGCGATATTTGAGGGCAATAACTGTTAATTATAATATGCATGAATTGACATTTGATGCAAAAATGATTTAGAAATATCGCTAGTCAATGAACGTTAATTTCTAAATGGTACATGTATGCTGTCATTTTGATCGTTTCAAACAGTTTGCTAGTTTATCGCGATCCTAATTGAATGGAGCAAATATACTCTGACCTGATTCGGAGTATATAAATACAGATAAAACTTCAGTGATAATGAGTTATAATTTAATTAGTGCTCATTTCTTTCAACGAGACACGTTTCAACTTTCCTACATTCACTTGTCGCATGCCGTTTGTTTCGCAACAATCATTCGACCTTGTTCCAATTTCTTACGCGGATTCTAACAGGTCATACAGACTGCACGCGAACAAGCAGCTGTTTTATGAAGAGCTTCTATTAAACGATCATATTCCTTCAGTCAGACATGTTGACATTACAGAAAAGACCACCGATAGAAAAACAAAATAATTAAAGTTACGATAAGATACTGATTTTTACTAGCAAATTATTATTTATATTTTATTATTCAGTAGACGTAAATTGATGGAAAAAAACATTACTTAATAGCACTTCACAGTACAGTGAACTGTTATTTCCGGGGAATGTATGTATTTTTGCTAAAATATTGCTTACACAAAGCCGTGTGCTGTGATTTTTCGAAACGGTGAAATCTCCCAGCCCGCAACAGTTTAATTTTAGTTTGTATAAAATAAACCAACAAATACAGTGTGCAGCGGGCCAACGTTCCACGTCCATGGCCAAGCGTGATCTCTTAAAAATAAATATTGACAATTCACTGAACTCCTCGTGCGATAACTCTACGTTTCTGAATCATCGGAGAATTCAACAGTTTAGAAATACACCCTAGCACGAAATAGTCTGATACTTACTCGGCATAATTCTGTGTGGAAACTCTTAATATCATCATATCCATCTACTATAATCTCTGACAAATTGCATAAAACATAACCTAAAATATTGCGAAAACTGGTATTATGTTTTAATCGACAATTTCTATGCAGAAATGTTTGTAAATACACAGTTATGGTTTAGAAACCCGTGGACTTTCGACTTATTGTCTAAAATGCTAATTTTTGTTGATTGTATGAACGTACGACTGTAAACTTGAAACAGAGCTATGCTACATATATATGTACATACATGCGTGCGTGTGTGTGTGTCTGGGACGCCGGCGCGAGGCAATAGTTATTTTTAGTATATAGTACGCAAATAATACCTGTGTTTTGTAGTGTAGAACGGACGGGTTAAAAATAGGCGGTGCTCACGATGATATAGCGACTGGTGCTCCTGGTACACGTGTACGTAAATACACACGCGCACACAACATCGACACTGCTAATGCTAGTTGACTTGTTGAAAAGTGAGCGAGTTCGGTGACACCGAATTTGCATAATTGTTATGATGTTTTTCTAGGAAAAAAACAGACTTTGCCTGAACACGTGCATTCTTGAAATCAGTTTAATCTTGTTTATTTACAGGACAGGTAACTGAAAAATATGCTATTTGAGTTATTTGTACGAATACTTTCGAAGTACTTGAAGTGATCTGGTTAAAAATTTGATTATCTAAAGTTGTTTTTTTTTTATAATAAAATAAAAGTATGTATAATGATTTTGAAGAACTATTATTGTTTTATGTTCAATATGTAAGCTCTTGTATGCTGTTTCAGGCTAATTACACTGTCATCTACAGGGAGTAACATTTCATATTAGCATTTGTGTATATACGTGCATGTGTAGTGAATGTATATA